>OX418221.1:17536006-18009691 GCA_948455865.1 Conomelus anceps
TAATAATTTGACACACAAAAGTGGCTACAATGAAATTTTGTTCGGTTTTTATATGCAGTCAAGCATGCCAATTTTCAAGGTCAGTAGTTACAGGTGCTGAAGTTTGATGATCGTAGCTAAGTTAGTTCCCATTCAGCCTTGTTTTATAGCTTTATTCAGAAACGTTGGTGATGAGTTTCCTTATCTTAAATATGTTAATTTTAGAAATAATAACTTAAATACAGCAAAATATTTTATTAGTACATGTATGCAATTGAAGTAGATATACTGAAATTGAGGAATTGAGCGGCAAAAGAGAAGGTAGAAAAGTAACAGGGCGAAAAGTAGAGGATTAACATTGAAAGTAATTAATAGGAGAAGGGGGATAACGAGGATGATGATAATGGGGGGAGGGGGAGGATTAGGAGGAGGAGAATTGAAAAAGGGGATGGAGATTTCCTTTTAAACGAATAAAAACTTTTGAATAGGAGGTAGGGTAGAAGATCTTCTGCTAGAGTTTTTCTATTCCACTTATCACCTATTTTAATTTTTATCCATATAATCACTTATTATAAGTCAATTCATTCCTCCTAATTACGTAACTGCCAAAGACGCTGAGTAAGGACTTGAATTAAAAATCTATTACAACAGTCTTCAAGATTCTGCATCTTATCAATCTCGAGACTTTCACAATGTAAACAGAAATTGTGCAATATCTTTTTTTGGTGAATTCGAGCATATTTTGAAAGCCTTCAAGTGGGTAGACTGAAAGAATGATAAAATTTAGTGGCACTCAACAAAGTGTCAATGAGATATTGAGTAAGCACTCAAGTGTTTTGCATTACTTTCTGTAAAACATGTGCTTGCCTACAATCTGTGCTATCTAGTGATCTCTCTCACTCACTATTTCACTCTTTATCCCTCTCACTGTTTCTCTCTCTTACTCATTTTCTCGCTCTCACTCATTCTTTCTCACTCTTACTATATCTCTTTCTCTCTCTCGCTCTCACTCACTCTTTCTCGCTCTCTCTCTCTCTCTCTTCCTTCTCCAAATGTCTATCTCTTACTCTCTTATTCCTTTTCTATTTATTACTCTTATCCAAGTTTTTACGACCTGTCTTTTAAAACTTCATAGAGCATCTTCAATTATTGCAGTAGAGCATCAACTTTTTGTAAGCAGTCAACCAACATTGTATGAAATTGGGCTCGGTTATAAAGTCTCAAATCTTGACCGGCTTTTGATAAGAAGTGAAAAAGATTCACTCTTAATGGGTATTAAGGTGTTGAATTATCAACAAAATACATAGTTAAGATAGTGTTAGATATTCCTTCGAGCCGAAAAAATGCTCTCACATATAGAAATAGAAATGTTTTGGCATGTGACATACATCGAGAGCAGCATTTTCAAGTATGGGTTTTCAAGTGGAGAGGAGTGGGCACGTTTCGGATTTTTTTAATACAATATCTGCTTATTTGGACTTTTGATCATTTTGTAGCAAATAAAATAGTTTTTCCATGTCAAGACAAACTGACAAATTTTTCTGAGTCATGAAGATAGAAACCGTTTACGGTAATTGATGAGCTGACACACAGATCATTCATTGATCAAAAATGTAGTGAGGTCTCAGTTTCAACTCGACCGCTCGCATTTCATCTGTTCATCTGTCTGTTATACGCGATTACAGTCAAACGCCTTCACCGATTGTTATGAAACTTTGCATGAATGTTCCTTATTCCTAGGCCGAGCATTGTTTGCTTTGAAAAAAATGGCCCCATCTTAATTAGGGGGCCCAAATTAAACCCGCCTTTTGGAGTATCTAATTTGAGAGCGAGTAGTTTTAAATTAAAATAAATCAAATCAAATCACATTTATTTATCAAAAACATTTACAATACAATGAATGGATAATATAATATTATATACAATACAACGATAGTAATTTTATGCCTCAAGTCTTTTTAAATATAAAAATTTAATTAATAAATCAATATACCCCACTATAATACTATGTGTTGGGGTTTTTCTACTTCAAATTACATCAACATTTTTTTAAAAATGTGATAAAAATTCAATAAACCCAGCGGGGGGCGCTAGAAAATGGGGTTCAAAATCTTTAAAACCTTCAATATTGAGATTTTTTTGAATTTCATTTTTGTTTTGGTAGGGCATTTTGAGCTGAGTGGAATGGTGTATACTATTATTTCAGTGAACAGCAGACCTCACTTCTCACTCAAAAGGGAATGATATTTTCGGAAAAGGTTCAAGAGCACTTTTGGCTCAACTTTCATTGCTTAATCTTAGACATTAAACTTTTTTTGGGTCTGAGACCTGTGCGTGGGTAATGAGTTGGATGACGATGATTAATGAGCTGGACCTACAGTTTTAGGTGGGTTCCGAACCACCGGGAAGTGATTTTACAGCAGAGAACAGTTCCTTTTTGCTGGCCAATCTAATCGGTTACCCTTACAAAGAGTGCCCAGGAGAACGCAGCTTATCTCTATCTGATTGAACCTGCTACGGCTCACGGCTATCACTTCTCTGTAACTACTCTCTAAATATTAGAAAAGGGTGAGAATTTTAAAAGTCAAATATTGAGATAATTGGAAAGTTCTTTTTCTCTTCAGGTACAGCATAAAAACTCTGAAGACATCATTCGAAAAATCGTGAAAATAGTCCCATTTTCGTTAATAATAGTCCCAATAGTCGCTAGGGGCGAAAACCTAAATTTCACTCGAAAAGGGGGGGGATGAACAATTTTTAACTTTTTTGTTAATTGATAATTTCTACTTTTTATGATTGGAGGTAAACACTGAGAGCTGCTGAAAATGCATAGTTACCCTTTATAATAAATAAATAAATAAGGAATGAGAGGTGATTTATAGGGTGTGTCGGAAATTTTGAATTTTGCAGTTTTCAACATTAATGATGGACTAAGCAATAAAAATTGAGTAAAAATTGCTCTTTAACTTCTTTTGAAAATATCATCCCCTATGAGTGAGGAGTATTGGGTGAGTGAGGTCTACTGTTCACAGAACTACTAAGAGCTAACAATTTTTTTTTCTTTGTAGTGGCGAAGGTGATATTGTGGAAGGTGTCAATAATGAATAAGAAGACGAAACTGTCACAACCACATTTATTAAAAAATATTGAGAAACTAGTTTCGGTTGTTATACCATTATCAATGTCAATCAAACTGTTTGATTGAGATTGATAATGTATAACAACCGAAACTAGTATCTCAATATTTTTTAATAAAGTGGTTGTGACAATTTCGTCTTATTAACAATTTCTTAGTTCTATATTCGAAAAAAATCTGAATCTCACACGTGCATTTTATGTAAAATAGACTTTAAATTAAAAAAGAAATTGGGGAAAAGGAGAATTTGCATAATGCTCCTTTCATTTTGTTACCCCACCCCCCCCCCCCCCCCACTCCTTATTTTCGACAATCGATCCATATACTTATTGCATTCTCGATAAATGGATTTTCACTCCGATTTGTAAACTGTTCTGCAACACGAGTCATCAACAATAAAACAAACAAAACAGCAAGAAAATCAACAGCTTTTGCACTCAATTCCATAAATAGAAAGCTTACCTCTCCGTCTCCGTTTACGCGATGATTGTCTATTGCCAGACTATAAAAGCATGATAGGATGATATCGAAAGTAAATGTGTCAATCATTCTAGTCGTCTTCTGATAGGGCAACACAATCTAATAATCCCGAGTTTTAATAAATTGCGAGATTGCAATCATGTAAACATTGACCTTAAGTTGAACTTTCAAAAATTATCACGCCTTGACGGGTACATCAATCTTTCACGAACGTTTTATTCCAGATTTTAAAATTTTACGAGAGCAGTTATTATGATAAAAATATTTGAATTGACATGATATTATATTATTAATTACAATAATTATATTCCTGTTCTCTGCTGTAAAATCACTTCCCGGTGGTACGGAACCCACCTAAAGCTGTAGGTCCAATTCATCAATAACCATCATCCAATTCATTACCCCCGCACAGGTCTCATACCTATGTGGGCTTCATCCTCCGAAAAAATTTTAAATATTATAATTCATGAATTATTATTTTCATCAACTTTTCTCAAATTTCCTTTCCAGCTTCTCTTCATTCTTCACTACTTTTTTGTTTCTCTAATTCCATCCATGTTTTTCCAGTTATATTTCTCTATTCTACCTTTAACTTTTGACTATTATGAAACCTAAGTTAAATACTTGTACTGTATTAATCCAGCATCACATATTATTATTCAATTCAATTTATTATCCTCAATTTATTACCCATATAATGTACAATTTCCAATAAAGTTCGTGAATCAATTAATCTGGAAGTAAGTACGAATGCAAGACCTTCGTTTTAGCCCACGCGACATTTGCAAACAAAAAACGCTTGTCACTAATTACTAGAGGCCAGGCCCACTATAGTGTGATGAAAGATGATACAGTCTTCTTCTAGGTCAAGGTCCAGAGCTAGACACTAATGGCCATTAAAACAAACTTTTACGCCTCCCAATTTCAATGCATGAAACTTATTGTGATATTCTAATATTTATAGACAAACATGCTTATTAACACTACAAACTAGGTAAACTAATAATTGTTATAATTACTAATGAAGTTTCTGTTTATCTACATTAGCACTTATAATATTGAGCAATGAATTGACAACCAATTTTATTCATATCTGGGAGTTATCCAATCCTTCTCGTAATTACAATTAAAGTATTTATGTAATCGGCTTGGGAAGAAAACATTGCATTTCTAGGAGTTTAGTTGGATAGACGATTGACCTGGGCTCCATACATTGAGAAAATAAGTTGTAAAATTTCATCTGGGGTATTTGTCCTGCGACAGCTCGCTAGATTGAATGACAAAAAGTTACTGTTTACAGCTTACCATGGGCTCTTACTGTCACATATTAGTATGGGGTAATTCATCAAAACAAAACCTCTATAGGGTGTTTAAGATCCAGTGATAGCCGCGAGCCGTAGCAGGTATCTGTTCAATCAGATAGATAAGCTGCGTTCTCGTAGGACCTGTTTGTAACGGTGACCGATTAGATTGGCCAGCAAAAAAGCACTGTTCTCTGCTGAAAATCACTTCCCGGTGGTTCGGAACCCACCTAAAACTGTAGGTCCAGCTCATCAATCACCATCATCCAACTCATTACCCACGCACAGGTCTCAGACCAATGTGGGCTTCATCCTCAAAAAAAAAAACAGTTACTATGAAAAGAAAGCGGTTAGGTGTATAGAAAGAGTAAATAGATTAGATTCATGTAAGCCGTTGTTCAAGAGACTTGGTCTCCTAACTGTATCCTGCTTATATGTGTATGAAGCTACTTTATATGTAAAAACGAATTATATTAGCCAAAATCTTGACGTACACGATTATAATACAAGAAGCCGAGGAGATTATCACTTGGTGAGTCACAATAGTAGCTTATTTAAACAAAAACCTAGTGATATTGGTAGGAAACTCTACTACAAGCTACCGCAGTTTTTAAAGAGTCTTGAAAATGTAGAAATATTTAAAAAACAATTGTAGAATATTTAGTTGATAAATTTTTTTATAGTGTACAAGAGTTCCTTTCACATCAAAATTAAGCCTCACCCCAACAAATTGATATTGTAATTATGGTAACTAGTGTATAAGAGTATAATTGTTGATCTGACTTGTCTTATAATCCTTAACTGGGGTCTCTTAATCTTAGTATGGGGTAATTCATCAAAACAAAACCTCGATAGGGTGTTTAAGATCCAAAAGAAAGCGGTTAGGCGTATACTTGGTAAGTCACAATAGTAGCTTATTCAAACAAAAACCTAGTTATATTGGTAGGAAACTCTACAGCAAGCTACCGCAGTTTTTAAAGAGTCTTGAAAATATAGAAATATTTAAAAGACAATTGAAAAAATATTTAGTTGATAAAACTTTTTATAGTGTACAAGAGTTCTTTTCAAATCAAAATTAAGCCTCACCCCAACTAATTGATATAGTAATTATGGTAACTAGTGTATAAGAGTATAATGGTTGTCTTATACTGGAGTCTCCAAGACGTAATCTACAAAAAAAAAAAAAAAATAGGAAAGAAGGTTGTGCTATGCTAAGTGCTACGCAGCACTGCGTTACTTTTGTGAAAACAGATATAAAATGAAACCCAACTCTGCAAATGGAATTGTCCATACGTGGATGAGTCCGTAATCAATGAAAAGGGATCAATAAAAAAAAATTGTAGCACATCTTTCCTTCTCTCTGAGAATTATCATTTTACTTCGGTGCTTCACAAAACTTGACGCAGTGCTTTGTAACGCAGAATGCGATCCTATTTGCGTCTGGGCTTTCCGTGGTGAGTGATAAGTACATGTAACAAGTAAATATGGTTAATATTTCAAGACATCAACCAACTTGCAACTACTCTTGCTCCTCTTGCTAACACCGTATTGCAGTAAGAACTAAATTAATTATAATTTTTATAATAATATAATATTACACAATAATTTTAATTTAATTTTTTGCGGTCTGTTTAATCCCATTTTGAAGAATACAGTCACTCAAATATATTTCACTCTCCTCCTACTCTTTCACTCTAGCTCTCTTACTCATAAGCTCACACTCTCTCCCCTCCATCCTCTCCATCCTTGATTGGTTAAGTGTCAAGAATGGGCGAATCTTTGACCAAACTTCACCATTTCATGCAATTGCATCGCTTAGATTGTCATTACAGTAGTTAATATCATTAATATCCTACAAACGAGATCATTGTACATAATTAATTCTTAAAAATATATAAGAATATATGATATATAAGCACTATAAAAATAGTATTTTCTACTGTATGTACTGAGTTCACTACAGTATATATCTATGTGGTGTTAATAATTTTATTAACTATTCATATGCAAATTTGTAAATTTACATGAATAAAGAAATATAATCTAATCTAATCCTATTCCAATCGTCTCTCTCACACACTCTCTCTCTCACTCACTCTCTCTCTCTCTCTCTCTCTCTCTCTCTCTCTCTCTCTCCAGCAACAATCCATCTCTCACACACTCTCTCTCTCTCTCTCTCTCTCTCTCTCTCTCTCTCTCTTTCTCTCTAACTCCTCCCTAATAAAGGCATTTAATCAATCAATCTCTCTCTCTTACGGTCAAGTGTTGATGAGAAGGATATTCTTGAATATCCTCTTCCAAGAATGGACATTTATGTGTTCAAACTTCGCCGTTTCATGTAGATACATCACAATCATATTATCGTTATCAAATTGCATCTTATACTGTATACATATCGTTGATTAATTCTTTAGTTTAGATTTGTAAAATTCATAGAACAATAATTACAGTACTTATATATTTTTAACTATCATAATCTAGAATCTAAGACTGTGCATTTTGTAATCTACATAAATAGTATACAATCTAATCTAATCTAATCTCTTTATCTCTCTCTCATATAAATATTATATGAACTTGTAATGTAATAATATTATCATCATCATCATCATCATCACCATCTTATAATGCTGTTTATTTCTTCCTCTGCCATTCATTTATTCATCACTGTTTATTATCTTTTAATCCTCTTTCTCAATTAATTATTCAATATTCATATTTTTTTGTTGCTCCTCTCCTCCTCCTCCTCCGCCTCCTCCTCCTCCTCCTCCTACTCCTACTCCTCCTTATCCACTTCTACTACCACTACCACCCTTAACAAAAAACCTCATTCCGACCTTAAAATGTTAGGAAAATAACGAATGATTCTTTCTCCTAGCCCACCAACTGTGTTATTACCAGTGAAAGAGAATCACTGCCATATAACTGAGAAAGAATGTTTTGGAAAGGGTTGAATGAATGAAGGGTCGCTCTTTCTCTTCAAAGACACCTGTGGTTTAGCTTATTCGCGGTTGAAAAAAGGGAGAATTCCAGTGACCGTGGGCATCATTGCAGCTTTTTAACTGGGTAGCGAGACCTGCCGGGGGCTCTGGGGTATAGAATTGTCCCTTGGGTGAGGGATAGCTAGATTCGGGGGTCCTCCCCTGAAATTAAAAAAATGAACATAAAATTTGTTAACTATTGGTGCTTTTTGAGCCTATTTTTAACAATTTAATTGCTAACAGTAACGATTTAATTGCTGAAGATACTTTCAATGACTTGTGTTATTATGTAAATCACATGTAAAGTAGCCATCGTTCATACACGACTTAAAAATTTGCATAACTTTAATTTACCTGTGTTCAGCCCAGCTGTTATTTATAAAAGGATAAATCAAATAAACAAGATGCAAAATTTTTCAACTTTTACTCAATGACACCATACACAAGTTGTTTTCAACAAAATAAAGTTCCTCTTCTGGCTTGAAGTCATCAATAACTTTGGAAAGGTCAATTCCAACACTACTTTCAATAGCCAAATCTATTCTCGCTTTTCACGCATTTAGCTTAATCATTCCTTATTTCAGTACGTCAATTCTACTACTTACAATTCTACTAACTCCAATACCCAAGTCTACAAAACACATGCTATCTTTATTTGCTAAACTAAGCATAAAAGTTAATTATAAAAACTTAAAAAACACTTTTAAGCATGTGTACTGTGGGTCGTCTGTCGATGCTCTTAACATCAGAGTGAAACGGCCGTCACGCCATAACGTGAGTCACAATTTCCAGTTAAAAGTGGTTTTTAAGTTTTTATTATATATTAGTGGAAACAAGAAGAATCTTCAACATCATAACTGTTGTAGACTTGGACTTGTAATTTTAAATGTCAGGTATTTGGCAACTCACCGATCAAAACTTTTACTTCAAAAATCTGAAGTCGGTGCTCGAACATTCTGGGGCTTGCCACCCCCAAATTACGCCTAGGCAAGTCACCCTAATTTTTCTCCCCGATGAACCACTCTATTCTCACATTCATTGCTTCATCTTTCTCACATACATACTCTCTCCTATCTGCTGTAAGTCTATACCTGTTCCGTCGCAACCGCCACCTCCACTACTGCCTCTCCAAAACCTTCTCACTCTCTAAACTCAAGACTCTCTCCCACTCTTCAAACTCTCCGACTCTTCCTCACTCTCTCACTCGTCCACTCTCTCTCACACTAATATTCTCTCGCTCTTACTCACATTCACAAAGTAAAAACAAGTTCCTTCTATTGTGAACTAGTTATAAACTTTGAGAGCGATACAAATTCAGCATCCTCTGGTAGCTCAGTTGGTAGAGCGGTGGACTGTAGTGTGAATAATCATCAGAAATCCATAGGTCGCTGGTTCAAATCCGGCCCGGAGGAGTTATTTTTTCCAATTTTTTACTCTAACGTAAGATGTGATAAATAAATAAATACTGTATGTAATAAATTCATGTTTGCGATTAAAATAAAAATCTATTGTTACTGTCGAAATCCTATTTGTTACTGTTCGTCTTAACAGAACAGAAGTACAGAAGTCTTCAGTACAATAACAATAATAATAATAATAATAATAATAATAATTATTAATAATAATAATAATAATAATAATAATAATAATTATTATTATTATTATTATTATAATTATTATTATTATTATTATAGAATTGAAATAAGAATTCGAAATTTATAAACCAATATACACTAAAGAAATATATTTTTTTTGCTATTGTTGATTGTATTACTGTATTGGAAGTATTAATAATGTATTGATTAATATATTACTTTTTCAAAAAATAACTCAATTTCTTATTTTTCTAGAACTGTACATTTTTGAAAAATGGTAACAAAAATGCAATAATAATTTTTTCAATCAATTATCAGTTGATATTTAATTACATATACTTTACTTATCTATTTTTTATTATAACATTTTTATGTTCTTGATTCACATCTATTTTCTTAATATATAGCGCCGATTACTGATGTACTAGTACTTTGTTGTAAAGTATTTTAAGTGCGTTATTTGTTCTTATAAATACAGTATCATCATTCAAGATTCCAAAATCATTAGTTGACGTGAAAATACATTATACAGCAGAGAGTTTGAGTAAGATTACGCTAACTCTAAACTGACCATTCTTTGTATTAGCTTATCAGCTTGCTCTATATTTTAAATCTCATCTTGCATTCAGATCAGGCAGAGGCATAGAGTGTTCTGGTTAACATTAGCGTTATTTTTAACATACTTCTAGAATAGAAAAGAAATATTTTTTATTGACCAACCAATACATTTGGAGTACATTTTAGGCCTTGTCAAGAGATAATATTACATGAAATAATAGCAAGAACAATATTTCATCAAACATCAAAATACATCGATAAATCATTAATAACATTTAAAAAAATCATTAAAAAATTTAAATAACATTAAATATACCACAGAAATATGTTTATAAAGTCACATTGTCAACTAAAGTCTAAAAATTCTTCAACTGAATAAAACGCCTTTTTAAAAAAAAAAAATAGTGTAATAGCAATTTTAAAATTTTCCAGAGGCAGGTTTCTAACATGCACAGGAAGCTTATCTATTGTAAACAGAGAATTGTAAATAGTAATAGCCTTCTCTTCAATCTGATGTTAGGTGCCACATTTTTTTCTTTATTTTGTGTATTGTATCCATGACATTCATGTTGCTTGAGATAGCTACCTGAATTTTTTAGCCTGAATTAAATTGTAATATATATAGAGATGGTAGAGTAAAGATATCAAGGTTGATAAAGTTGATGTAAGTGAGGCTTACATGATTCTCTCTGGGGAAGATCCAGGATAGTTCTGATTGCCTTTTTTGCCATATGAAAACTCTCCTGTTTGTTGAACAGTTACCCCACATTCTTATTCCTTAACTGAGATTAGATTAGATTATATTTCTTTATTCATGTAAATTTACAAATTTGCATATGAATGGTTAAAAATAAAATTATCAACATGACACAGATAAAATTATATACAGTAGTGAACTCACAAAATACTATTTTTGTAGTGCAAAGAATTATGTACAATGATCTCATTTTTATGATAATAGTAATATTAACTACAGTAATGACAATCAAAGTGATGCAATTACATGAAATGGCGAAGTTTGGACAAGGATTCGTCCATTCTTGACACTTGACCAGTAGAGAGACACTTAACCAGAGATGAGAGCGAATAAGACCATAGTAGGTAACTCATCATTAATACTTCTAAGCTAACCGAATTCTTTAATCGCTTACGAAGGTACGTTAACCTTGCTAGTCATTTACAAAGACTTTACATTTTCCTCCCAATTAAGTTTACTGTCCAAGATTACACCGAGTAATTTAACTGGACTTGAGATTCTCATGGCTTAATTAAAGAGTGTATCCTAATGAGATGATATTATTAATATTATTTCCTCTGTTCTACTGTTAGTTTGACTATTCGACCTCTATCATTTATTTTCTCAGCTACGATTAATCGATAATTCAAGTTCAAGTTTGAAAAAAACAGTATTCGACGAAGAGATGCATACATTAGGTACTTTACTTCAAAGTTATTACACAAAGATATCTTGTTTCATCTTCATCTTCTTTCTCTGTTTTCGTTCGCCTTTCTCCCTCTTCATCAGTTCAGCTATGATCATCATCTATTTCTTTCTTTGTTTTCGTTTGTGTCTCTCGTTTTATTAGTTTAGGCGCATCCATTTCGGTATTGTTATCAAGCAAGCACAAACAGGTGCCACCTTCTCAACGCCAATAATAAGACATGCAGTTCAGTTTCTTATCATGCGAGCTATCGATTGCTGGTTTAAAACAGCATCTTTATTATCAATTCGGTTTTATCACTTAGTACGTCATACCGCAGTTTAAATTTCTTGTAAATAGTTTTGTGGTAT
Source organism: Conomelus anceps (assembly GCA_948455865.1). Classification (NCBI taxonomy): domain Eukaryota; kingdom Metazoa; phylum Arthropoda; class Insecta; order Hemiptera; family Delphacidae; genus Conomelus; species Conomelus anceps. Next base: position 17,547,829 of record OX418221.1, read on the forward strand.
TAAAATTCTTATTAGCTGTGCTTAATGTGTAATAGTGTTTAGTTTTTATCGATAAAATAAAATAATATCGTTTGACCTGGCTGGTTCAGGCGTAGTGTCAGAGTTATCAGGTCGCACCTGAATAATTTTTTTATTGTTATCAATATTACCGGGTTTATAACCTAGTTCTGAGTCGTTTGTTCAAACATTTTTAGTACTTTAGCTGTATCCAATACAGAGCCTTGTAATTATTTTTAACACGATTATGAAGTGTATGTTAGTGAATTTTCTAATTAACTTCATTTAAATGTAGATTTAGTCTATTCATAAGGTAACAACATAGACATATGAGCATAAATGACAAACGTCTAGTAGGCATTAAAAATTTCATAAAAATAAAATCATGTCTTAAAAATACTTTTACTGTAATACAAATAAGTACAGTCATCAAAAAAGCATACCCGTATTTAAAAAAATGACTACTCCAACTAGAATGAATATATAGAATTGCTTATGGTCTTAAAACAAAGATGCGTAAAGGTGCTAAATGTGTTGGGAGTTCTTTTACATGCCTTAATTTCCAATATGTGCTCCATTACTTGCACCGAGTCAATAGTCTATTTCGCACCACGTATGGTGGAGCATTTCTTGGTGTCACATTATGGGAGTCACAGTTGCCATAGCAGCAGTAATCCTTTCTCTGGGATGCACTATGACACAAACCTTTTCACAATAAACAATGTTTTCAACGTATCCCCACAAAAAGAAGTCCATCGGAGTGAAGTCTGGGCTTCTTGGCGGCCAAGAAATTGATCCACCTCTACCAATCCAACTAATCGGAAACTTGGCATTCAGTGCTTCGTGTACGTTAATTTTGTAATGCGGCGGCGCCCCATCTTGCATTAAAATTAATTTTTAGTGCAGAAAAAACTCCCAATCGTTACCTTTGTTTTAAGACCATAAGAAATTCTATATGCTCATTCTAGTTGGAGAAGTGATTTTTTAAAATACGGGTATTCTTTTTCGATGACTGTATATTATAAATAGAGAGGTATATACGGCTTTTGCTTTGCCCAACTTCATGGTGCGTCAACTGCAGCGAAGTTCTTCGAATATTATTCACCCATTTTTCTAAATTGCTTCTCTTTATTATTTATCTTCTTTTTCCTATTTACTTTCCAATTTCAATAATTGAAATTATTTCAAGCATACATTACATTACATACATTTCGTCATGGAAAACATCACAAATTACATTTCTCTTTCTCATCTGCTCTCCTTCTTTATCTATTATTTTTTTCTTCTCCCGCCTTCCTATCGTGTTACATTTTTGCACTTCTCCATTCATTTACGATAATCTATTCATTTCTCTTTTATGCTTTTCCACTCCTTCACTCATCCACTCTTCTTGTCTTCATTTTCTCATGTGTGAATAAATCTCTCGATTATCATATTTGAAACATAGCTCCAACATCCCACTAAAATGATCAATTTTTTTGTAAATATTACTGTAATAAATTAATGATTGTCACCTTATCGGAGGCAACCAATTACATCCAAATCATGCTCTTCTTTCAATAAATTCATCACAATAAATTGACATAGCAATCGTTTAAATACTATATTAGAGTATCCATTTCAAATTCCCAATGGCTGCACGTGATGTAGAATAATAACCGGGATATTAGTCACAACCGTTCAACGTCAAATAAAGCAATCTGATTGGTCGGTTTCTTAGACTGAAGTTTTTGATTCAATCATCAGATAGACATTATAGAGTACGGCAGTTTTTGTGGGCAATGATAATGTTCTGAGTGCTAGTACAAGAGGAATACAATAGCTTAATAGAAATTTCATGAGTTTTTATCCTATATATTGAATTTTATGGGGTTTTTTACTGTAAGTCCATTCATTTTTGTCGTTAAAAGTGACTGCTAAACTATTCAATTATAGATTCATGCATAGGTTATCAGTACATGGATTCATTTTAATATACGCTTATTTTTGTCACCTTATCAGGTGCAACCAATTACATCCAAATCATGATCTTCTCTCAATAAATCCATCACAATTGACATAGCAATCGTTTAAAAATTAAAATAACTAAAAAAGCAAATACAATGTATAATAACAAAATACCAATGTTTAAATAATAAAATAGAACAATATGTAGAAAAATCAATTTTTCGAGAGCTAAAATACTGTGCGATGTAGTTTCAGTCGTATTTCCGTGGAGACAGAGCTGGTTGTTGAGTGACAGTTATCATTGTGTTTTTGTGAAGACTAAAGAAAGTGACAATATTTTATAATTGTAGAGCGATAATGACGTCTTCGCAGTACGGAACTATTTTACGTAACATCGAAAGAGGCAAACGTGCTTTTGCCAACGGACTAAGCTTCAACAACCAGGAAGAAAATGATGAGGAATACGTTATTTTTGAGCGGCCCCGCGTCAGAGGTAAAGTATTCATGATTGGCGGACTTATTGATAACTTTATTTCTATGGGATTGTACTTTAGGTGAAATTTCATTGCCTTATTGATGGATTGATTATTTCTATAGTCCTGCATTGACACTGGCTTTTCCAGACATTTTTCAAGGGGGTACACCATGCAGAAATGGGCTAAATACCATACATTTTAGATATAAAATCTGATGAATTTATATTTTCATTGTTCCATCAATTTATTTTATATCCACTATAAATTTTGTGGGAAAAAAATGTAATATATTCTAATAACTATTTTTACATGAGAGTAGTGCTACTCCATTTTTTAACCTACAAATTAAAATCACTTCCCGGTGGTTAGGAGCCCACCTAAAACTGTAGGCCCAGCTCATCAATCACCATTATCCAACTCATTACCCACGCACATGTCTACGACCTATGTGGGCTTCATCCTCAAAAAAAATTAATTCTCAAGATTTATCAATAAGCCCATACTAAAGTCATGACTCATACTCTCATACACTTTTATATAAATTTGATAAATTATGAATTTGTCAGAAGAAACTCACTATACTCAGGAAACAAAACAAAACCTCTAAATCATTATTTATTTAAAAATTATTAATGACATCCCAAACCTCAACTCTAAGGTGACTTATAAAATGGACTGAAGAATAGTTAAGAGTTTATTTAATAAACTAGAGTAGTCCATGAGTAGTTAGTTCTTACCCAGAGAATCCTCCTTCTAGGACTATCCAACTAATTTTCAATGGTTTATAATTCATGAGCCCCAAATTATCAGACATGAGAAAATAATACCTAAAAATAATAAAATAATACCAACATTCTTCTAGCTTCAGGAAATAGTCTGAATTTGAATGTAAGCCTGCCTATATTTGGTTATTGTTGTGAACATCCATTTTTCGTGAGCTGAAGTAAAACTATTCATAGGTAGAAACTTGCTGTACAGAACTGACCTTTTTTTGAGTCTTCGGCGGCGCTTGGTTGCAGACTGACTATTTTTCTAGTAATAATAATAATAATATCGTGTGCCTGGCTGGCTCAGGTCTGGTGTCAGAGTTATCAGGTCGCACCTGAATAAGTTCAGGGCCTCTGACGTGACTTAACGACTGTTTTTTAGTCAGCCGGGACCGACAGCTTAACGTGTCCTCCGAAACACGGGAGTGGCCCGAGGTAAAAACTTTCGGTCAGAACTGGGATCGAACCCGGGACCTTTGGGCTATCAAACCAGCACTTAACCCACTCGGCTACGGCCACTCCATTTTTCTAGTATGTAAGGTCTAGTGGTCGTAGGGAAAAACCTATATTTGGATTTAGAAAAAAAATTGAAAGATGAAGCAGTAGATGTAGTATTAAGTATTCTAGATTTGTATCTGAATTATAGATGAAATTCGAACTGTAAAAGTCTATAAACTGTAACCTATAATGATTACCTGTGAGTTTAGCCAGGAAACCTGATTTACTATAGAACTATACCATTTACATATACAGTGGTTGCTGTTTAACTTTAGAGGGCGACAGTTAGTTTTATTTTTCAATCCATAGGTTTAATACTGGTAAAATGGGTATATATGGAACTCTTGGGGTTATATGGAACTTTTGCTCTTGTTTCAAAATTACCACCTGTAGGTCTACCCACAAGAATTTTCTACTGTTATCAATTTTGCTTATATACTTCAATAATGTATAATCATAGAATAATAAATCATATGTTTTCAATAAACTTTTTTATCATTCTCCCATGTCGAGATTCTCATGACAGCTTATACACGGAAAATATTTTTCATAAATAGTCTCACCTGTGATCAAGTAACCACTGATAAATATTTCTCTTTATTGTTGAAGTCTTGTGTGCCAAAACCTCTTTTGTAGAACCTATGCTTGTTTCTTGTGATCTAGTGTATGTTTACTGTTTTTGAGGAAGTTTTTTAAAAAGTTGTATTTTAGTGGGGTTTTATGGAACAATGCCCCAAAAACATATTCACGTTCCTGGAACAGCTTGCCGGCGCAATTACGATGTCAATAACATCGAATTGGCATTAAATGCTGTCATAGAAAATCGTATGTCTTTCTCACATGCAGCAGAGAGGTTTAAGAGTACCAAAAACGACGATTTACAGACGGTATGAATAGTGATAGGTTGAGGAGACCAACTATGTTGAATTCAAATGAAGAAAATAAAGTTGTAGAAGCATTATAAAAGCAGCAGAGTTTGGATATCCATTTACCAGTGTACAAAATTAATTGAGACAATTCATTCAAAGTTATTTGAATCAAAAAGGTCTCATAGTTAAATTTTTCACGGACAATTTACCAGGGATAGAGTGGTATTCTGTTGAATTCGAAGCTGTTCCATATAACCCCAAACTGGGGGTTATATGGAACAGCAATAAATGTTTTTAAAAAAACACGTGAATATTATAAATTGATCTTTTCTCCTATGATTCAAGCTAAATTGAGTATCTCATTTTAAAAGAACTTGTTTTGAAATATTTTCTTTATTTATTTGAAGTTTTAAGAAATGAAAATTAAAAATATTGTTCCATATATATCCCCATGTGACGGTACCTATCAAAACCTATTAGGCAAAACTTATTAGACAAACCTATTAGACAAAACTATTAGACAAAACTTATAAGACAAACCTGTCAGACAAACCATTCAATAATTACAATTCCATTTCCCAATTGAGAATTATTGATTCAATCAATGTAGTAGTTCATAAATACATTGCGATATAATCTACTACGGTCGTGATCACAGACATAATCTTATCATCAGAGCCTATTGACAGCCAAAAGCTGGCACCATAGGAGATAGAAGCACATAAATTGATTCTGTCTCTGGAATTTGCCAGCTAACAAGGTCACTGCTCTGCAAACAATTTTCTCCCTCTAGGGGAATCCATCTGTCATAAACACTGAAAAGCTGTTCAACAGTCCATGACCAGCTAACAGAGAAAACGCTGTGGAAAAACGGTGCGGTGCCTTTTCTTTCATAAAATAGACAGATCGTTATTTCAGTCAATACAGCTGTGTTTATGACCTTTATTTTTGACCTTGATCAAACAACCCTTTTCAAGAGTGAGATAGGAAGAGAGGAAAAAACAGAGGAAAGATGAAATGGAGAAGAAAACGAAGGAGACGATGACAAACAAAAATAAGAAGAAAAATAAAAAAGAGAAGAAGAATGATGATGATGATGATGATGAGGAGGAGGGGAGGAGCGGTGGAGGGGCTGGAGGAAGAGGTGAAGGAGAAGGAGAAGGAGAAGGAGAAGGAGAAGGAGCTGGAGAAGGAGAAATAGAAGGAGAAGGAGTAGGAGAAGGGGAATAAGAAGGAGAAGGAGAAGAAGAGAATGTGATGAGGGAATAAGAAGGTTGAGGGTTCAATGTTTGCTCTTGGTCAATAAGAAATACACCCTTCCAATGTAACACAAAAATCAAATACGTGATACGATTGAATGTTGTATTGGGACAAACATAAGTTTTTTTTTTAAATTTACTAAACATTCATTTTAGGTTTGTAGTTTTTGCAGCAGCCTTCGTAGATCCAAGGCCTACCAGATCGTTACCATCTATCTACATGCATTTTTGTAGCTACAACCATAAGGAATAAGGAAATCATGGTTGGTCTATGCTACAACATTGAATCAATGGTGGTTAGGTGTGAATCTAGTGTGGGGGGGATAAGGGGGATGTAGGCCTATCCTTCACCGAAATTCTTAAATCACAATGAAAAAGCACAGTTTCTCGTGGGGATGAGGTCCTTCTTTTAGGTAATGTCACATCCAATATTTTCTAAGCTGGAAAATATCTGGGTTCGCCCCACAACTTGAACTTGAATTGCGAAAACCTTTTCATATTCTCTGAGTAAATTCGTATTTATACAAATAATTTTGAGTGTCTTGTATATTGTCAATATTGTTGTAATAATAATAATAAGCGTATGGCTTTTAATGGTGGGGAGACCCTTACGGGTAGTTCCACCTCGCCGTTTGAGCCATGTTACGGGGAATATTGTTGTATTGTGTATATAATAAGTGCATTTCCCAAGAAAACAACTGAATTCGTTTTCCAAGAAGACATAACTAGGTTCATTTTCTATGAAAATTCTTGCTCTCCTCAACCTACTCACCAAGTATCATGTTTATGACATTTTTCAATGTTTAACTCACTTTCTTAGTAGACTATCAAAAATGCTTCATTACGCTACACATTTTTGCCTTGAAAAAAAAATAAAACTATCAACCAAATTATACGGAAATGGAAAAGATTTTTATGTCCTTGCATTGAACATAACTGAAGTAGGCCTAATGTGAATAATTACGAGTCTTTCATTGTTTTTTTTGTACTGCCGTTGTATGTGGGAAACACGGTGAAGTTAGTTATATTGCAGATTACATTTTGAATCTATTAATCAAATTCGATTCGTAAGTAATTATTGCTTTTTTACGTAATTGCGTTTTTAACGTAAGTAGGCCTATTCGTTCACTTGTTAGTTTGTGTTTGTCAATGGTTTCTGTTAACAAAGAAAAAAATTGTGAAACAGCAATTTTATTAAATCCCATTGCTCTCGCTCCTGAAGTGCTTTCTGGGGTTCTGATACTTAAAGTTGAATGTCTACTAAGAAACCCTTTAACCCAATCCTGCCCTGCTAATCCACTACTTTTATCAAATCTATGATTTAATCCGTTTCGTTCCGCTAGTTGGAAGGCAAGTGATCTCAGATCTTTCATCGTTAGGCCAAAAAGCCTACTCTCCATCGATTTGAGGTATTTTACAAGTTCAGATTCTTGTTCAGCAGAAAAAACATTTTTAAATTTCCCATCTGTCTTGTCAACTTTGTACTCAGCGTTCTTCTTTTTCTTATTAACGTATCTTTCCAAAGATGATTTAGGTACATTAAATTGCCGGGCCGCCTTAAGAAACCCCATTTCACCAGAAATTACCACTTCAATTGCCTCCGACATTGCGTTTTCATCCCATTTCTGGCGATCAGTTTTTCTAGTGTAATTCCTCACCATCTCTGGAATAGTAAGACAACACTAACATTAATATTTTTGCAACAAAAACATAATGGGGCAGAATGGGATACCGTCCCATTCTGCCCCATCCCGTTCCGCCCCGACAACACATTTTAGGTTATGAATTTATGCTGGATTCAAAAGACATCTATTTCATCTTTGAATATTACTAGGGTAAAGCTGAATAAACACACTGTCAGAATATATGTCAGTAAAAGCTATATACTTCATATTAAATAACTTACCTTAAGCAGAAAACTGCTAAAAGTTGTAAAAATATCAACAAAAACAGTTGTCACAACAGTTTCTAAGCAACACACTCTCCAAACAGAAACAAGATGGCTTCCTTGGCTGTCACTAGAGTTGAGAAGTTAGTTAAACACTTTCCCGCTAGGTTGCAGCACCGTACAGCATTAATAATATAGCTATCCCGTTGTACCCCGCTATCCCGTTGTGCCCCAACTTCCCCTATGCCCTGTTTTTATCTGTTTGAATTACTTTATACATTACTGTAGGAAAATTTTAATGTGTAATTCGAGTGCAAAGTATTTTTTCTGCACTCGAGAAACTTTTTTCACTCGCCTTTGGCTCGTGAAAAAAACTGTTTCTCTCGATGCAGAAAAACGGTGCTTAGCACTCTAGTTACACAAATAGCTATTTCTCACTTGAAAAAGATGAACAAGTGGTTTCGTTACGGTACTAGTGCTGACACCTAGCAGTAAGTCGAAAAACTACTTGAGCGTGCTATCTCTCAACCTGGACAGTACAGTTTACACGCAAAAAAGATGCACATGTTGTTCAGTACTTGCAAAAAATTGAATTTATTAAATTATTTCAAATGTATAATATTATTGTCGACAAAGATATTCTATCACCTTTATTGGATCATTAAATCGCATTTTTTTAATTTGATCAGTCCAATACTTTATTTTTAATACAAAAACTTTGCCAATTGGGTTGTCATTTTGATGTAGGTTGTAAGATCTAGCCTTAATAAGATGATTATTTTTATAGAGATCATGAATTTTCTTTCAATCAATATGTCTATTTATGTCTAATTATGTAATACACATAAAAATAAAAACTTCTAGCCTACATTCTACTCCTGTTCAGACCAGAGAATATGTTTCTCTTATTTTTATCTGAACTGATATTATTTAATACACTAATATTATTGGTAATATTGTACAGAATTAGTAAAAAATGTTCTATAGTTACGTCATACTCTGTCACGGTCCAATTGATGTTACATTATTTTCGAGTTAGCAATCTACACACAGTAGTTTGATTTATCTTGTTTCTCCTTGCAATAACAGCACTTTCCTTATAGCCTACGATAAAATGTTTACCAATAGACTTACATTTTATAGGGTCCGCTAATGAAATAGAAAGATTTAAAGTGATGTTTGGTGCGCGAAATGAATGTGTGGCTAGAGGGGGGGGGGGGGGAGTCGCAGGCCTGCCAGGACCAGGATGACTTACCTGGTTTACAATAAATTGAGCGTTAGATGCGTCAGCACTGTTCAATGCGTGCGCTGTCGAAGAGTGGTGAGAGTTTTGAGCAAACGCGTCATGACTTCAATCTGCATTTCAGCATACCGCGGATTTCGACTTATCTGATCCATCAGATAATTTGAATAAAAGGTGATACGCGATCTCGAGCAAACTTTAACGACTTCTCAAAAACAAGGTGGTATTCCCAAAGCAATTCAAACCCCAATTCAAAATAATTCGAATGTGTTCCACAAGCCTCGCCGAACGGGCATCTGTCACACCACCCGCCTTTGAGTAGGCGAAGTGACACTTCACTTTTTAGACGACGATAAAGTGTTCTTGGAATTGTTTACCCACTTTTTAATCAAATTATCTGACGGAACAGGTTGGTCGCGTGGTAAGCTATGTTGAAATTCCGTTGGACGTCATAACGCGTTCGCCATTTATTTTTAAAGGGCTTAAACAGCATTATCCGCGTTGTTCACCCGTCCAACGCTCAATTGTTAACTAAATGGTCAATCATTCTGGTCCTAGCTAGGGTTAACATATGAAAAATTGAAAAGTCCTGACAAAAAGTCCGATTTCCACATAAAAGTCGTGACACTACGAAAATGTAATAAGCTGTGTAATACAAAGCAAAACATATTAAATTTCTGTACTAAGTGTGCGTACATATGCTGACCCTCCCTCTCCCACGATTTAAGGCTCCCCTCCCCTACCACTGCCACATAGCTACCTTTTCTAGGTGGCAATGCTGCTATACACTCTTTTTACACTGCGCCTGCGTACTTTTAAATCTTTTGGATTTCATTGAAAATCAAAAAATGCTGACAATTCATTTATAAAGACCGCAGTCCTGACGAGACCCTAGAAGTTCTGACATTATCAGGATAAATCATGATGTATGGTAACCCTAGTCCTGGCAGACATGCGACCTTCTCCCCCCAACGCTGTAATTATATCGCCTTAAATCTTTCCATTTCATTGGACACTATATTATTTTTTAATAAATCAATATATTTGAAACAATCAAGTACAGTTATAAAGTTTTACTTGAAAAGTCTCTGGTAAGATCCATGATGTTCAGCTCAGTTAGTATGAAAAAGCACTTTATAACAACATGTATAAAGTGAATAATTCTTCTATTAGTTGAAATATTCATACAAAAAAATGGTATTTAATTATTAGCCAGGAAAGACCCTTTAGTGGTGGAGTTGACTGTTTTAAGCAAAAAAGCCTCATAATTTGTTTCGGTAGGCTATATACTAATATAATAATTGAGTTATAAATCGAAGGCAATAATATGAAATACTATTTACGTAATTATTTATAATTATATCGAAATTGATGTAGGCCTACTGAGTTACACTTAAAAGTTACTCTGTTGTGTTTACTAATTACTCATACGGTAGACCTACTGCATTACTGTGAGTGCACTGCACTGATATAACTCTGTATGCTCAGTGAGGAAAGAAATCGCAACTTGCCTCATTCCTAGTTTTTGGACGAAAGCATACTGTTGAACTCTGAAGAGAATTTTCTAAAGGGACTATAATACTTAATATACTATATAAGGGACCATATGTACGATTTACTAGAGAATAAACTTGGCAATAAATTATTGCAACAAATTAAGCAAAAACGTTTGGCCTAAAGTGAGTAAAAATATCATTTATTCTCAATTAAAATTGACTGCACGTAGTTGAATTTACAATAAAAAGTTAATAAATGATTAAAGGAGAGGAATTGCAATAAACAGATACTTAAAAATGAAGTAACAAATCTGAACCAATTCCTTTTCTAATTCAATAACCTAAATTATTTTTCTGTTGCTTTACAATATTTACTAATAAGTTCCATTTGTAATTATTATATTCTTTACTACTCCACTTGGTTTATAATCTACTCTATTAATGCTTTACTTTCACATGCCTTCGTTCCAATAGCGTTAAAGCAAATTATACACCGATTGAATGCTGATTTACGATTTACAAATGACAGCTTGGAGGCTTGAATAAAAACAATGGGTTCATCAAATGTTGCATAATTAGATTCATTTAGTAACAACTTGCTCGATTACTGTATAGTATTTAGTATTGAAAATACTACAGGATTATGTAGAAAATTCGGGATAAATGTTCCAGACGAATTTGTGATATTGTCATTTTTCCATATAATATAAAATGTCGTAATGTTTATTATTAATATAATGGAAAATTTATTTTACAGGCGTAAATTAATGATATATTATGATTTGTCTTAATGGACTTTACAAATCGAAATGATACGCCTCTTTTTCATAATAATAGCGTGAATATTAGTGGTCAATAATGGTGAATAAAAGACGAAATTGTCACAACCACATTTATTAAAACTAGTTTCTCTAAGTTTTAATAAATGTGGTTTTGACAATTTCGTCTTTTATTCATCATGGATACCTTCCACAATATCACCTTCGCCACTACAAAGTCAATAATGGTGTTCGAGTTGGTAGGCAAAACACGTCAGACGCAGAAAACTGACATTAATTCATGAGTAATGGGTGAATTGATAAATCCTTGTGATTCTTTGTCATGAAAGTATAGCCTACTCTGGTACGGCCATGGTGTTCCGCCGTGCTCTATAATATAATTGCACCAATATGTTTTAAGCACGGTAAGTTCTTCTATCTACCGTGCTTCATGGTGCCACCATGGTATTAGATAAATGCAATATTAATATTAAACTTCATGTAGGTCTTCACCTCTTTCAATTCTAAACACGTTAGTCTCATGCTTTAAGTCAACTACTTTTACGGTTCAAATTATTTAAGGCAGTCGTAAACATCTGCTACAAAATAATGTTAGAAAATCTTTATAAATCAATAGAAAGACAGACATAATATGCTAATGTTGGCTGACAACATAATAATGAGACTTGAAGCCAGAAAAAAGAAATCGCAACACTTCTTGTGAACAAAGTTTGCTTTTTAGACAAAAAAAAAACTGTTCAGATTCGAGGAGTCAGGAAGTGCCAAGCGTAAGATCTGAAGAGTGAAGAGACGATTACAGGGACTATACTTATGCATACATTGATGCACATACACATTCATTCATACACAATTTATGTTCGATGGGAAAGTCTAGAGAGAGGTGTTTTCCGTTTTAGATGGGTGTTTTCTTCCGTCTCATTCAAGGATTCAAGTTGACTATATTCGTTCGATTTTAGCCTCTTTTCTTCGTCATTTATCCAACTTCTGTACACTTTTTTCTCATGTCATTCGTTCGCAAAAAACAGTACAAAATTCCATACAAGGTCGTCTTGACGAAATTATTGCCATATCACACACCACCACACACACGTGGTAGCCGGTCAGGTTGTGCACTAACGTTGAAAAAGGGGAACTTTTTTCTCCCTTTTCTCCCGTTGCGAGAGTCACGCGGCAACTGAGTGCTCCGAAAAGGGACAGAGACTGATTCTCAGACGCGCATCCACGCGTTTTTCGGCTTATCAGAAACAACAGCAACGCTTTCAAGAATAGTTTTTGTTCTCGTTTTTTGTTGACGGTTTATTTTTTGTGTGTGTGCGTGAGTGTGGAAGATAGATGTAGCAGTATGCGCATACTCAAGTTTAGTACTTATTTCACCTGCTAGATGTCGTCTGATGTTCTAAAAGTGAATGGATTGTACGCACGCACACATTTGCGAGGGGGAATCCAAGTGTTCGTATTCTCAGTTTGCCAAAGTCGAGTTCCAAGTGCGTTGTCACCGTTTCTTGCTCTGTCTCAGTTTTGTGGTGTCGTTTTAGCAGCGAGCTAGCAACAACTTTAGCTTGGTTGCCGCCGGTGTCTGTGTGTGTGATATGCCAGTGGATCTGAACAAAAATGGCGACTCCCGAGGCAAACACGTGCTTGTTTGGGCGCAAAAGGACGTGGACGTACAGGAGCAGCCGGCGAAAAAAGGTAGAAATCACCTAAAAACATAGATATCAACTTTTCCGATGTTCGAAACTGTAATTTGTCGAAAGTACACATAAAAAGTAACGAGAATTCCTTAGTTTGTCTGCTTGTAGAACGTAACATCCGACAAAGTTGTAAGTTCACTACATATTGAGTAATAGACCGTTGTTTCAAGAGAGAATAATGCACTTGTGTTGGTGGGGTGGTGATTGGTAGCGCAGTGAACGTGGTATCAAATCGTAATGCTCAGTCATGAGGGTTAAAGATTGCGCTTGGACGGGTGACCGAGCTGCTATGATTCGATTTTTCAGTATATAACTCCTGTTGGTTCGGAACCCACCTAAATTATTAGCCACATTAGCATGGCTCAACGGAGAGGAGGAACTGCCCTTAGCGATCTTACCATCAAAAGTCATACATTTTTTATGCACTTGTTTATTTTTATAATGCAAAAGTTTATTTTTTTAATGCACTTGTCGAAAAAAATAATTCATAGATATTTAGAACTTGGCGATTTCTCTGTAGGCTAATAGTAAAATAGTATAATTATGAATTAAACATGTCTGTTCTGTTTCAATAACCAATAGACGAACTAACCAATTTTTAGACTATAGTTCAAGACATTAAATTGAAACTTACTAATGGGAAATGGGAGACCCTACACTATCAATAGCTATCGCGATATTTGGATCACGGAATCCATATTGATGGTATAAATTGATGGATCTCAGGAATTCCTTTAATTCATCCTCTCGCAACATTTTGTATGGATTCCTGATCCAAATATTTCTTACTTTTGGAACTGCTTTGTCGAAAAAGTACACCAGAAATTTGAGCTAGTATAGAAGCTATTAGGGTGGGCTAGTATAAAAGCTATTAGGGTGAAGGTCAACATTGTCTTTCATATGTTGGCGAACCGAGGGGTGTTATGGGGATGCACTTCCATGAATAATAAATATTCAAACAGTTTGTAGTGGTGATATAGTGGAATTATCCATAATGAATAATAAAACGAAATCGTCACAACCACATTCTAGTATTTCAATATTTTTTAATGAATGTGGTTGTGACAATTTCGTCTTATTATTCATAATAAAAGATTTATTGAATTCTACTTACAAAATATTGAAAGTGGGTGTGTCATTTATGGGAGGCAAGGAGGATTTTTCTTCTGGAAAATAAAGGAAATGTTTCTTTAAATTTATTACTAAGCCTACCTCTCCACCAACAAAAAATCTAGGTTTGCTTCTGTTTTTCAAACTAAATTAATTGAGCAATTATTCCTATAATATAAAAACTAAAAGTATTTTAAAGCACATGGCTGCCATGCTGTCAAATGGCTGCTTTAAGTCAGTCTTGGTGCAAGTAGGAACGCTGTCTTGGGTTCGTGACGTAAGGTGACTTTTCATCAAACACAGAGATGATTTTAGTATTCTTACCACTACTTTAACTCGCTTTTATTTCGATAGTCTAATATGTTTCTGTGTTGCACAAAAGCTATACTGCGTCACGTCACCAAGCCTGCGTTTCTATTTGCGCTGGGCCCAAATATTGCAAGGTCTGGCACAAATAGACCGCAACTTTCACTGTGCAGCGGCGATAGTTTGTATTCATCAATTATTAATGTTTATTATTTTAATGAAAAGGACATGACTTTCAATTGTATGCACAGTCTATTAATCTATTTTGTGTGTAGGCACTTCAAAAAAAAAAAAAAAATGTGCATAACCATGTTGAATGTGACAGTGTAGTGAAACTGCGGATAATTTGCGCCTCACCTAAAACTGTGTGTTACCTCAAACACAACCCAAACCCGAAAATTCTGTGACTGATGAAAATTTGTTTCACTTCTGATTGTTGGTAAAATACTTGACGGACTTTCAAGGTGAAAATATTACTCCTCTTTGAACTTGAAAACAAATAGCACGATATTATTGTGCTAATACGTTGATTTGCATGCTTCTTGAAAGTTGCGTAACAATACGAACCTTTTTTACAATCGGTTCAAAGTTGAAAATAATTTTTCATGTAGTCTTTCAAGTAGGTTTTTAGTTTAGTAATTGAGCTGAAAATTTTCTTGATGGTTCCCAAAAAATAGCCTGCACCAATTATTATTTTTCCATGCATCTCAAAACAGCTCTCAGAAAGTGCTTTTAAAATAGAACTCTTAGCATTTGACTGGAACCATTATTTTTCTATTGTTCGTCTATTGTTCACAATTGCTGCACTATTTTTGGTGCGTGACTTTCTAAGACAAAAAGAAATTAGAATTTTACGGTCAAGTAAATCCAGAACGAAATTACATTGCATAACCGGTTTTCTAGTTTGTTATTTTTAAATATTCTTTTTACCACTAATGTGAAATTTTTAATTTTTGTCTTCTAGTTCCCAAATATGTCCCCCATTTTGTTGAAATTTAATCAAGCTAAACTTTGGTGATTCGGATTACACCTGAAAATTATGGGTGATATCAGCATTAAATGTCCACTTTAAAATTTTGCAGCTCTATGCTTGACAGTATACTTTATCATGAGATTATTGGTTGCATCGATAAGCATGAATACTTGAACTCAAGACTATTTATTCCTATTTCAGTTATTAATTTATTCGACAAAAACGTTTAGAAATAACACACTTAACAAAAAAAAATATCAAAGCACGTGATAAAGCGCTATTGTGTCCTGGAATATCACCACTAGCGGTGTTGTGTATTTGTTGTATTTATTCACTTTTTTCAATTCATTCTTCCTGAAGTTCATTAATGACTTTTGTCGACAAATGTAATTTAGATGGCAACCCAGCGAACACACAGGCATATATGTTTGCTGATTCCATAGGACCAGCTTTATTAATTTATGGAGGTACATTTCATGTTATAGGCTAATTAAGTGGTTCAAATGAATTTTTATGCAACGTCTGTATTATGTTTGTATCATGTACAATTTTTGAATGGAATAAATTTGATTTGAGTCTTACAATTTTAGGCCCTATCGATTAAAATAGGTAAGTATGGAATCTAGATCTAGGCTATACCCAAAAGTCTAATAATAAAATTACGAAAACCATATAAAGGCAAATTATTTAAAACCCTTCCAGAAAACTAAATAGAGTCCGGTAATGGTAGATGAGAAATTTTACTAACCTATTCAGTAATAAAAAATGTTTCTGGTTCCGTTTATTGTGCATTTAAAAAACGTACGTGGCCATATTTGTTTACTAAAATGGCGCACCAGAAATTTATCTTCACACATGGGCAGCGATAAGCATGAGGCAACACGTTTATTATAAATCTATTTTTAACTGAATTTTTAAATGCGTATCAAGAAAATCTCAAGTAGAATGGCTCCGTGCTAAAAACCGCAGACCACAATTGTGAGTTTGTGTTAAAAATAAATCAAACGTTTCCCATTAATTCAGCCAGTGGTGTGTGCAAGGCGGCATAAGTTCTCACCGGCCGACCTAGATTTAGCATTCAATGTCAAATGATAGATATCTGTTATCAGTCCTCTGTCTTCTAATAGCGTTGCCAATGTTGTTTCTTGAATATGGTTTGGTACAGCTTGTGTCTTCATAACGACAAATAATAATGATCGTAGCAATGGTCTACTAGGCTACAGAATAATTATACAGAATGTTCATGGTCAACAAATTAATGTTTTTGCGCAGTGGAATTTTTTTCATTATGTTTGTAAATATGTGAATGTTAATAATAGAAAATGTTGAAGAATAATGATGAAAATTGTGTTGTCTTTAATGTAGGCTACTAATAAAATACACAAAAAATTTGACATTACGATGTAGGTAACAAGTTTGTCTGAGAGAGAGTGTGTGTGTGATAAAGTTTTTTCTGGTGGAGTTTCTGGTTCCGTACTTTTTCGGAGGCACTGCGCACCACTGTTACCTGCCGCAAGCTAAATAATTGTGGGGATTTGACTCAAAATTACCGTACTTTCAATATTGTTTATCTGTTTTTCAGTATGGTGTAAGGCTTGAGGGGGAGCTTTGAATTCACATTTCAAAAAACTTATTATAATTCAAAAACATATCATTAAAACTATTTTAGGCAGACCCAGACTTACTCCGACTAAAGATTTATTTAACAAGTTTCAGGTATTAACAATTAGACAACTTTATATAAAAAATTTGATATTGTATATTAGAAAAAATAGAAACCTCTTTGAACTACGTGAATCTCCCTTTTTAATCTACGTCCCTTGCAAAACTTATTTGAACATTTTAGAATGGACTTGAATTCATGTGTAGGAGACAATTTTCTTCCAAACTAATAAATCACATTTCCTTGATCTTTCTTGAAAATACCAATAGGAACAAAAATAAACGGCTTAAGGCTGAAATGGATTTATTGATATTAACAAGCAAAATTGAGAAAAAATATTCTAATAGTATTACATGAAATTCATTTTTACATGTTTGCAAGCCGCTTCCATCACTCTTCTTTTCTTCTCTCTCTTCCTTCATCTTCTTCTATTTTCTCTCTGTCCACTGCTTTATTTCTATATTCATTTTTGTATAATTTTTCATTTTTTTTTAACAACTCATACCTGCGATTGTTCCTTGCAGGTATAATGGATTCTTTAAAAAAAATTATTCAACATTAAAAAAATTATGTAACATTGACATGTCAAAGAAGAATCTGAATAAATTTTAATTTAATTTCATTTGTTACATACGGTAATTTCACTTGTGTCTATTGTCTGCTCTGTCTCAGATTCAGCTTACTCCTACAGCATCTTGCATTCAGAGCAAGCGGAGACATAGTGTGGTCAGATTAAAATTAGCGTCATCGTTAGTGTAGTTTTGCTCAAATTCTCTATTGTCAAACTGACCAGAGCTAGTTGTTCAAGATTATGAATGAGACTATGCTATTTTCAAGCCGTAAACAACACTAAGGGTGAAATACGAGTAGAATACAGAGAAAGATTATAAAAAGCAAAGGAAGAAGTGGAAGTAGTAAGAGAAGAAGTAAAAATTAGAAAAGGATGAAGACGAAGAAAACTAAATGAATAATAAGAAAAGGAAGAGGAGGAAAAGAATGTGAATAAGAAGAAGAAACAATAAAAAATATGGCTGCCAAGAATTGTGCAGTTAAGAAATCCAATACCACTAGAGTGGAAAAAGAGGATAAACCAATACAAGGGGAATGCCGATAAGAGACAAGAAATAGAACGGGTGTTGATGTTGTCCTATCACCCCGTTTTCCCCTTTCCCCTTTATAACCTACACCCCAATGAACTCAAACAGGTTTCCTCCCTCCATTGCCCATTCAACATTGAGCATAATCTAGGTCAGTGGTCAGGGGTGGTCTTTTGGATACGGTACGTGGAATTGTGCGTGTGTGTGTGTGTGTGTTGTGGTTTTTTGTTTCCCGCACGTGCTTAGCAGATGGTTTTGGGTTGGGGAGGCTAGTTCCCGCCAAAATAAGGATAGCTTGTTCAAATTCCAATCCCTGAATTAGGCACAATCCAGATATTTTGTTGCGGAACATTGTATTTGCTTCTAAAATGTGTGCGTTCTTATGGAGGCGTGACCACGGATCAACCTTCTTGTCAGGTGTGAAACTGTCCCTTCTGTTTTATAATTCAATGAAGAAAAATTAAATTCTTTCTTTTTTTAAATTTCTTGAGATTTGAAAAATATATATATTTTTGAG
This sequence comes from Conomelus anceps, assembly GCA_948455865.1. Lineage (NCBI taxonomy): Eukaryota > Metazoa > Arthropoda > Insecta > Hemiptera > Delphacidae > Conomelus > Conomelus anceps. The sequence continues at coordinate 17,566,405 of OX418221.1, forward strand.
TCAAATCTAGAATCCGTTATTCTAATTATGGCTAAGTTCCAATCATGGAAAAATTATCAAAAATTTACATTATGAGAAATCGTAAAGGGGGACTAACTGCTTTCATTTCATGAAATAATTAATCGATAAATATTTATTTTTCGAAATTTATAACAATATTTTATAATTGAGTTTCAACAAAATATTTTTTTACATTAAAATATAGTAAGTAGTTTAATACAGAACAACCCAAGAAGCTTTGCAAAATAATTATGACCAAAAGCGCAGTACCTTATTGACTTATTATAATTCCAAATTTGAATATTTAATATATAATTAAAAATATAATGTACTGTATTTAATTTTTTTTTTGAGGATGAAGCCCACATAGGTCTGATACCTGTGCTTGAGTAATGAGTTGGATGATGGTGATTGATGATTTGGACCTACAGTTTTAGGTGGGTTCCGAACCACCGGGATGTGATTTTACAGCAGAGAACAGTGTCTTTTTTGCTGGCCAATCTAATCGGTCACCTTTACAAAGTGGACCCAGGAGAACGCAGCTTATCTCTATCTGATTGAGCAGATACCTGCTACGGCTCACGGCTATCACTTCCCTACTTATATTGCCAATTATTTTCACAAATTCTCCGATCATTGTTATTATTTTTTTAGCGTATGACGATGGTTGGAAGAGACTCTTGGGTAGTTCCACCTCGTCGTTAAGCCTATTTATCTTCAATCTTACCCGCTCAATCACATTCATTGATTACATAAACTATATTGACCCGTCATTTAAAGGCCTAATGGTAATTTTATTAATAAACATGTTCACAGTTTTGTTATCAGTCATTAATGTAATCAAATTAATCTTTTTTATAGCAGTCATAAAATTGCTCCCAGAAGTGTAAATTGTCTAAACTTGACCTTCCTGTCTCATCTTTTAATTATCAGACTGTCACCAGCAAGAAGGCCGGCGGCGATACGACTTCTTGTCTATTTTATGTTTACATTTTCAAAGTCAATTTTCTTTGTGGTGAAGCGGTAAACTGTTTGTTCGTTCAATTGGAAGAAGAGATGTGAAGGCGAGAAAATTGGAAAAGCGTTGTCTAAGTTGTTTTCATCGAGTTTTCCAAGGACGACAATGAATTAAGATGTCAATATTTTCAGATTTATTCGTCATGGTTTCTTATACTGACTAGAATTTTCTAATAGTGCTAGTCTCTAATGTTGACCGTAATTGAGAATTCTTAGATTGTTATGATATTATATAAGCTTGAAGCCTGTAAATTAAAATTATTTAAAAAAAAATGTTATAAGATTTCTTATAATTTCCATAAGAAATATAATCTTTTGAGAAATATTTTTAACTTTCTTGGTACCGTAGTCATCGATACCTCAAGAATTTCTGTATTTTATATTGAAATAAATTTTATTATGTAATAAGCATGATATGTATAGTACCTCATATACCTCAGTACTTCATATGTACCTTCCATTTGAATAAATAAATAGTTTGATAATATATTAACTATAACTACAGTGTACATAAAAACTATTACTGTATACAGAAGTAAGAAGTGATTAACTCTATGATTTTATCATGGGAAACTTAAATATTTGTCTATTATTATCAATCCCATTGTACTAGATCAGCTGCCACAAAAGTGTTGGATAAATAAGTGATTGCTACAGAGTTCTATTCCTGGCTAGGTCTAGCCTTTTTGTGTAATCAATTCAAGATTAAACATATCTACAAGCTTTATACTTATATTAAAATCATCACAAGAAAAACAAACAAAAACTATCAAACAGCTTCATCAATAAAACAGACTGCTTGATGAAACAGACTCACTGATTTTGGATCCACGTTGTCCTGCGACAGCTCGCTAGATTGAATGACAAAAAGTTACTTTTCCTGCAACTGCTCGTAAAGTAGTTCTTTACGTACTGAAAACTAATTGTAAAATACCTCTTTACTGCTCAGCAAGCGGTAAAGTACTTTACGCTCGCCAGCTGTTTTCTTTACGCTTCTGTTTTGATTTTGATGCCTTCTCATTGGTGGATCACGGAATCCGTGAAATTCACATAACCTCAAAAATGGCGTACGCTAACCAAATCCGCTCATGGTCTGTGATGTTACAAACTACACGCTTTTATTGTGTTGGAATCCAGAACTGCAGTTTTAGGAAAAATATTGTATACAATTCGCGCGTGAAGCTTCTTTATCGCTCTCGCAAAATTACTGCGCTCCGCTACGCGTCGCGCAGTAAATGTTTTGGCTCGAGCGATAAAGTCGCGCTTCACGCTCTTAATGCATAAATAACTATTTTACAGCTTTCCATGGGCATATACTATGTACTGTCACATATTAGGTATGCTATCTTAGTATGGGGTAATTCATCAAAACAAAACTTCGATAGGGTGTTTAAGATCCAAAAGAAAGCGGTTGGGGGTATAGAAAGAGTAAATAGATTAGATTCATGTAAGCCATTGTTCAAGAGACTTGGTCTCCTAACTGTACCTTGCTTATAAACTTATATGTGTATGAAGCTATAATTAAAATCTTGATGTGCACGATTATAATATAAGAAGCCGAGGAGATAATCACTTGGTGAGTCACAATAGTAGCTTATTCAAACAAAAACCTAGTTATATTGGTAGGAAACTCTACAACAAGCTACCGCAATTTTTAAAGTCTTGAAAATATAGAAATATTTAAAAAACAGTTGAAAAATATTTAGTTGATAAAGCTTTTTATAGTGTACAAGAGTTCCTTTCACATCAAAATTAAGCCTCACCTCAACTAATTGAAATAGTAATTATGGTAACTAGTGTATAAGATAGTATAATTGTTCATCTGACTTGGAGTCTCCAAGACGTAATCTACAAAACAAAATATTAATATTATATAACCATACAATTGGATATTTCAAAAATTAAACAATTACAAAATATAACCAATCCAAACAAACAAAACGATGAATTTTTTTTTCAATTTCGGTAAATAAATTGCCTAAGCTGCAGTTTTTTCAGGGTAACTTATTGAATTATTCATACCAATAAGAATTTTCTCAAGAGAGATCGACATTTCAGTTATTTGCAATCAAATGTAAGATTATTTCTGGATTTATTGTTCCATAACGATCTGCGTTGGTAATATTAACTTTTTTGATAGTATAATTGTTAATCTGACTTGTCTTATACTCCTTAACTGGAGGCTCCAAGACGTAATCTTAAAAAAAAACAACAAAATAATTTTAGTAGATGAATTTCAAGCTCAGTGGCTGGATAATGAAATTTCATGGACGACTTAACTCCAAACATTGCATAGTCGTCTCTCATTGGTGCAAAGTAGTTCCAGATAGTCATGGTATAGTTTCTTGTACTATTTTAAGAGAAAAAAAAGCTACATTATTCAAAATCAGGCTATCCTAAATCCTGTTATCAAATCTTTGACTGTTTGCTCTACCTCACAAAGCAAAATTACAATAATGAAAGCGTATTATTCTTGACATCCCTTTTTTAGCTAAGTCAAGATTAGTTCAATTTCTTTTAATAATCCAAGCAATTCATTTTTTCAAGAAGTTAATTTGGTATACAGTAACAAATTATGATAAAGCAATAGACAAAGCTTTAGAAAAAATACAGCAACAACAATGTCTCTTTTTTAAGACATTGCTATTTTATAGTAAGCTCAAACTCCAGACACAGTTAAAAAATAATACTAAGAAAACGATTTTCAAGTAATTCTTGATAATTATTGAACAATCCAAATTTGGTTTCTATATTAACTTTACTGTGCAATCTGTAGAACTTATCCTTATTCACCAATCTCAGAGGAAATTCACTATCACAGCTCAGTTTAGATGTATGAATAAATTATTAACTGATGAGTTATGAACTGAATTGAATGTTAATATCTGAATTTACCAGCAAAGTAATAATTTAGAATAACAGAGTATTTAATGAAAGTTTTTCTATTAAGTTGAAGTAGTATCAAATCTTCATACCACAAACAGTATTATTATGAGTTGTATTGAATTTAATCAATGAATCCAAATAACGAAAAATGCGTTTCAAATAAACATACCGTAATATTTTCAGGATTTTTTGTAAATAAACAGGATTTCTCGATAGATTTGCAACTTCAATGGGATCGAATTCTCGCTATTCATATGCCCAATCTGAAGTATAATTTGTAGTGTTATGTCATCAGTCTTGAATCAGGTACTTTTATTACACGTTCTCAATTTTATAATCAGAATAATCACAAGTACTCCTCAAGTCCTTGCATTAATGATCAATAATTATAATGTTTTCCATTTTATAGCAATGAGCTCAAGAGTACTGTTGAAAACATGAAGTGTCAAATTTATGCAAATGAACTGTTCAAGATTATGAACAAAGAAAAATGTTAGTCTTATCATTTTATATGCGCAAACTCAGTTTAAAAACGATATCCAATTATTGTTTGCCTATCTAAATAAATTATTCATTACTTTTGCAAATTGACAACAAATCAAATCGTCATCAAATGCCATCAGCAAGTCAAAATGGTGTTGATTATTTTTCAATAGAACTACCAAATACTCTCAAATTCCCTGATTTGAGAGATTTACAAGTGACAACAATATCTGCAGGAAAGCTTCCAATTTATTGATGAAAGTTTTAATTTTATTTTTTGACCATGTTTTAATTTATATGTAGAATTAGATTTTACAAATTTTCAACAACGTATGCACAATATTTGAAAATTTGGAATCATTGTATTACCTAATATTACCTAAATTACTTAGGTAACTAGCTTAAATGAAGTAATATTATATTTATACATTTATGCTTATTTCAAACCACAATAACTTCATCAAAAAGGCTGCCAGTGAATACTTCATTTTATGATATTTCTTCAATTGTTTGTAAAAAATAAGAAATTTCCAGTAAATTATCCATTCAATCATCTATTTATTTTAACATTCAATTAAAAGTTATGTGATAGATTATTGAGGCTTTTCATATTTTTAAATGATTTGGCTAAACCAAAAGATATAGATTAGTTTTATTTTCTTTATTTATAATGTATATTTGAGCCTGCTTAATATTGTTTATTACGTTATTCTTTAAAACGTAATAAACAATATTAAGCAGGCTCAAATATACATTATAAATAAAGAAAATAAAACGAATCGTAAAAACTAGTTTATTGCGTTTTAAAGAATAACGTAATAATAATAATTACTGACCGAAATATTTCACCTCGGACCACTCTCGTGTTTCGGAGGACACTTAAGTCTGTCGGTCCCGGCTGCGTAAAAAATAGTCGTTAAGTCACGTCAGGGCCCTGAACTTATTCAGGTGCGACATGATAACTGACCTGAGCCAGCCAGGTCACACGATATTATTATTATTATTATTATTAGTATTACTATTTTGTTTTTGTTTTTTTTTTTTGTTTTTGTTGTTGTATTACGTTAGTGAATAAACTGTTGTCCCAAATAAAAAATAATAATAATTTCATTGCTTGTTTTCAGGTATGATTTCAAATCTAGTCTGCCAGTGAATCAGTGAATCAAGGTAAACGCTACAAATAACTAAAAAAAAAAATTAATTCAAGAATTTTGTAGTTGTTTAAAAACTGGTTCAAAAACAATGTTGTTTGCTCAGAATCAATTTGCTTATACAAATTTATGAATTACCGTACATAAAAATTAAGAGAGTTGCATTTTATGATGGAAAATGAAAATGGATTACTACTGTAATAATCATAATTGATAATTTTACTGATAATTTCAATTATAATTTTGGAAATCTACCATTGGCATTGCATGGTTGAATTTTGTTTTCAAAGATAATTTCTAATACTGTAGTGTAACCAAATAATTTCTAACAATTCCACAAACTCTATTATTTGATGACCAATGATGTACCAGACCATTACATTCATAAGCAATTTTATAAACAGATAGCCTACTTTATTACATTCATCTTCATTGAATTGAAGAAAATTCATTTCCATTGGAAAATATTGTTGAAAGCTATTTTCATTTCTAAGAAATATCTTAAATCACGTTCATAAACTATGTGAACAGGAAATGTTGAAATAGCATTACTTGTGTCAGTTTGAATGCAATAAACGCATAATTTTGTAAAATGAGAGGCATGTACGCAATTATTTTATGGCGTAATCTTTGAACAAATTAAAACGCAAATGCACCAAGTTCCAGTCAATAACTGGGGTTTGCCATTTGTCATAGTTTACAATAATAATAATAATAATAATATCTAGTGGCCTGGCTGGCTCAAGTCTGGTGTCAGAGTCGCACAAAGTCGAGGGCCTCTGGTATGACTTAGATAGGAAGCTCTATTATTACTGTGAACCAGTGGCGGTCCCAGGGGGAGGATGGGAGGGATTCCCCCCCCCCCCGAAATATCAAGATGGATCCCCCCCTAAAAAAGTTTTAGTTTTAGTAAAAAACTATCACAATAGTTTCTGTATTATTCTTAATTTTTTATTTGTGATATTCTTTCTTGTAAACTTAATAAATGTACATTACATTGTTGTGTAACAATCTGAGTATTTTTTGGCTATTCCTTCGTAACTTACATGTTAAAAATAGGGCCTAACCATAAAGAAAAAATTCGCAGTGAACACTTGATTTATTTTTTATTTCACTATACGTTTATTTAACTGAACTTTGTCATCATGCTCATTAGCTCATTAAATAATCACATTGACTTTTAATCAATTTTCTTTGTGTAGCTAAAGGAAATCAAAGGAAAAACACATACTATGGTTGGGTCCTATTTCACCCAGGTACAATAAACTTTAAATGAAAAACTATTTTATTAGCTAACATAAATACTATTAGCTTGAGCATATTTGAAAGCTTAAATACGTATAAAAATACGTTTTTAGGCGTTAAATTCCACATTTTTTTCCGGGGAGGGGGGGACCCAGACCAGCCGGTGTCATCCCCCCCCCCCCCCCCGAAATGAAATCCTGGGACCGTCACTGCTGTGAACTAAATAAAGTGAAACTATAAAACTGTAATAGTTATTGGATTTAATTTGCATATGCAAAAATAATTGCAGCAAGTAAATGGTTGAATAAATAGAAAATCTAACCATAATCTTTTATTAATAGCACTTCGAGGATTTCAAAATTAATTAATTCATAATCTTCTATAGTTTATTGTTTCTAAAAGTCTGTGTTTCATAATCTTTTTTGATACTAGAATTCTTCATTATTTCCTCAAGAGGCACAGAGGAATCCTGTCATAAAATAGGTAGGTCCAGAGAATCTTCCCCAGGAAATTAGAGAAAAAAGGTTTCTAAATCAGAATTCTAAGCATTCCCAGAACGTTGTTGTGGCTTAAAATTTGACAGCTACCGCTCACACAGTTTCATTGACAATAGAAAATATCTAGATATAAATTGTCTCCTCAGTTATCTTATACTTTAATATTATATATTATATTTAATATATTTTATAACAAAAAATATTACTTTTATTACAAGTACCTAAGAGGCATTATATTAAAAGTTGAACATACTTTTGTTTGTGACAATTATGAAACATTATTAATAGAGGATTTTTTAAGCTATAGAATTGCCAACTCTTATGATGTGAATATTATTCATATGAATATTAGGTCTATCAAGAAAAATTTTGATGAATTCATATATTACTTGAATAATTGTAAAACTAAATTTGAAATTATAATATTATCCGAAACATGGATTGGTGAAGACTCTGAATTTGTTTTTAATATAGAGGGTTACTCTGTTATAAATAGAAATAATAGATTCACAAGAAGTGATGGATTATGTGTGTTTGTGAGCAAAGATATTGATTTTCAGAATATTGATGTGGAAATGGACAACGTAAACTCAATTATAATCAAGTTTAATTTCAATAATTCATATTATCAGTTGATTGCACTCTATAGATCTCCTTCCTTAGAAATAAATGCCTTCTTGCTAAGTTTAGATTTGTATTTGCAGAATATTAGCAAGGATTTATCTGTCATTGTCATGGGAGATATAAATATTAATATAATGGATGAAAACAATCTAAATTATCTGACTAATGAGTACCTGAGTGTATTGCAATTAAATGGCTTAAAATCATACGTAAATAAATATACGAGATCTTTTAATAGTGTCAAGGGGCAAGTTAACAGCTGTATAGATCACATATTTTTTAAAAGTGGATCAAAAAAGAAAGTGGATGTGCTAGGTGCAATTTTGCAATCAAATATCACTGATCATTACAGTATTGTTTTCCATATTAGACTAAAAGACCATGATGCCAACTCTAAAACTACTCCAAGTAAATCAGTAACTAGAATTAATTTTGATAAACTGAAACTAGAACTTGAAGCTCAGGGTTGGGAGGACGTTTGTTACAATTTTACCGATGATATTGACACCTTAGTAGATAAATTTACCATCAAGATAATTGAAAATATTAATAAATGCACAGAAACTATTAATTATTCACATAAAAACAGACCCTTGAAAAAATGGATTACTCCTAGTTTGATTTCAGCAATTCGTAAAAGGGATAAATTGCATATAAAATTAAATAAGCAACCTTTTAATATTGAACTTAAACAAGAGTACATAAAGTATAGGAATATTTTGAACTCATTAATAAGGAAAGCAAAGAGTGATTATTACAACAACAAATTTACGGAGTATAAAAACAATTCCAAGAAGAGATGGGAGTGTATTTCTGAATTGTTGGGAAAAGAGAGAGTTTATCAAGAACCTAAAATTGATCCAAAAATTTTAAATAGTTATTTTGTGAATGTAGGAGTTGAGCTTGCAAAAGAATTATTGGACTCGGTGGATTATATTGAAGTACCACAATCATTAAATTCACCTCCAGTAGATAGCATGTTTCTGAATCCAACTTGTGTAAATGAAATATTAGAAGTAATTGGTGAACTAAAAAATAGTGCTTCTCCAGGGGTAGATGGTATCAGTACTCATTGTGTCAAATTAATAAGTGAACATATTGTTCTGCCATTAGAATAGATGTTTTTCAGTGGGTTATTTTCCGAGGGCATTTAAGTCTGCAAAAATTATTGCATTGCACAAGAGTGGTGATAGGACAAATCCAGAAAATTATCGACCCATTAGTATTTTGAATAGTTTCTCTAAAATTATGGAAAAGATTATAAAAAGAAGAATTTTAAATTACCTGGACATCAATAATTTCCTGGAGAAAAATCAATTTGGTTTTCAGCATGGAAAGTCTACAACTGAAGCAATTATCCTCCTAACTAAATTGATAGATGATAAGTTCAACTCTAAACAAAAAACATTGGCTGTATTCTTAGATCTGGCAAAAGCGTTCGATACAGTCCCTCATGGTATTTTATTGAATAAATTAGATAAATGTGGGATAAGAGGCTTATGTAATGAACTTCTGAAAAGCTATCTTCAGGACAGAAAACAAACATTAAACTTGAATGGTACATCAGTTACAGATCATTCATCTAGTTATGGCCTACCACAGGGTACAGTACTGTCCCCGGTATTATTTTTGATCTACTTAAACGATGCTCTAAAATTAACAATACCTCATTGTACCCAAATTTCATTTGCTGATGATACAGCACTAGTTTTTTCGGGTGAATCCTGGCGCCAAGTCTACCAGTTTGCTAATGAGGGTTTAAAAATTATGAAGAATTGGATGGATAATCATATTCTAACTGTTAACTTGAAAAAAACAAAGTATATCACCTTTTCTCCGACACTGGCAGGTCAACCAGATGATTCGTTGCAATTGAGAATGCACACTGATCCTCACTGCTTGATTACTGGGTTGAACTGTTTGTGCCAACATATTGAAAAAGTTAATTCTATAAAATATTTGGGAGTGATGGTGGATGGATGTTTAAGATGGGATTCTCATATGAATTACCTGTCTTCTAAACTTAAATATCTTATTTATAGCTTCTACAAAATAAATCAACTGAAAGACCTTGATGTGAAAAGATCAATTTATTTTGCCTATGCCCATTCGCTGTTTCAATATGCGATTGAGGCTTGGGGTGGTGCATATGATTGTCACTTAAATAAAATCTTCACATTACAAAAGCATCTTATAAGGGCAGCACTGGGTAAACCAAGACGATACCCAAGCAAGAAACTTTTTGAAGAATTAAAAGTACCCACACTTAGACAGATGTATGTAACGAGGATTGTGTTGCACTTGAATAAGGATAGAAAAAATCTGGAGGTTAGGGATATTCCGTATCAGACTCGTTCATTAGCATTAAATAATTTCAATATCAACCTAATAAAATTGGTAGTTTGTCGACACCAATTCACCTATCTTTGCAATATATTTTCTAACAAAATTCCGATAAAATTCATTAATTCAAAAATTACTAAAGCACTAATCAGAGAAATAAATTTATGGGTTGAGCAAAATATATATTCTACATTACCTAAATGTTAGTAAGTCTGTTCGTGATTCATTTGAGTTTTGAATGTCTTTCTGTCTTCTATATTATATATATTTTTTAATATGATTAAGCACTGGGATGTGCTCATAACTGAGAATTTCATTTTTTGTATTTTCTTCATTAATTTTCATTAGATGAATAAAGTGGGGCTATATGATTTGTTTTGGTTGTCACCTGTTTTTTTGATTTTTCGAAAAATTATTCAAATTTTACCATTGTATTTTTTTTGAGAAGCATTATTATTGCAATTATCTTCACTTATTTTTGTCTTGTTTCGTTTCGTTTGTCGCATTTGTATTGCTTTGCTCTTTACTGTTTGCTTTATGAACTCACAGCTAGCGCACAAGTTTAACTTTGCTGGCTGTGCCAAATCATTTGGATCTATTTTAATTGACATTTTTATTATGAAATTTGTATGAAATTTGTATGTATTTAATTTTATATGTAATGTAAATGTAAAGTGTATTAGGTTATCATGCATATTTTGTAATTAACTACAGTATCTAATTTTTTTTGGCGAATAAAAAAAAAAAAAAAAAAAAAAAAAACTTCCTGTGCTTCTCATCAGCTGATTCTCAACACATACATTCACAATGTAGTCATAAAGAACTGGAGATTTCCAATACAATTTTTCAATCCAATTACAGTAGTTCCTCAATTCTATACTCTCCTTTAATTTGCCCTTTAACTTTATATCAGAAAAAAACTTTCTTTAGAAATATTGTTCAGGTCTAGCTGAATTTCAAATGAATCCATTTAATTATGTTCAATCTATATATTATAAAAATGAATGTCTGTCTGTATGTATGTATGTATGTATGTATGTATGTATGTATGTTCCCTATAGACTTCAAAACCACTTGACAGATTAGCATGAAACTTTCGGAATACGTTGTGTGAATATTGGGGATGGTTTCTAACCATAAATTTAAATAGAACAGCTAATAGTTACTATTAATTAATCCATTTTATAGACCTAACCTACTGAACTTGCCGGCCAAACAGCTTAAAGGAACAGCTGATAGAAGTCAACAGTTTTAAATCATATGGCAGGCCCCTTAGCGGCTTTATTTACGCTGTCTTTGAACAGCAAAAGACTTTGCACTTTGCATGTAGGCTACCGTGCAGTCGGAGCCTTGCAATATGTAGGAATCATACGACTGGGTATGATGAAATGTAATTATGCCAGGTTGATGACATCAATCAATCAATCAATCAATTTTATTACATAAAAAGACATTACAAAATGGTCCCGCTAAACCTGAAAAAGGTTTTACAGCAGGTGCCTATAATAAAATAAAACACAATAATAAAATGAATGCTTACAATAAATTAAACAATGAAAAGAACTGAAAGAAAACTTTTTACAAGTTTCAAAATGCACTTCAAGGTAATTGGAAGGGGAGTAATAGGGTTGAAAAATGTTAAAAAATGTTAAAAAGGAAAAGGTTAAAGGGAGAGAAAAAAAAAGAATAAAGATAAAGGTCTACTATAGATTGAAAGTTAAAATTAAAATTATCTGTTAAACAATGAAGTGCTAGCTAGAAATTTGAAATGCAGCCTCAGCGGGAGGTGGCGAATAATAAAATAAAAAACTAGCTTCTACCCTTATAGTCGTAGGAGGTTTAAATTTGAAATGTTTCTTCATTCAGAGGTGGTGATTAAGAAAACAACGAAGCCTATATGATCAGCCGGAAGAGCCCTAGGACTAACTTCTTTACTAATTTGAAATGTAACCTCAGCGGGAGGTGGCGAATAATAAAATCAAGTAGAATTTTTATGAGAACGCAACAACGCGCGTCGAGCCAGCTAGTATTTCATAAATATTACTACTCTCAACTTATTTTCAGTTTCACCTCCACGTCTCCTTCAATTAAGTAATATTTATTTATACATTTGACTATAGCTTGACTTCGGTTTAAGATCGGTTTAACATCTTTAAGACTTAAAAGACAGCTAGCAGAATAATTAAGTCATCCGCGAAAAAATTGACTATAGAGATAGCGTTTATCTAACAACTAGGAATTAGTATCTCCGATTGGTAATTATCTTTCCTAGTAAACGAAAAACGTAGCCTGTACAAAACAGCGCCATGTGGTATTATGACATATTGGTACTACTTGAATGTCACAATACTTGTGGGTGATAACAGATTGTACTAAGTAACTTCATAGATAAAAGTAAAAAAGATGAAAATGGTTGGTATGTCGTATGTACACGTCAGCTAACTGGATTTGTTTTTCTGTGTTTTTTTTTAAACATTACGTCTTGGAGACTTTGGTTAAGAAGTTGGCATAATACAAGTCAGATCGACAATTATATACATACAATATTACCAGTCTTAAACAATTTGAATTTGTACACTAGTTACAATAGTTGCAATATCAATTAGTTGAGGTTTGGCTTATTTTGATCTGAAACGAACTCTTGCACATTATAAAAAGCTTTAACTAAATATTTTTCCAATTGATTTTTAAATATTTCTTTTTTCCAAAGACTTGTAGTAGAAAACTGCGGTAGTTAGTTGTAGAATTTCCTACCAATATAGCTAGGTTTTTGTTCGAATAAGCTACTATTGTGATTGTGACACACCAAGTGATAATCTTCTCGGCTTCTTGTCTTATGATCATGCACATCAAGATTTTGGTTTATATCACTCTATTTTTTACATATGAAGGATGTTGAATTTGCTGATGGCACTGTGTCTGTAAATTTTATTTATTTACATATAAATGTAGGTTTATTTATGTTTTATTGGGTTGCTGGTAGCAATGAGTCAGTCATCTAATTTCATTTATTTAGATTCAGGGTGATTTACGTTTTGTTTGTCTTATTTGCTCACTCAATGGACCGTTTCATCTAACCGTTATTATCAGGGAGTAGTGCAATGAACAGTAAATCTGATCTGAACTATTTTCAATGTCTTAATGCTTGTTCTAAAATTGCGTCAAGTGATAGCTGCGAGCCGTACTGATCAATCAGATAAAGATAAGCTGCGTTCCCCTGAGTCCTGTTTGTAACGGTGACCGATTAGATTGGTCAGCAAAAAAGACACTGTTCTCTGCTGTAAAATCACTTCTCGGTGGTTCGGAACCAACCTAAAACTAGGTCCAACTCATCAATCACCACTCATTACCCGTCTCAGACCTACGTGGGCTTCATCCTCCAAAAAATCTAGAAATTCGTTAGAATGAAAACAAAATGTTCTTAATTTTTCCAACAATAAAGCATAGAAAAGTATACTGTACTTTGTACAGTACAGTCTTTATAATCCGGCCGTGCGCCAGTACGGCAAGTCCAGTAATCCGGCACTGTGCGGACGCCCAAAAAAACAGAAAACAATCAAAGACTTTTTTCTTACCCGTAATGAATAATCAGATTGTTCCTTTTACTATCATTTTCAATTGGTAATCTTACTGTATCCATTTTATTGTTACTTTTATAATTTCATAATTGTACAGTAGGCTACTGTTGTATTGTAGAGTACAGTACTGTACTATTCTACTATATTTATTTTAACGTTTTTTATTAAATTTCAACTTACATTAAAAATTTGTATGTGTTTTGAACGTTTTTTACCCATACATGCACTAATCCGGCAATTTCGGTAATCCAGCAACACCAATCCCGACATAGTGCCGGATTAGCGAGATTTTACTGTATTTTAAAATATACCCTACTTAAAACAAAGTATTGTTGTAATAAGCTGTCTTTGCCTAAACGTTTCAATACAATATGGCTTTATAGCACCATCTTCTGTTGAATATGCAGCTGAATTTTCATTTATTGTATTCAAAATCCCCACACACTCTCACTCTTTTTCCTCTCTCTGTCACGCACAGACGTGTTTTTTAACACATACCAAGTTTTGTGTTATCGTCAATCAACGTAAACAGCTATTTCAACTATGTTGCAATAGGCCTATAGTTTCTACACAATTCAAATGCGTTTCCGCTTTTGTTATCTCAAAATACTTGAAGGTAACGGCGTTTCAATTTTTTAACATTTTGAAATTTCATTTATTTAACCCTTTTTAGAGTTTTTTTTATTTAAACCTTTCATTCATAAAGTTGATTTAGTTTGTAAACCTAATAATCAACTGCTGATTGATGATACAATAATCCACCAAAAATTGAAATTGGAATTGTGTAGAAATAAACTTGAGTTAGGCCTACAGAATATTAATTTCTCTCCATTATTCAATTTTAATTACTATTCCAATGAATTTAATCGTCTTTCAATTACATATATTCATTCAATTCACACATGAATATTTCTTAAAAGAAAACATTATGTCATGGATCAAGAATTTTGAGTCTAAATTAAGTAAATAAATGATGAAAGAACATCATACCTACAATTTTTCCGAAGCAGAGAGAAATTATTTTTCAAGTCAAAATTTCCATCAAATATACCGGCGAAGAAGTACTCATTTACCCATATCATATTATTATTATTGTTATATGTGCTGTTGGCATTTTTGTTTGTGTAAAGGTTGAAATAACCAATTATTTGTTTTTGTGTTGGGCGATATAACCCCTAAAAATATTCTAAAAAATTAAAAGTTCAAACAATGTCTAGAGCAGAACCTAATCAGACAACCTTCAAAATCATAGTGTCTATACCAAAACAAATTAGTATAATTTTGTATGGGAACCATATTATTATTATAAATTGTCAAAATAAATTTAAGTAAAAAATATTCGCATGCAGAAATAAAATAAAAGTACTCACCGAAATAATACCGTGGAATTGTATCAACAGTATCCTATTTTGAGCCTCTCGATTCACTTATTGTTTATCTCTTCAGTCAGATTACGACAAGATATAGCACCGTTAATTATTTTCGTATTTCACAGATTTATTTCTTTATAAGTAATATTTTTGTCAAATTAGAACACGGTATTACAAGATGCGCACTACTACACACAACCATGTACCCTAGTGAGAATGTATTGTACTCGTATCTAACACATACGACTCATATGCAATTTTTTTGAATATGCGCTCTTTAGAGTTATTAGGGGATTGCACTTCATGATTGTATAATTCGTCCCACTAGCTTCTCTAAGTGTTTGTTATTATTGATTAATCTGTTATTCTGCGAACTATTTTTCCTGACGATCAGCTGTTAATCGTGACGTCATTATTTTGTTAATAACAATTAATTGTCCACCAATCAAATTGTACCGTTTTAGAAAAGGTTTCCAGAACATTCGATTGAAGGCTTGATCCTTATGAAAAAGAAAAATTTGGAGAGACTTCCGGAAGAACCAGAGACGAGACCAGGTCCTGAAAGTCCACTTTTCGTTAAGTGTTTTTTAATGTCAAGTATTTAAATGTGACCAAAATTCGGCATCAGAAATATTTTAAACAGTGTCATAATTAAAATTCAATAACGTAACTAGTACCGAAATATTCGTCGGAATATCAGCTCGAGGAAAAAAGGAATTACCAGCCAAGCTTGAATAACTGTAGCAACCTCGTGTTTATGCAGCCAGGAATTAGCATCCTCAAGTACCAAAAAGTGAGTGATCAAAAAAATATCTAATTCATGAGCTCATGGTAGTGCGGCGAAATTAAAGTTGAATAAAGGCAAGCCTTTCTACGAATTTTGGGGTATTTGGTTCGAACATAGATTCATTTAGATTTAAACTTTATGCACATGGTCTTAAACCCTTCATTTTGCCACGCGAGCACCCTGAGCTCTATGCTCTCCATTTATAAAGAACAGTAGTAATAAAAATCTAAAAATCCATACTAATTATCTGATTTTATCATTTATTAAATTTCATTTTTCATTTCAACGTAGAGTTAATTGTTATTATACAATAGCTCTCTTTTCAAATTCTCTGTTTGTTGTGTTTTTCGGCTGTTGCCAATATATCAGTAATATTATCTTGTTCGTGGTTATTTTTTACTTCCTCAGCTTGATAGTCCTATGGAGTCTTGCCTACATTGAAAACCTCAATTTTAGAGCATCAAATCTCGTCGGACTGGCTAGGAGTATTATTTGTGCCAGAAGGATAATATAAAGTGGAGAGTATTTGGGAATAGGTATTTGGGACTTGTTGATTGGGAAAATTAACATCCAAGTTCTAAGCCATTTCCCATTATACCTCCCTTTCCACTGCGAGGCCAGCCTGAAATGCACCATTGTTGCGGATACAACTTCAGCGAATATTGACGAAGTATATCACAACTAGTGAGACTTGTATTAGTAGTCCTTCGGGGTGTTTTAGGAGCACTTGTTCAATTAATGTTGTGGGAAGACAACTGATCTAGCCGAGAGTCTTGTAAAACGATCCGGGATCAGGGATTCCCCTTTATTGTTGCTATCTTTGGTTTCAAATATTGAAATTCCAGGATATTTGTTCCTATTTTACCCAGCTGGCCATAGTACGATTAAAAATAAGCCTCACATAGTTTGGATTAACCATGTGTACTCACATAATTTGACGTATCAACGTGAGGACTCACAATATATTTTTTTTCTTGAAGGATGAAGCCCATATAGGTCTGAGACCTGTGCGTGGGTAATTGGTTGATGGTGATTGATGAATTGGACCTACAGTTTTTGGTGGGTTCCGAACCACCAGGAAGTGATTTTACGGCAGAGAACAGAGTCTTTTTTGCTGGCCAATCCAATCGGTTACCCATAAAAAGGTGGCCCAGGAGTTTCGTAGCTTATCTCTGATTGAACAGATACCTGCTACGGCACTCGGCTATCACTTCCGGATTAGTTAGAGGGAGTAACATAGGCTTCTTTCTATTGTGATAAATTCATTTTGTACATTCTTTTGAAAAAAAATAATCGAACTTTTACTTTTTTTGAAGATTACTTTTTGATTATTTCAATGAGGATATTGAAATAGTGAAATGATGAATGTTTAACAATAAATTAGAGAAAAAGTGCTCTGATTCTATTTTTTCTCTGATGATTGTGTTTAATTTTGTGATGGTGATTATATTATGTGAGTAAATCGAGTATGTTCCTTTATGTAAACACCCTTATTCTTGGGCGTGAGGTTTACTGTTCACTGAACTGCGCATAAGTTATTTCATTGCAATTCCGGAAGTACAGTATAGCTGAAATCTGTTTTGGTTTAATAAGCCAGCTGTATAGTGTATAGTCTTGATTGGAAAGTGTCCAGCTAGCTATTATTATTTTTGTGACAATATTTTGGAAATAGAAATTCCTAGTGACTTTTGTCGCATGGAATTTAGCGGCTCTAAATTTTGAGCGTTCTAAGAAATTTTCAAGTTTGAAATGATTCTAGATTACATAGCATTTTGCCTGAAATCTTCGCATTATACACATCTGGAGCCAAATTCAGGTTAGTTCAAAAAAATTTAACCTAAAACTTTTCTGATGTCTACATTTTGGGTCTAGCAAATTCAGTATAGAGACCCGTTCAAACTGAGACACTTAATTGCATTAAGAGTGCTCTCGCAGAGCGATCTAGACATCATGTGTTTTAGTATTGTGTTACGGGATTCTAAATTGATATCTACAAGAATAGCACTATTAGTCAAGTCTCTTTATTTGCATAGGATCTTGAACAAAATCGGTGATTAAAGACTTATTCATATATAAAGTAGGTTGTAGATGATTTGTTGGCAGATGATTGCATGCACTTGCATGTTTTTGTCTTGAAATATTTTGTGCAACAAAAGATATTTTGACCTATAATTCTGACCCTTAGATAAAAGGGATAAAAGGATAGTAGGGGAAAGTTGGATAAATCGGGACAGTCGGATAAAACAGGATATTGGGTCTAGGGACCCAACTAGTGCCGTTATTAAGTGGTTGACGATGAAAATTGTTCTTGCCGTTCTTGGTAGCTATTACACCATTAGCCTAATGGTAGGTTCATCAATCATCATTGGTTCGTCTCACCACGAGTCGACTAGTTGATAGCGTTCTGGCTCTAAACTTCTTTAGCCTATTTTCTAAATGTTCTAATCAATTTAATCAATCTATCCTGTTTGAATTTTCAAAGTTTCAAATACTGCATTTAAAAAACTGATATTTCCTACTAAAAATCGTAAAGCTTTGTCTACAGATACGAATATACTTGTGTATACTAGACTAGAAAACTGCATGCTATTGGCTAATTATTTGCACGGTAGTCGGTTCGTTGCTGTCCTTGAGAATTACAATGAACACGCTTTGTTTATTATGTACTTACTGTATAAGTATAATACATGATTTGTGCATTAACTATTTAAAGTATGTCGTCCACATACTTTGTGGTTGAACATAATTTACTCATCACGATCACGACTCAAATGAACTCATTAACTTCCTGTAGGCTTGGTGATTCATTCCTCAAAAATTAATGTACCAAATTCACTTGTTCTCAAATTATTGCGAAATACCACAACATAAATGTGAAACAATATGCTCTACTGAATCTTAAGTATTATATAATTTATTAAATTTCATAACACTTCGAAAACTTCTTAAACTCCTTGCATTCGCCCGCAATTCATCATTTTCATTCATATTCTTCAAGTTATAAAATTCACTTTTTTCAAATTATTGCGAAATACCACGACATAAATGTGAAACAATTTGTTCTTCTGAATCTTAAGTATTACATAATTTATTAAAATTCATAACACTTCGAAACCTTCTTAAACTCCTTACATTCACCCGCAATTCACCATTTTCATTCATATTCTTCAAGTTGTAAGTTAATTCTATACCGTAACTAGTACTAACTAAATTATTTATTCAATTTTATTTTCCTGGATTTCTTGTTCCATGACAAACTGCGTTGTTAATATTAACTTTTCATGTGAAATTTAACGACTTGCAGTCAAATATTCATTAAGAATAAGTTTAACTTACTTAATCTGTAGGCCGAGCGCTTTCGAATCTTTGAGATACATCTTCAGAGGCATATTTTATTGTATTTCAAGTTGTATTTTATTGCATACTTATCATTATTGTTGTAGTACCTAATTATTATTAACTGCTGTGTACTCACTTCTGTCTTTAGCCTTTGTTATACAATGTGACCAATGTTTGCTTTAACCTATAAAATGTTAATAAACCCATGTTTCCACATCCCCCTCCCCCATAAAAATGCTACTCCGAGCTGTAAAAATAAAAACCTCAACTGCAAAATTACAATTGATAGTAGTCTCCAAAAAATGGCAATTAAAACTCACTCACAGTACAAAATTAATTCAACTACGAAATTAATTATCCTAATTTCTAATTAACACCAACGGCGACAATGTTGCTATTTTTCTCCTTGGACTTGATCCTATCACGCAGAGGACGTGAGAGAGATAGATAGAGAGAGAGGAGAGTGATTGAGCGAGAGAGTCCAGATAGTGAACCCAAATGAGCGAGTGAAAGAGAATTAGTGAGTGTGATTGAAACTTGTAAAACTGGCCTTGAGTCTCCTTATCTGTGTCCAACGTACGTAATTTATTATTTTTTGTATTTTTTCTTTTTAATTTTTGGTTCAACATCCAACTTGTGTTCTTGTGAGCTGGTATCTATCTGCTTTAGTGCTTTGAAAATTTTTGTCATGGCTCAACGTGATGCAATTTACTAGGGTAGATCGAGAATTTTCGATATACTAGATCATATAATTATAATGCTCTTATAATATAATATTATTATCTACAAACTGTAATTTATTGAAATAAGGCGATTAGAGGGCGTATTATGGAAATTCAAAACTGTAATCAAAATTATAAAATTTTTCTGTTTAAAAAAAAAAAATTATTCAAACTTTCTGCTACATTACTGGTAATGGTCCCAGGTTCCATTCCTGGCTAAACCTAAATTCCTAGAAATAACGTATTATTAAGGAGCCGACAGGGGCTTATTGAAACGTGCCGTTGTCCAACTGTCCGTGCTCTAGCTCTTAAAAGGAAGATTCTAGACTCTTAAAACTTTGTATACTTCCTCGAAGTCCAAGTGATTTTGGTCCCTATTGATTTTGAACATTGGAATCTAAAAATAGGTCGATATTATAGCATATAGGTTAAATGGGTAGCAGAAATTATCGCATTGCACAGCTGGTACACATAAAATAAAAACAAAAATTTGAAGGAGATGAAAGTTGCTGCTTCAGAGCCCAAACATCTACTTTATAATTTTTACAGTATAAACCTGGCTGTTTTCATTTTCGAATAAAAAACAAAAATGTTGAGGAATGCTATGAGATCTGAGAGAAGAAGAAGAAGAAGAAACAAAACGCTATTAAAGAACTGCCGTTGTGCATTTTTTGTAAATCTGAAAGCATATTATGATTTTTATAAAAATCATAGAAGTTTAATGTTAATGGTGCATAGGCCTATCAGCACACCATACTGATTGCAATTATTTCATGTAAATTAGTCAGGTCCTTGATGGATACTCCGTTGTATTGGTTTATCTATCTATATATTATATAAAAATGAATGTATGTATGTATGTTCCCTATAGACTTCAAAACTACTTGACAGATCGGCATGAAACTTTGGGAATATGTTGTGTGAATATTGGGGATGGTTTCTGACCATAAATTTTAATAGGGGAGCTAATAATAATTATTAATTAATCCATTTTATAGATCTAACCTACTGAACTTGCCGGCCAAACAGCTTAAAGGAACAGCTGATAGAAGTCAACAGTTTTAAATCATATGGCAGGCCCCTTAGCGGCGTTATTTACGCTGTCTTTGAACAGCAAAAGACTTTGCACTTTGCATGCAGGCTACCGTGCAGTCGGAGCCTTGCAATATGTAGGAAACATATGACTGGGAATGATGAAATGTAATTATGCACAGGTTGATGACATCTGTTAACCAATGCAGCTAGAAATTTTAAATGCAGCCTCAGCCGGAGGTGGCGAATCTATATAAATAAAATTAGAGTTTTGTCTGTACATTTATCAGAATTGTATATTTTTTTGTTATTTTTACGTTTTATACATTAAATAAGCCGAAAATAGTCTTATCTCACTTTCTGTCTGTCTGTCTGTCTGTCTGTCTGTCTGTCTGTCTGTCTGTCTGTCACGGCCGCAAAGGTATTTTTCGCGGCCTTCTCCTCAAAAACGAGAGCATCGATCGGGATTTTAGTTATTGAACAGTATTGAAAACATTATTGACAATGTCTTTAGCTATAAAAAACTAAATTAACTTTTTTTTTAACAGAGTAATAAACGTTTAAAAACCAAGTACTGTGCGATTTTGGATACATTTTACGCGGCCTTTTCCTCAAAAACGAGAGCATCGATCGGGATTTTAGTTATTGAACAGTATTGAAAACATTATTGACAATGTCTTTAGCTATAAAAAACTAAATTAACTTTTTTTTCAACAGAATAATAAACGTTTAAAAACCAAGTATTGTGCGATTTTGGATACATTTCTTCCAAGTTTTATTACCACATAAGAATAAGTACAAATCATGTAATTTATCATGATATATCAATCAGCTGTTCTCAAATATAAATGGTGGGCCCTTCGCGGCGTTATTTACGCTGTCTGCAGACTTGTGTAGTCGGAGCATTGCAGTCTTTTAGGAAACATATGTCTGGTGAATTAAAGCTCATCTTATGTTTTATCAATTATTTCTTTGTTGAAAAAAACAAAATTTTCTAATTTCAATTTATCGAAACAAAAATTAACATTTTAGGAAGGTTCGGTTTGTGCCAGGCTCTTGGGAATTCGCCAGGTAGCACTATTATTACCACAATAAAAAATCACGTAATTAATCATGATATATCAATCAGCTGTTCTCAAAAAATATTCTCTCTGATGCCTCTCACTAAATTGTTTACATTCTAAGTTGTTTACTAAGGGCCCGTTCACACGTTACAGTTCTTGTGCGGTACAGTAAATTTGCTGTATCAGTTATTTTGCAGTCCTTCGTTTGCATGTAAATTTCATATTGTATGTTCACACAATACTGTTTCGACTGGATCCAGTAAAAAAAGCTGTTCTAGCCGATTTCTACATTCGGTTTTGTCTTCGAAAACTGTATCACTAAAATCAGCTGTACCGCAAAATAACTATCCGTATCCGGTGGCTCATGTATTGTACCGGTAATGGATATGTTCAAACGATACGCTTATTACGCTGGAAGCAGTCTTCAGATCGTAAGCATTGATATTCTTCAGCATTGATCTTCTTATTAGTGAATTCCAGTGTCCAGAAGTGGAAGATATTAATTGTGGAAATTTAATTTCTCTAATATATGAGAGACCCGCCTTGTGGGACAAGACTTAAGATTAATATAAATAGACTAATATAATAATATAAAAATAATGAGAGAAAAATGTGTGGAATATTGAAACCAGAATTTGCGTACTTTGATCAAAATTTAAGAGAAACCTTCAGTAAGAAACTTATTTAAAAAAATCTTACACAAATAAAAAAATCCTGGACTGGAATAAATAAAACTGAACTGGAAGCGCAATGGAAGAAGGAGGAGAGCACAGCAATAAGATAAGCAGCAAAGCCGGACCGTGTGAACATCACAGTACAGTTGACGCCGTACAGTAAAAAAACCGTACCGCAAAAAAACTGTATTGTATGAACGGGACCTAAGCTGCTAACAACTTCATGATCGTTGCTATCAAAAAAGCCGAAATTCTTATTTGAAAGTCTTATTTCTAAACATAATCCGTACGAAGGACGGGCACAATAGCTAGTAATAAAATAAAAAACCTAGCTTCTACCCTTATAGTCGTAGGAGGTTTAAACTTGAAATGTTTCTTCATTCAGAGGTGGTGAAACGAAGCCTCTATGATCAGCTGGAAGAGCCCTAGGACTAACTACTTTCCTAATTTGAAATGTAACCTCAGCGGGAGGTGGCGAATGATAAAATCAAGGAGAATTTTTATGAGAACGCAGCAACGCGCGTAGGGCCAGCTAGTTGCTTCATATTACAGAAGCCACATCTGTGTGCATCGATTGGTTACCAGTTGCAATACTCGGCAGTTGCCCGACCCTACCAGTTGACCGACCAAAACAAACCTCACGATTTTCAAAAGCTTTATTATTTTTACAGTATAAACCTGGTCGTTTTCATTTTAGATTGTGTTAGAATCTTTCCTTAAATTCTAAAGCGTCAAATTAAAAACAAAATATTGAGGAATGCTATTGAAGCTTTTGAAGCTTTTAAAGCCCCATTCTGAACAAACGGGAGTTAATAAAAAAATTTAATCGCATACAATATATCCTAAGAACCTGTCTAATGATTTTGAGGAAGAAAAAAATATTTAAAAAAATCATCGATTGCTCAACCTTAACTAACCTAGACTGACAATGTTACTAAATAAGCGCTATATATTACTTCCTTCGTAAAATTTTGTTTTCGTAAATTTTGATTTGGTCGGTCAACTAGTAGGGTCGGCCAACTGGTAACTCGCCGTGTGCACCATCTAGAGAGAAAAAATAGAAACAAATTTTATTATTCATATAAACAAAGCTGGGGTAAATGCCCTCACGAACTTTTCAAAGAATGTTTTCTTAGACTGTTTTTGAACAGTTCTGTCACAAACATAGATATTTCTCCTTTTCCTATGGTGCATTATTTGATCCATTTCATCCAGAACGCCATAAACTTTTTAAGGTAGGATAGTAAGTTATCAATCTATTTATGAATCATTAGGATGACAAGAAGCTTTCATCTTGAAAGCGGGATAAGAGATAAAAAAGAGCGGGAAGAGGAAAAAGAATGAGAGGATGAAAAACAGTAACAATTTCTCCCTCACACTATTTCGATTCTTGATCCAACAATGCACACATACTTTTGGGAACACACACACACACACACACAAACCCCACAACCTTTAATACTATGTATTAAAATCACACACACGCACGTATAGTGGTTATTTATAGCAGTATCAACTGTGTGGGTTGGTAGCATAGCTGGGGTAACTTATTACCAGCGTGAGGTAGTAATAGAGTTGGCTTTATTTGTAGTGGTGAAAGTGGTATTGTGGAATATATCCATAATGAATAATAAGACGAAGTTGTCACAACCACATTTATTAAAAATATAGAGATACTAGTTTCGGATGTACTCCATTATCAATCTCAAACAAACTAAAACTAAAGTACAGAGCAGCTTAATATTTACTAAACACGGAATGATACCATTGGTAAGGGATAGGCTAGCCTCCATTGACGGTTTCTGATTGGCTGAAGGTTATACTGAAGGGCGTGACTTGTTATGACCTTCAGCCAATCAGAAACCTTCAATGAAGGCCAGCCTATCCCTTGACAATAGTATCATTTCGTGTTTAGTATATTATATTAAGCTGCTCTGTACTTTATTTTTAGTTTGTTTGAGATTGATAATGGAGTAACATCCGAAACTAGTATCTCTATATTTTTAATAAATGTGGTTGTGACAACTTCGTCTTATTATTCATAATAGAGTTGGCCCTAAAAATGATACACAGTATCAATAACAAGAAGCATAAAGTCTATCTATTTAGTATTTATGGTATTTTGAAAAACATGGTAGAATTCGAGATTCAAGATTGAAAAGCTTATTTTATTGAAACGGTTAGCCAGAGTTTAAAGGCAATGATGGTTTAAGGGTTTCTGACAGAAGAAAATTTTTGAGGGTGATATAGTAAGTAAGAAAATATTTCGGTGTCGGGGTTTCACCTAAAAAACAGTTCCCCATCACCATAAAAGACGCAAAGCTTTTTCCAGTTTCTGTTGAGAATTTCAGGGGGGTATATCCACAGATCTCCCCCTTTTGGATTCGCCCCTAGTTTCCTGTGTTTATGTTTTTAATGAATATCTTGTGAGGCAGGATCAAATGAAGAATTGTTTGTTTCTTATTGGATAGAGACCTCTGTTCAATCTAAGCTTCATCCTTTCAACTAACCTTTTTTATAGTCGCAAACCAAAAAACTTAAACATGGGTGACCACTGACCAGAAAATTCTAGTGTAGGCCCTACTCAAGTCTCTAGTACACAGCCCTAGAAGTAATATAATAGAGGGGTCATGACCCCTCAAATTCTGACTTGTCTTATACTCCTTAACTGGAGTCTCCAAGATGTAATCTACAAAAAAATCGAGAGTAATGCTGAAGGGGTGAAGGGCTAGGAAGGAAGGGCAATTTGGCGAAAAAGGTTGAAAAAATCTAATTTGTGATCCCTCCCAAACTCCCCAGCTAAGACTTCTCCTGATTGGGGATAAAGTTGATCAATTCTGATTATAATGTTTTTAAGGACACAGAAAGAAAAAAGGAACAGTGATTTTCAGTGTAATCTGCATGTGTCAATATCAACTTCCAGTTACCATTAAGCAGCGTGTGTTTACTTTCCCCACACTCTCTTCGCCTTGCAGTTTATCTGTGACACCTTTAGAATGTTTACTTGGAACTTTATAGAACATTAAGGAGTGTTCTTATCTGGGCAATAAAAGTAGCCTGGATGAATGGAGAATATTCTAAGCTATGTGTTTATTTTAGAAATTGATAAAAACATCTCCATCTTTCTGGATCATGATAAAACCTATTTAAAGGGAACGCTTAGGTAAACATCAGTTTCATTCATGGTTTGAATCTCGTTGACATAACAAGTGGCAGTTCTGTTCATAGTACAAACGTTTGTTGTCAAAGTTATAATCACCATATAATTATGACTGTATTAGTGAGAATTCTTTTACATTTTATACAAGTGGACTCTATTCTCTTAGCTATTATTATATTACAGACTTGTGCTAAGTTCTTTGTAAGTTTGATTGTTCTTTTTAGACATTCTTCTTGAATTATTGGACAGTTTATTGAACAGTTATTATTCAATATTTGATCGGCCTTTTAACAGTTAGTGATTGATTTTTGTACAGTAACTAGCTGGCCCAACGCGTGTTGCTGCGTTCCCATAAAAATTCTCCTTGATTTTATTATTCGCCACCTCCCACTGAGTTTACATTTCAAATTAGGAAAGTAGTTAGTCCTAGGGCTCTAAAATTATATGTTAGTCCTAGGGCTCTTCCAGCTGATAATAGAGGCTTCGTTGTTTTCTTAATCACCACCTCTGAATGAAGAAACATTTCAAATTTAAACCTCCTATGACTATAAGGGTAGAAGCTAGGTTTTAGCGAATTTCTTCAAATTCAGCTATTACAGCAGGTCGTGATGTGTGACTTTCACCCGGGACCATGATGGAAATTTGTTTTGGAGCCCCCAGAGTACAAAAATCATAGTGGCACAAAATGTTATATATGTAGATATATATATATATATATATATATATATCTATGTGTCTGATAGCACGATAACTTTTGAAGGAGATGTCCGATTTCCACCAAATTTGGTATACACTTTCCTCTTGTGAATAGCTTGGACAAGTTCGTTAGCCAGGAAAATCCAAAAAGGTTAACCCCCTTTTCGGGGGTATTTTCCCGCCAAAATTAGGGGTTTTCAAGAAAAAAAGGGTTGTATTTGAAAATTTTAGTTCTATTGTTAGACTTTAAGATAGAGCTCATGGAGTCAAAAATTTTAAGGTATTGCACTGCCTTCTAGCTCAACAAATTTTCAAGATATCAAGAAAAAACCATTGTTGTCTGAAGTCTATGGAGTTAGTTATTTTTTGGTGCTAAAAAAGTGTTTCAGGAAAAAACTTTAATCTTTTTTTTTCTTGACTGTTCCTTATGGTTTTTGAGGCGCTGAATCCGAATTTCAACTCATCCACCTCGAAAAACCAGTGCGTTTTGAGAAAAGCAGCCATTTTCAAAATGGCGTCGAAAATTTTTTAATTTGTCAATTTCTGTGCAATATGAAAAAAGTGATTAGTTATCAGTATTTTTTGGTGATAAAAGCGAATATGGAGCTAGTTTTTTTTAATTTCAAATTATTTTAATTTCGTGGGGGGAGGGTTTGAGCGAATTTCTTGAAATGCAGATATTGCAGTGGGTCGTGATGTGCTACTTCACCCTGGACCACAATGGAAACTTGTTTTGGGTTCCCTGGAGTAAATTAATATGTTCTACTATGCTCTATTTTGTTTTTTATGCATGTGTATGAACGTAATAAGTGAGCTGTACTGGGACAACTCCCATTTCACAAAAAATCATAACTTTCAAATTATGAGCGTAAAACATCTACCCTCTCTAAGAATAATGATAACAAGCACAAAATAATTATACTCAAAAAACTAAAAGCATTTCACAATAACACTGATCTCAAAGGATAAATATAACAAGTGAGAATATTATTTATTTTTTCTTTAATATGCTGTACAAATGAGATTAAAATCTCTGCTATCAGTGCAAACAAAATAGAAACATTCCTTTGAAAACTCTTCTAAATTAAAAGAGTTCTTATTAGCTTTAGGCATAGAAAAAAATTCAAACATAATCAATAATAAATTTAAATTAGTTCATCTCTTCTCAAATACAGCCATTCAACAAGTTTTCAGTTTTAGCCAATTTCTTAAAATTCAGTTATTATAGCAGGTCGTGATGTGTGACTTTCACCCGGGACCATGATGGAAATTTTGTTTTGAGGCTCCTAAAGTACAAAAATCATAGTGGCGCACCCTTGAATGAAACATCAAACATATAAATGCCTGTAAAACCCTGATTGAGTACGTAAATTAGCAAAATTGGGCAAGGGCAAAAATTTTGAATTTTGAAATTTTCTAAAATTGATTCTCTGTGTTAATGCTCTTTATTACGCTTTAAAATAAGTCAATTTTATTGAGGCAGAACAACCATCCATTTTGAAATTTCCAAAAAAAATTATTTTATTGGGTTTGAGCGAATTTCTTGAAATGTAAATATTGCAGTTGGTTGTGATGTGCTACTTTCACCCTGAACCTCGATATAAACTTGTTTTGGGGTCCCTAGAGTACAGAACGCTTCGTGTTTTTTTCCAGAAATTAAAAAAATATATAGCCTATAGATATTCATAAATATTTGAAAAATACAGAAATTCGCTAAGTTTTGCAGGTCCTGCGAAAGGAGTATTTTATTTTATTATTCGCCACCTCCCGCTGAGGCTGCATTTCAAATTTCTAGCTGCATTGGTTAACAGATGTCATCAACCTGGCATAATTACATTTCATCATACCCAGTCGTATGTTTCCTACATATTGCAAGGCTCTGACTGTAAGGTAGCTTACATGCAAAGTGCAAAGTCTTTTGCTGTTCAAAGACAGCGTAAATAACGCCGCTAAGGGGCCTGCCATATGATTAAAAACTGTTGACTTCTATCAGCTGTTCCTCTAAGCTGTTTGGCCGGCAAGTTTAGTAGGTTAGGTCTATAAAATGGATTAATTAATAATAATTATTAGCTCCCCTATTAAAATGTATGGTCAGAAACCATCCCCAATATTCACACAACATATTCCCAAAGTTTCATGCCAATCTGTCAAGTAGATTGAAGTCTATAGGGAACATACATACATACATTTTTTTTTCTGAGGATGAAGCCCACATAGGTCTTAGACCTGTGCGTGGGTAATGAGTTGAATGATGGTGATTGATGAGATGGACCTACAGTTTTAGGTGGGTTCCGAACCACCGGGAAGTGATTTTACAGCAGAGAACAGTGTTTTTTTTGCTGGCCAATCTAATCGGTCACAGTTACAAACAGGTCCTACGCGCAGCTTATCTCTATCTGATTGAACAGATACCTGCTACGCCTCGCGGCTATCACTTCCCCACATACAGACAGACAGACATTCATTTTTAAATACTGTATATATATATATATATATAGAAGATATAGCAAATCTCTATTAGCTGAACATTATCGATTTGTCTGTTTCTGATTGCTTTCTTTTGTGTAAGATATTACTGATTAGTGCGTGTTGTGGATTATTTGTGTAAATAAAGTGCGAGTGTTAATTGAAAGTGTTGCCAGCATTATTTTAGAGATAGAACCAATAACAATATGATGTATCTGAATTGTAAGTAACTTAAAAGTTTTGCAGAAACGCTCTATTGCCTTGTTGCATCCAGCAAGTGACAAAAAAAATGGCTCAACTATGGCAAGCATCCTGAAACTGACCAGCTCCTGACAGCTGATGGCATTTTGTTCGGAAGCCAAACACGCCGTGTGAAGTTCAACCTCATCCATCCATTTCGACTTTGAGGTTGAGCTCTACTTTTGTTTAAAAGAAAATTTGGCACGTTCAAAAATGGTGACGTTATCTAAGATCATTCCACTCCACCTATTGAAACTTAGTTATTTTGGTTAGTCGCGTAGGTTGTGTAGGTAGGTACTTAACATTTTGCTTAATTTATTGAAGTACAGGAAGTATTCAGTGCTTTGTTCAGGTGGATTACCTGGGAAAGTATCGTAGAGAGCGGAAACAGTATCAAACAGAAACGCAGGTTTGGTGACGTGACGCAGGATTTTTTTGTTGCTGATGATGCCCACATGAGTACGAGACTTGTGCGTGGGTAATGAGGTAAATAATAACATATAGATGCCAGACGGAGGAGCGGGATTCGAACCCTCGACCGCTGAAACGACAGCAAGCTGAAGTTGTGACGCCCCAACCAACTGCGCTAAGCGGCCGCCAATGAAACCAAGGATGACTTATTATGAAACACAAAGATAAATTAGACAATTAAATTGAATTGGTTTGTGCACCACTGCATCAGGGTTTTGATCATATTTTTTTACATGGAATGTATCCTGTTTTGGCGGTTAATAAGTCAATGAAATTTTCATCTGTTGCCGTGGAAATCGATAATTCATCGATAATTCATTTGTGAAATATAGATGCTCAAAATTGAGATTTTTCGTTTTTTTGGCAGATTAGCTCCACTAAGAATTGATATGAGCTTTTAATCATTGAAATAAAATATTTTATACCTTAATCAAAAATTGAATTTCTTTGTAATATTTTTTTTTAATCCAAACTCAATGAAGATTTGAAAAACATAACAAATAAATTAGAGTTATTTAAAAGATTTTATTATTTAATAAATTGCTAAATGTTCACAACATGATAAATTAAATTAATACTGAGTTCTTTTTTCAATGTTATAAACTGTGTTGAAGACCTCTGAAATAGCATTGAAAAGGAAATTCGAAAATAATTTATGAGGTTTTATAGCAAAATATTTTAATAAATAGCAAAAGGATCGAAGCTTTTGATCTGTGAACGTTTGATCTTTGAACGTTTTAATCTGTGATTTAAGTTTTAATGATAAAAATATAAATCTGGACCGGCACGCCTACTTTCTTACTGTTTTAGCAACATAGGGTTGAACGGAACCCTTCAGAAGAAACTACAACCTGCCTAATCCAAGTTCAATAATTAAGATGCACTGAATAGGAAAAATACTATATTGTTAAGGATTCTAATGGCTAAAATAAGGCTGACTACACTAAAGTTCACACTTGCACTTTATTTACACAAATTAGTCCATTGACACAAATTAGTCTATTTACACACAATAATTGTAAGTTTAATTAATAAAGAAAAACAGATCAACAAATGACAAACTAATACTTATTTTCAGTAATTATTTACAAGAATTAATGAATAATTAGTTACAGGCCGATCAATAACAAAAGAAACATGAGTCCAATAAACTGTACAATAATGTAGAAAGAAATGATAAAAAGAGCAACTAATCACTTACAAAACACAGTCCAATTCGTTATTTGACAATCCCAAATAATATAACTTACGGCTGTGCGCAGGGTTTTTGGTCATAATTTTTTTTCGAAGTTTATTGTATTGGATATTATTAAAGTATTGAAATTGCCATGATAAATTATTTTTTTCATCAAATATTTTATGGAATATGGGAGTTCGAAGTTGAAATTTTTCGGTTTTGGGGGGCAATCGATCTCAAAATTATTTTGAAAAAACCAATTGTTGAATTGAAATAAAAAATGTGTCACTATTTTCCCCAAGGTGTCCTTCAGTTGTAAAAAATTATCAAATGTTTAAAATAACTTATAGGTGAGTTCAATTGCCCCCAAAAACCGAAAAATTACAACTTTAAACTCCCATATTGCATAAAATATTTGATGAAAAAAAATATTTCTCATGGCAATAGTTAGCATTTCAATACCTTAATAATATCCAATTCAATGAACTTCGAAAAAAAATTATGACCAAAAACCCTGCGCACAGCCTTAACACAACGTCTTTAAACTATTAGTAAGCTGCACAAACAGTAAACACTTGTCTCTGCACTTGACACTGGAATCAAACACTGTTTAATCCACTGGCACGAGATCTGCAACACAATCTGACAGGCAAGCTTTACTGACTGATTTAGAAGCTTTACAAGACTGACTAGCTTGCTCACGTGGACTTCTCTATATAGCTTTTTATAGTTGTATAATTCCACGAATTGGCGGCTTCTCGGTGCTTGTGGAAGGTCACAGAATACAGTGGAGCACGACTTCGATTGCTCAGGAAGTGTGTAGAAATCTCGAGAAATTTAATTGAGTGAGAGAGTTGCATATTTGAAGAATAAGAGTGACAAAGACATTTGAAAAGCAAGAGATTGAAGATCAGATGTCGAGTCACGTCCGACCATGAAAACAATGGAAATAATGGAATGATGTAATTAGAACAAGTGCTTTGTTTGCTTTCGTAACACTATGATATTTGAATAGTTGAGTCATAAAATGAAAGATGAAAGGGCCTCTATGAGAGGTTTGAAAGGTTTATTTAAAGGTTGAATTCAAATGGAAGGATCTTCGTGTGAGATTATTTAATGAAAATCAATTGAAAGATGAAAAATTGAAATTTTTCAGAAAATGCTGTTTTTTTTTAATTTATCATGAACACCGAATTTATTCATTCGTTATAGACAATAATGGGAAACAGTCGTACGGTAAGTCCAGTCAACTGAAAACCGTTTATCATAGCAAGAGTGACCTTTGAACCGGTTATAAAATTTGACAATTAACTTTTACGTTCCATTGATTAAAAGTGGAAAAAATGCGACAAGAACAATAAAAAACGAATGTGAACGTTGAAGCAATCTGACGACTGTGACAAAATTATAATAGCTAACGTGCAATTTTTATAAGCAATAGACAGGTTGATGATTGCATAATTAGCTGATTATTGATGCAGAGGAAATAACCATTTTTTTACGCTGTCAGCTCTTACTTTTAGTTTTATAAACAGAGAAAATTGGCATTTTCTGGTTATTATTTTACACAAAAATTTCCCAAAAAATCATTTTAAACCTCAGAACAATTTTATTTGCGGAATGAACAATAAGCTTTTAAATCGGTTTCATATATTCCTGTTTAAAGTAAAATAAACATTTTTAAAAAGTCTTTTGAAGTTTCTCATATTGGTCCGGAAGCCAAAAACTGTGGGTCCATCCATAAAATCCACTCATTACACACGCACAAGTCTCGGACACATGTGGGTATAATTTACATGAAAAAACGAAAAATTATATTCGAATGATGCTAAAGTGAATTGCTCTTTCATTATTTCAATTCATAAATATGCTACATAAGTAGGCTACTAATAAATTATACATAAATATAAGTATCTAATCAAAAAATATGAGACTAAATAAATACACCATTCATAAAAGAGTATGAATTACTATTTTTTGTTATTACACTGAATTTGATGACCATGAGATGTTTTCATTTTTACAAATCATGCTAATATGAAATTATAAGTTTTCAGGTAGTTTTGAAGTATTTGTTGAACCTAGTTCGAAATTGATAGTAGTACTTGATGCTTTATCAAATGAAACTTCAGCTTCTGACGTACCGAAATATTTTTGTCAAAAGCAATATTTGCATTTAATTTAGGCGCTCTATACATAGAATCATGACAATAATCGTAAACTATTTAAATGAATCATTCGGTTGATTGCAGCATTAGTTTCAGTTTGCTCACCTATTGGCCTATTGCCTATTGGTAGAAGAGGGGTGGTAGTGGAAAACGCTGGAAATTACTAGTTTCAAACCTCGATAACCTGATGAATGAGCCAACACTATTCATTTGGACATTAGCCTGAACTTAAACATTAAAACATTAAAGCTATTCCATTAAAACACTACCTGAGTGCTGTAGAGGCCGTTATATCACCTTCACACTGTGGAATTTAAATTGATATAGAACTATACTAAAACTTTAAGACTAAGTTGAAAATGATAATAATTAGAACTGGTAGTAGTAGAAATTATTTCGTTATTAGATTTTTCTCAACATTACATACACAACTATATAAATTTTACATAGCAATGGCCCAAGGCAGTCTGCCAATAATCAGGGCCGCATTAAAAACCCTTGGCGGCCTGGACTGAATGATAGGCAGCGCCCCCCCCCCCCCCCCCAATATGTTTTTACTATTGTTAAAGTTTTTAAGTTTGGCAGTTTCCCAATTTTGGTTCGGGAGGGTATTCATATCCCTTAACTTTTGAAATAGTCAAATAGTACTTAAATACTTAGCTTTGAACGCCTTATTAGGCTCGTTTTTCTCATTTTTTACCCAAGCTCGTGCGCCCCTAGTCAGCCTGTTTTTTAATGCGGCCCCGCCAATAATGAATACTACTTGAAGCTTTGGTAAACCCATTGCTGGTAGTCTAATAATTAATGCTAATGAAATCTTGAAAAATACTTTCTTGAAAAACTGAGTACCAAAGGTATAATTATAATGATAAAAAATAAGTATTTAAAAGACTAGAATGCAGGAGCAAGAAATGCTGAAATACTATTAAAGATTCCAGCTTGTCAACGAAAGTTATTTCCCTTCATTTTGAAATTTAAAGAGAAAAGCTTTTTAACAGTTTTTAGCTGATCTTACTTAATGTGATAATGAGGTATGAGGTTCCAATAATAATGATGTATTTGATAGAAGAATGAACTATATTTCAATTTCACAAGAATGTATTTTGGGCCCATTCCACACGTACAAACACAAAGTATAAACCAATAGTATTAATCAGTTTTCTTGTATCAGTTTTTAAATAAATTTGTTGATTGTTGTATCGTTTCAGATTATCTATGTTGTTCATTATTATCATTATTTAAAGCTTTATAACACTTTATTGTTACTGTTATTTCACTGTAGTATTCTTTATTATTGTTCTATGATTAAATTATTTTTGAGTAGTATTTATGATATAGAGCAGTGGTTCCCAAACTTTTTTGCCTCATGGACCCCTTGCCATGAGTTTTGGTTTTAGGTGGACCCCCTGCATAAATATCATTTTTTTTTTTAATATAAGTTGAAATGTGTTTTTAAAGCTGATGTAGTAGGTCTACTACTGCTCACAGTAACCAATTCAAATTGTGATGAAGAAAACATTGAAAAGCACATAAACTTAGAAAATTTTGTAATATAGTCTAATTTGATTTGAAATAATCAAATAGTATGACATATTGTTTTTGGTTATAGTGAAATAGTATTAATGGAACCCAAGAAGTATAACGCCCGGTATTTTATTATCAACATTGTGTCCTTTGTAGTAATTGCAACATTCGCATCTATTAAAATCAGCAAGGCTGCTCAATGTGGCCAAACATGACACTCATTGTTAATGAAATGTGATAGAGAGAGAATTGAAGAGAGGAGGTGGGAAATAATAACACTGAATATAATAAATTCACCTTTTTTATAATATTGTATCAGATTTGTGACAAAAGGGTGATACAGATACAGTAATCAGTAGCGTAGCGAAAATCTTTTAATGGGGGGGCTTATTGGAGATTTGGGGGCCCCCGTGGGGTCTTAGGGGTATGTAATACTCCCTAGGGTGAGGGGGGGCGGGGATCCTCCCCCAGAAGAATTTTAATAAGTAGTCCCTCTAGCGTCGTATCCCAAGAGATTCTACTCATGTC
The DNA here is from genome assembly GCA_948455865.1 of Conomelus anceps. Lineage (NCBI taxonomy): Eukaryota > Metazoa > Arthropoda > Insecta > Hemiptera > Delphacidae > Conomelus > Conomelus anceps. The sequence continues at coordinate 17,601,647 of OX418221.1, forward strand.
TAGAAAAGCATTAATCCATTTATTTTAGTCCACATTATGGGAAAATTTATGAATTTTCGATGATGAGAGCTTGATTTGAGACTCAAAATCAGTAATTTTATACGAGTATTTATTAAAATTGAGTTTATAGATTGGGTAAAGTGAAAGCTTAAATTCGATAAATCACTGCTTTTATGAATCGTTTGCGTAAGAACTTGAACCCACTTTTCGTTTATTGTTAGTTAATTGATTAGTTGTGAACAAATTTTAATGAATAAAATCTAAAACAGTGGTTCCCAAAGTGGTCCATGAGGACCCCCTGGGGTCCACGGGGACCTGCCAGGGGGTCCATGTCAGTGAAAAATAAAATTGGGGGTCCATGATATGTTAATCACAATTGGGGGTCCACAATAGCGAATGTCTTTGGATCGAGGCGTGGTATATGCTATGTACAATCTAATATCAAAACTGACACTTTATTTCTAATTAAAGTAGGATCTTTACTCACTTATACTGGAGATACTGGAAGTATGCATTTCACTTCTAAACAGAATCTTCATCAGCCTAGAAGTGAAATGCATCCCTCTAATATCTCAAGTATACGTGAGTAAAAATTATAATTTAAATAGGAATACAGTGTCATTTTTTATATTAGATTGTTCATCAAGTTTTTCGTAATGGAAAACATCACAGAGTACCAGTAGGCTACATATGTACTTGTATAATACTGTTATACATACATGCAAGCAAGCATTATATCTATTTGAAATAATAGCGCTTGCTATGAAAACATTTTTAAATCAGAGAATAATTCATACTTAGTTTTCTTATATTTGAAAATTATAAGCCTTCACTGGTAGGTGACTAAACAGCTCAGGTTTACCAAATATAAATTTCCGTTTTTAGTTGTATTATTATGAGAAAAACAAGCCATATATCCTTCAATTATCTTCTATTATATTTTAAAACTATTAAAATTTACTGGTAGGTCACTTTACAAGTCAGATACTTGAAATTTCAAGCTATTTTCAGCAATATTGTTATAAGCAAAAGTCACCTCATATATTTTAAAGTTATAAACAAAAGGAGCCTCGTATTTATATTTGAATGATATTCTATCATATTTCAAAAAGGAACGTTTATTGGTAGGTCAATCAACAACTTAGGTAGGTACCAAACTATTCAAGTTATTTCAGGTTTATTATTAAAAAGCCTAATGTCAGAAAAGGAGCCTAATGTCTTTAAATTATCAAACCATACCGAATTTCTTCAACATTCTAGCAAGCTCTTGCATATTCAATTAATAATTGTTCAAAATTATTCTGATGGAAAACAAATCTGTGCACAATAAATTACATTTATTTCGAAAATAAACTCTAGCTATAGTATTAGTGTTTTGTTTTTATTTTCCACGTTTACAAGAGCTTCTAATAAGGTCTAATAAGCTTCCTTTTATTACTCTACGTATTTGATAATTTTAAATCGAACTAGGAATCTTAGTAGTCTATTCAATTCTAATAAATTTTTTCTTATCTTTTGATTAACTTTTTTGAGTCAATTTTTAATATTCTTGTTAGAACACTCCATTGCTGTCATTGGCGTAGCGACGGGGGGTACCAGGTTACAAACCCCCCTTTAGCCTGTGAAAGAGGCCCCAAAAATGAGTAGGGAGGCATCCATAAAAATACGATAATATCTGTTACTGGAGGTGAAAAATAGTTTTCATATGTGAAGAGTAGCTTAAATAATGTTACAGCTAGAAAAAACTATAATTTTAATACTTTAATTAACTTAAAAAATACTCTAATTAAAGCTATAGAGGGGATGAGGCGAAATTGGGCCTCAACGTCAATGGGCCACATCATTTTACAAATGTAAGCAAGTGATTAAACAAAAATAAAATAAGGGATCCCAAATTGTACAGCTAGGGGCCTCCAGGGTCTCTTTTTTCCAGTTTGGACCTCTAGAGTTCCCTTAAAACCCTAACACCCTAGAGGCCGCGGGCCCTACGGGCCCGATTTTTTGCAGTATAGTCAAGCGAAGTAGAGATTCAAGTAGGCTGCATCTAGAATATTTTCAAATTTCAACGTTTATACATAAGAGTCTCCTAATTGCCTCGGCTTTGGGCCTTCAAAGACCCCACGATGCTGGTGGGTCCCAGTATTTTTGGAGCCCCCAAACATGGGTTTGAATTTCCCCTTACCACTTGAATGAAGTTGACACAGTAGGCTTGAAAGGAGAAAAAGTCTCTTAATATTTTTGCAGATGTGCTTCAAATGCTGATTTCTGTTACTGTTCAGATCTGATACCTTAAAGAGTTTTATTGTGATCGTGAAATTTGTCACGCCATGAATCAATCAACAAATAATATTAGGGTTGATAGCCATAAAAAAAGCTAAAAGTTGCACTTTCAAGAACTTGAGAACAATTTTTTTAGAATCCCCAATGTTTTGAGGTTCTGTCACCATCTATTTATGTAATTGGAGTCGGCGTAGCCGAGTTGGCTTATCGCTGGTCTGATAAGCCAAAGGTCCTGGGTTCGATCCCAGTTGAGTACAAGATATTTTTCTCGGGCCACTCCCGTGTTTCGGAGGACACGTTAAGCCGTCGGTCCCGGTTGCATATATAAAAAAAAAGCAGTCGTTAAAAAAAGCGGCGAGGTGGAACTACCCGTAAGGGTCTCCCCACCACGAAAAGCCATACGAATTTACTTTTTTTTTATGTAATTACAAAATTACTATAAGTTAAAGTTTGGAATTGGATGTGTTATTGATTCATTCGCTCTTTGCAAGTTGAACCAAGTTCCATTCAAATTCATAATAATTTTTATAATTTTACACATTTTACATACCGGTATTCCAATATTAGTGAATAGTTCAAAGATTACACAAAAATAGAAGAGAAGTTTATTGCTCTCTCTGGTGCCACTCAGTACCCTTTTCCCTAGCTTCCACAGCTTTTTCGACGATCAGTTGGCTTACATTCGAATCTTATCTTTAAATTGAAGAAAAAATTCAAATTAGTTACACAGATTTTTTTGAGTACAGAAGGCAACTAGGCATAGCTTAAAGACTTGAGCAATGCTAGTTGGGAAATCGAGTCATTGATTGAAAATTGGTGTTTAGGGTGATGGTGTAAGGGAGCATCCACCCTCAACTCTGTCCCGAGCCACTAAAATGTCTCTGGGTGGCCCTGATTGTAATAATCATTTTTTGAAACCACTATAACTTGTTAAATTGGCTTTATAAAAGTAGTAAGTTATTTTTTAGATATAGAGGTACCGTATTATATTCTAATATTCTAAAGGTGGCTGTATTTATTTATTAAATTGTAAAAAACTGAAAATTATAACTCTTAATTATTACTCCTCCGTATAAATATGCGCTTAAACAACAGAATAAACATTTATTTATGTAATACTTGAACCAGTAGTTACTACGAAATGTTATGGACGTTTTTACTTATATTTTGCGACTTTTTTATAGGATAAAAGATTTTCTGTCAATGAATAATACTTCCCTTGAATCCTAAGTAAATTTTACAATGTGAAAGCAATTCAAAAGGGCAAATTATCAAGCTGCTCAATAGGTCCAGTTTATTTGTTTGGTCTGATAATGAAGTCCATATCTTTAAACTCATCACACTTTAAAAAATACTAAATTATTCAAAAACTAGACCACTCCTGATGTTGATAAACTAATAGAAAAACTAAAATCTATTGTTGACTTTTTGTCTCCTTAACCTGTAGCATTTTAAAATTTAAATAATGCAACACATTATTTATTATCTATTATTTCACTAACTAACCAAAAGCAAATGCCGATTAATTAGTTGAACGTTGAACTGAAAGTCGTAGTTATAGCATTATTTGCGGTAGCCGAATTTATTTTCTGGCACAACAATATTCAGCGTAAGGTAGTTCTTAAAGTGGGCCGTTTTATGACCCATTTTCAAATGGACTGAAACAGCAATGACCGACTTTTTAAAGAAGAGTATATTGAGAACATTATTAAGATGCACGTGTGTGTGTGAGAGAGAGAAGAGAGAGAGAGAGAGAGAGAGAGAGAGAGAGATCGATAGAGAGAGAGCGAGTGAATGAGTGAGCAGAGTTCAAAATTTGTTTTAATTATAATACTTGAAAGCTTGAAAGCAAAGTATTTTGCAGAATTGAAAGATCAACAGACGAGATTGTGCAAATTTGGGGGATAGTCCAACAAAAATAGTAGAATATTTAGAAATAGATATAGTGGTAATTTTTGACTTACAACGGTTCATTAAAATTTCAGTTCGAAGTAATGTATAAAGAAGGAGCTGTTCTGACTTTCAGAACAACTTTGTGAATTTTGGTTGCTGAAATAACTTAAACTCTGTTCATCCATTGGAGTTGAAGCTCGTAAATAAATTAATATAAATTGAAATAAATCATTCATAAAGCAAATGAAAAAATAAAATTTCAAATAAGTTTTCTTAGTTCCTTGAACATGCCGATCAGCATAGTGACCGATCACCCAACCTATATGAGGAAACTTACTTTTTCATCAGTTTCAGTTGGCAGGTGTGGCGCACCCAGGATTTTGCTTCTGGGGGGGGGGGGGGGAGGGTTCCAGTCTCAATACTCTCAATCCCAGTCTCAATCTTAGTGAGACTCCTAGTAATCTCAGTCTCCTAGGCATAGTGAGTACCAGTGGCTTAGCGGGGGGCATGGTAGGGGCGGATCACCCTTGAGTGATAGCCGTGAGGGAGGGAAGGCAAAAATCTGATCTTATAAGGCTTAATGTATTTACTGGCTATTTTCTTGATAATAATATTTGATGAGAAAAATTATAATGGTGTGGAAGTGAAGTTACAGTCGACATGTGACAGCCATACAAGTGGTTTAATTGAGTTGAGAAGGCCTAATATTATTTTATGAAGTCATGTGAGTGATGATGTAGAAGCACTGAAGCAATTTCTGGAAACAATGCCTCTTTATAAATAGGAGGCGCTCGCTATGGTGGTCTATTAGTGTTCAATCAGTGCTTGTTGTGAGTTGTGGCAGTCTATGTATAAAGACAGTACTATAACAGTACAAGTGCATTTTGGCGTTAAGTGTGAAAATAGCAGTGGCAGTGATTTGCATGGGCGCCTGCAGGATTTTGAGCAGGGAGGTGCAATAGATAACAAACATCCGGGGGGTCTGGGGGGTACGGAAAAAGGGGGGTCCGGGGGAAATTTTTGAAAATATGGTGGTTTAAAACGAATTTTTACGCTATTTGGAAGCTACCAAATTAAAAAGCTACGCAGAAGCTACCAAATAAAAATAGTATATTGTGCATCAAGGAGGGTGTCGTCGTTTTTTATGCCAAGGTTAAAAATTAATATTGTATCTAAAATTAAGTTAAGTTATTGTGTATAATTTATATGGTTTAATCCACAAGCTATAAAATTAAAAAGGAACATAAATTTACAATTGAATAAAGCCTACAGCTTTTAAATCGTGTGTAGAATTTCAAAACGTAAAGGAAGTCAACTGGCAGCTCGCTGCAAGCACTTTGCGGCAAGTGAAAACTTGGAACCGGTCTACTATGAGTCATATGAGGCTGTCAGGACTTTGTATGTTGAGTGTCCACAGCAAAAGGGTTACGAAAAAGTGTGATTTCATTGATTTGGTTATAAATAAATTCGAACAGCAACCAAGAAAGTTGAAGTTTTTGTTTTCTGAATAGCATTGATGTATAAGAATGGCTCAACTACTCATTTGATTTGGACATTAATTGAAAATAATTCTTTTTAATGGGCATTATGTAATGTACTTTTATAAATTTCCAATTAATAAAAGTAATTAGACAAAGTTCTAGCTATTAAATTTATTTCCTTATTTTTTTAGTCACGGGGGGTGCAAGTGCACCCCCTTGCACCCCCCCTGTGGGCGCCCATGAGTGATTGTGAAAGGTTTTTAGTGATAATAGAACTTCTTTGGACTAGTGCATTGGTTATTATAGTGTTTATTAAACATTTTGTTGAACATGCAGCTATAAATAGTTGTTCAATGGAAGTGATAGCCGAGAGCAGGTATCTGTTTAATCAGATAGAGATAAGTTGCGTTCTCCTCTTGTAAGGGTGACCGATTGGATTGGCCACCAAAAAATACACTGTTCTCTACTGTAAAATCGCTTCCCGGTGGTTCGGAACCCACCTAAATCTGTAGGTCCAGCTCATCAATCACCATCATCCGCCTCGTGGGTATGCACAGGTCTCTGTCCTATGTAGGCTTCATCCTCAAAAAAAGTTAGTGATTGATTACTTTTGAACTGTGATTTATCTTGCTGTTTAAATATCCTCTGTTAGTTTGCTTTATTGATTTATTGAGTGCTAATAACTTATTAGTGTCTATTATGTATTTAATTGTGTTAATAAAGTTTGTGTGTTACTTTCAAGTGTTGACAGCATTATTTTAGTGATAGAACCTGTAACATTGTCAACTATCATAAATAATTAATTAAATACATATATTTTTAAGTACGGAATAGTATTTTAGTAGGATAACTATTTTAGCCCCCCATCAATTTCCAATATTTTGATATTAATGAAAACAAAGCTATGAAAAAATCACTACAAAAGTGTTATAAGTACCGAGGAATAAAAACATAATACCTGGCTATAAAAATACATTTTCTCTTAGAAATATTGAAACTTGAAAGTACGGTACTTTAGTAGGATAAATTACTTTAGCCTACCATCAATTTCCAATATTTTGATATTAATGAAAAAAAGCTATGAAAAAATCACAAAATAGCAATACAAAGTGTTATAAACACCAAGGAATAAAAAAAATCATACCTGGCTACAAAAATTCATTTTTTCTTAGAAATTTTCTTGATACTGTATTTTTGAAAACAATTATTGTGAACTAAACTCGACAGAGAGAGAGTTACTTTTGCCAAGTTTATGGCTAACACGAAAGCATGGCTGACCAACCAGCTTCAGACAAATCTTGACCTTGACCGCGATAAAGAGAAGCGTGAAATTAAAAATAAGAAAGAGTGAGAGACAATGAGCGTGAGGAAGAGAGGTTGGGAGTGATAGAGTGAGAGTGAGTGAGTGAGTGAGTGACCATGAGTATGACAGGGTAGTGAATGACAGGGTAAAGACCTAGTTGTCAGAGTCAAAGCTCAGAGGCGATTGTCTAAGTCGAGTCATGTAGCAAACAAGTAGTAAGCAAAATGTTAAGTGCTGTAATTGAATAGGAAGTTGCCACTCCTACACATCACAATTACTATTTGGCAGTAGGTCTGCTGTATTTGCATGATAAATAATTGTGGCAAAAGTCTCTTGCTACTGTTTTGCTAAAGGAGGAGCTCCTTTTTCATATTAGAAGTTTCTTAATGTTTCTTTTTTGTAGATTACGTCTTGGAGACTCCAATTAAGGAGTATAAGACAAGTCAGAAAAACAATTATACAATCTTATACACTAGTTACCATAATTTATTACTATATCAATTAGTTGACGTGAGGCTTAATTTTGATGTGCAAGGAACACTTGTACACTATAAAAAGCTTTATCAACTAAATATTTTTTCAGATCTTTTTGTTTTGTTGTTTTTGGAGGATGAAGCCCTGTGTCTGAGACCTGTGCGTGGGTAATGAATTGGATGATGGTGATTGATGAGTTTAACCTGCAGTTTTAGGTGGGTACCGAACCACCGGGAAGTGATTTTACAGCAGAGAACAGAGTTCTTTTTGCTGGCCAATCCAATCGGTCACCGTTAAAAAGATGGCTCAGGAGTTTCGTAGCTTATCTATGATTGAACAGATACCTGCTACGGCACTCGGCTATCACTTCCCTATGTTGTTTTTTAAATATTTCTATAGAGGAGTCTCCAAGTTTTTCGATAGAAGTGGATCTTTTATGAGTGGGAGGTTTTTGTTGTAGCATCATGTTGTAAGCCGAGAAGTACCCGATCTGTATAGAGATATGTAAGGAGATGATATATGTATATATGAGTAAGATATATGAGAAGATATATGCATAGGAGTAAGAGATGCCCAATTCAAAATTGTGGTTCTGTATTTCCATGATAATGAGGGCCTCGTTGAAATCGTACCATTGCCCATCTGGGAAACTGTCAGTCTGTTATATAGGTGAAATGAGCTTAAATCGAACAGATTTGAGAAAACTCTGGTTTCAAGCCATTATAATTGGAGGTAAAAATGTTTTTATGCTTATTGCATCTTCATATCAATCCCATGATAAATTTTTAACACACAGTGTTAGAACCCACTGCAGATGAACAGGTGAATCAGGCTTGAATCTGATATAGCTGAGATAGGTTCTTAATTTTTTGTAAGCCTTCTTCAAGGAATGAGAAAGTGTTTTAATGCTATATCTTCATCGGCAGTGAGAACAGCTAGGAGGTACTGGGAGGTTGCTCCATAATAATATAAATCTTCTGTTCATGTTGGTGCCAGTGTGAATTATTGAATAGCCATTTATTAAGTGTTAGAGCCTATTGGAGGATTGATAAGCAGGTAAAAAGGCTAATAAGATTTAACTATAATATGAATATAATACATTTAATCAACAACAATTATTAACTGAAACGTGTATACACAAAAGTGTAGGAGTAAAATGCAAAGTGATGCGTGCGGTTGAATAATATTAACTCATTCCCTGATGCAATATACTGTAATTGTTTTGAGGATGATCTATTGATGCAGCTACTCATGGTTATTGCATTTACCCTTGGAAAACTGCACACAACTACTTGATTCAGTACTTATCAAGGAATAAAACTCGAAGATCGATAGCATTAATGGTTTAGATTGTAGATTTCAAAATGCTTGTTGTATATTTTCTGTTGTCACATACTGTTCATGTTCAAACAGCAATAAAACTATTGAAAATTGCGCGAATTCTTGGAAATGTGCGATATTTCATTTTGAACTGTAAAATTCTCAAGATATAACATAATATCTATAGATAAATGTATTTCATCAAAATAGCCACACAAATAGAATATTGTTAACACATTTTTAAAGTGCATTCTTTTCTTGGAATGCATTGTCTACATTTTCATACTCAAGATTTATTTATTGTAGATAGAACTCAATGTTACTGAAGTGATGAGAGTGCAAGTTGGAAAAATGCTGCAATTTTTGCAATCTCTAAGGCCAATTTGATAAACGAGCTGCATTTTATTACGTATTATTTGTCTTGTGACTCAGCAGTGCAATGTCACTGTGAAATTGTGTCAAATGGTCAGATACCAGTACTGTACCTATATTATATTATTTAGTAATTAGTGTGTGGCAACAAGTTTTATTCGAAATGAGTATTGTTTCCATTTTCTTCTTGTAATATCAGGAAAATCCTTGGCAGGTAGCAGTAGGTTAGTGGTATTAGATTTGAACATCGAGCAATTACAGATTAAACTCTTATTTTTTTTTTTTTTTTTTTTTAGGATGAAGCCCACATGGGTCTGAGACCTGTGCGTGGGTAATGAGTTGGATGATGGTGATTGATGAGTTGGACCTACAGTTTTAGGTGGGTTCCGAACCATTTGTTTTTCCTTATTTTTAATTCGGTAAAAATAAGTGAAAAATTATTAAAGCTGGTCTCAGCTCAATAGTTATTGGAAAATAAATAAGTGATACCAAATATGTGAGCAGAAAACAAGGACTGGTTCTACACATTAATACTTAGCTAATATAAGCATAATTATTATAAATTTCCAATAATATTCTGATTTGTTTTTTTTTTGTAAATTGACTCTAGTATATAACAGTAAAAAGTTTCTTATTGGTCAGTACTGAACTGGACTAAATAAAATTAAGGGATAATTCTAAAGTGTTCAGGACTGCAAGATATCAGAAAAAGTGAGACAAGAAATTTATTTTTCTTTACATTTTGAATAATTGTAATTTCATTAAGTTGACGAGAAATGCTTGCAATAGTTGAGATAGATGGCTAAATTTTCATGATGACTGCAATACAAAAAAACTGGGACAAATAATTTATTTTTCTTGACTTCATTGCAATTTCACTTAGTTGAATAGATTGAATACATTGAATTTCATCAAGTTGAATAGAAATGCTTGTTATAGTGAGGTGGATGGCTACGTTGCTTTGTATGTAAAGAAAAGGACGTGTTTATATATAGTTTAAATATGCGTAAACTATACATTTTTAGCTCAACTCCACAAATCCTGTTACAAATATTTAATGTTTTTGACTACATTCTGAATAATTGTAATTTCATCAATTCAAAGAGAAATGCTATCATAGAAGGGCTAAATTTTTCTGTATTAAAAAAAATGTATAAGTTTAACTTTTGAAATAGTACTAGTAGTTCTAACCTAACACACTCATTAAACTATTGATTCAATTTACTCTGTATCTCATCACCAAGGCTGTGTTTCATTTTCCAGACAGCTGATTGCTCAAATCAGATCCGATTTCACGTGTCTGATGAATAAATTTATAGAATAATATTGATTAAATTTGTATAATTATCATTTACTTGCTAATCACTTGTTATTATACTTAATTGTAATATTAAACATCATTTTTCTCTCTCAAACAAATATGTTATTCTTCTGAACGATAAATTAATTCATATGAAGGCTCAACCAGTAAGAGGGCCCGAGGGCTATCTTGAAATCTGATTCCAATTGCATATAATGGAGTAGCTCATTTTTCTATAGAAGAAGGCCTGAGTGCCTTTCCTTTTATCCTTTTAAACATCTTTTAAATGCTAGAAAATTGTTAAAATCCTTACACATACATTGCTGGGCATTCCTTAAAGGATGGTCCATGCAAAATTTCATAGAATTTGATCCACGCGTTTAGCTGTAATTATGCGTTACAAGCAGAAAGAAAGGCAAGTGCAAACCGGTTCACTTCAGTGGAGGATTTACGGGGTGGGGGGGGGGGGGACTTTCGGGTGAAGCCCCCCCCCCCAAAACTTCCAAAAGTTTCTTGGAAGAGTGTAATTTTTTTACCAATATAATCAGTTTGAAGCTCGTAAAATATTCATTAACAAGAATTACCTAATTCCACTACTAAGTCTTCAATTGTATGAAATCCGTTTTAATACTGTATAATGTCTTAGTTACATTTACATTGCCTGCAAGCAATCAACTCAGTATTCAGATTTTTGTACTTGCTGAATAGAAAAAGAAGTGGAACGTATAATTACAGTAATTGAATCACGACAGTACCAAGTTTCTTTTAATAAAAAGTAATGAGGATCTACATTGACATATCAACCAATCATAGGCGCCGACTCCATGGGGCCCGAGGGGCTCGAGCCCCCCCAAAAATTCAGTTGGGGGGGCGGAGCCCCCCCAATAATTTGTCGAGAAGGATAATTTCATTTTGCTTGTAAGTTTAAACCATTTCGTGATACGGTACTTTAAACTCTTTAAACAGTACTAAACCAATTACTCTCAACACAATGTCATACTGTGTTATGCTTTTACGAACTTAATATGTCGTAAAACTGAGTAAGTTTAGCCAAAGAGAGAGGAGTTTTGAAGCATTGCGCCACTGCACCTGCACTCACTCTAGTCTGTCTTGTGATAGTCGCTTGTCAAGTGAGTAATGAACGGCTGCGTTCGCGAATAACCTAATTTCATGTGTTGTTAGGGCTGCAATTGTTAGAATTGTGCACAGTGTTTAGTGTGTATTTTGTGTTTATTTTGTCGGCTTCTGCATTTGTGATTTTTTTGTATAATGGATAAATTTATTACTAAAAAGCCGCGCATTGACACTGCAACCCCGGCAAATGTCGAAACAACTGCTTCAACGTCAGGCGTGAGCTTTTCACAGCAAAATACGAAACCTAATGACAAGCCTACTGGAGGAAGATCGTTCCAGAAGTCTTGTGTGAGTAAATATAAATGGTTACAATATGACGCAACAATGGATAAAGTTTTTTGTCAGACCTGCAGAGAGGCAGAGGCCAAAGGCCTTCTACAATTGACTACCAAGAAAGAAGATGTGTTTACTACTGTTGGCTTTTCTAACTGGAAAAAGGGCTTAGACAAATTTCGTACTCATGAAAATATGTCTGTGCATAAGGAAGAAGTTTTAAAACTTTCATCTTTAGCAAAACCAAGCGTAGCCGCTCAATTAAATTATCAATTGAACAGTGACATGAAGAAAGCCCGTTTGGCTCTTGAGATTATTTTTACAACAGTTAAGTACCTTTGCCGGCAAGGTTTGGCCATTAGAGGACATGAAGATGTCAACTCAAATTTTTTGCAATTGCTAGAACTTAGGAAAAAAGACGTTCCTGAATTAAAAGACTGGTTGGGGCGTTCCGGGTATAAATGGATCTCACATGACGTTCAAAATGAGATAATCGATATATTGGGCAAATCTGTTGTGCGCTCAGTGCTAGCTAAAATCAAGAGCAGTGAACACTTTTCAATTATTGTGGACGAAACAAGTGATATATCGATTCATGAGCAAGTGTCATTTTGTGTTCGAACTGTAAGTGACGATTTAATAATCAATGAAGACTTTATTGGCTTATATGAGACTCCTAATACCGAGGCACAAACTCTTTTCAAAATTGTTAAGGACATTTTTGCGCGGCTTAATTTAACAATTGAAAAATTGAGAGAACAGTGCTATGACGGAGCGGCAAACATGAGAGGAAAATTTAAAGGCCTGCAAAAGTTACTTTTGGATATTCAGCCCCAGGCACACTACGTGCACTGTACAGCCCATAGTTTGAACTTAGCAGTGCAGGACAGCCTTTCTTGCCTCTCATGCATGAGGGATGTTATGGCCTTAGCCAAAGATCTAATAAATACAGTTAAGGAATCTAACAAAAGAATTAATTTATTTAGAAACATACGCCTTGAAAGTGGAAATGATCAAGCCAATCTTCGACCACTTTGCCCGACCCGATGGACAATGCGAGCTTCAAGTATACAGAGGATTTTGAAAAACAACGAAGATCTCCTACAGTTTTTTGAGACATTTTCCTCAACAGACAAAACTGAAGCAGGTTATAAATGTGCGGGTTTTCTTGAATCTATGATACTGTTCAAGACTTATTTATTTTTGAATTTATATTGCCATGTAATGAACGTAGTAGAAGAAGTTAACGGAAACATTCAGAGCCCTCATCTAAGTGTAACTGAAGTGGAAGGCATGTTTAAAGGATTGATTAGCATTTTAGATGAAAAGCAAGATTGCTTTGAGGAATTTTGGAAGTCGTGCTTAAAAAACAAATTTTCACAAGTAGAAGAGCCTGCGATTCCAAGGAAACAGCGCGTTCCAAAAAGATATGAAAACAACGAAGCCAGCTCACCACATAACTTCAGCACCCCGAAGGACTACTTCAAAGCTCTCTACATCGAGGTGTGTGAAACGGTGCGATTTTGCATCAAAGAACGCTTTGAGTCCACGGGCTTGTCGCGGCTCATTGCGGTCGAAAAAGAGTGTTTGAGTGTGTTAGTGGCGAACAAAGAAGGTTCAAGTTTCGAACAGTCAAAAGAGTTTTTTAAAAATGACCTGGATGTTGAAAGGTTGCAACTACATCTAAACATGTTAGCCGATATTAATAGGCAAAATAATTGAAAACTGAAATCAATGCGTGATGTAAGGAAATATCTTTCACAAGAGCCAGCCATTAAAGAAATGCTGTCAGAAGTGGTTAAAGTGATCAAGCTTCTTCAAGTAATGCCAATTTCGTCAGCAACGGCAGAACGCTCTTTTAGTGTACTCCGTCGACTGAAGACATATCTGAGGTCAACAATGGGACAGAAACGGCTAAACAATTTAGCAGTCCTTCACGCCCACCGTGATGTCCTGGACGAAGTTGACTTGCGTACGGTGATAAACGAATTTATAAGCAGCAATGAAGTCAGAAGGTATAATTTTTCAATGGTTTAAGGAGAAGGACATTGGTCAATCAATGAATATGTATGTATACTGAATTAAATACAGTAATTTATTCTTCATACTCTCTGTATTTTAAGTAAGTAGACGTAGGCTTTTCATCTTCTAAAAATTTGGCTTTTTGAGTAATATTAGATATTCTTTATGCTATTTTTAGTTCAATAATTTTGTTCATTTTTAGTTTATTTTAGTGTGTAAAAGAGTAAAATGTGATTTGTTTGTGCCTATATTCTTTATACTGCGTAGTTGAATACAGCGTTTTTAGGTCTTATAAATTCAAAATTTGTCTATGATTTAGGGACATTGGCCAACCAATCAATATGTATATATATTGGGTTAAATACAGTAATTTATTCTTCATACTCTCTGTATTTTTAATAAATAGACGTAGGCTTTTTTTCTTCCAAAAATTTGACTTTTTGAATGATAATAATAATATTTTATACCGTAGTCTTTATGTTATTTTTAGTTTTGTACATTTTTAGTTTAATATAGTGTCTAAAAGAGTAAAATGTGATTTTTTTGTGTGCCTATGTTCTATGTACTGCGTAGTTAAATAAAGCATTTCTAGGTCTTATAAATTCAACATTTTTCCGGGGGAGGACCCCCGGACCACCCGGTTAGAGCCCCCCCAATAATTTTGACAAGTCGGCGCCTATGCAACCAATGTTTTTTTCAACATTCTATCACAGTGTTCGGCAAACCAGTGATCACCAGCTACGGTACTGATATTGTTGCGGTTATGTCCAGCTACGGTTATGTCGTGGAAACATTCAAGATACAAACGCTTGCATTGGCTTTACTTATATATAATATGGATCTAATACCATTTTAACTGATTTCTCAAATAAATTATACAAAACTTTTCTGGGGGAGTAACTTCAGATACCATATTTCTATAAGAGACTGCGTTACATTTTGTGAAGCACAGAAATGAATCAATCTTCCCAAATAGAAGCGATATATGGTCCAATTTATTTCTGTTGATTACATTGCATCAGATAAAAACTTTAGAAAAACATATCTTTATACAGTGTGGAATTCACACAAAGTTAATCTATTAAAACTAGATGAAACATTAGTTAATTGAGAAATTTGTAACTAATAAAAGCTTCCACATTGATTTTCATTCTTAAAAATTTAATTATAGGACCGTAGAATAATACTATGTTTCTTGACAAACTGCTGCTCACACCAGATTCAGCCATAATACAATCAAAATTTTCCAATATACTTTAAATTTAAAATTGATTTTATTGCTGATGCGGTTCAAAGCAAAGCACTAGTAAAGCTTTTTTTTATTTCCCAATAATATGAATAGTTATAGTTCGGGTATGATTGTTTATGAAAAATTCAAAAGCTTTACAATACTACTTGTATTCAGTACACCTTTTACCCCCCCCCCCCCCCAGTAAAGCTACCAGCCACCCCCAAAAATTTTTTCTGGATGTGCCACTGGTTCACTTGAAACAGAGACCTCTCTTCGTTCTGTATATTAATTAATATTTTGTCAAAATTACAAACTTGAAATTCTTAGCCCCACCCCAATTTTTAGTTTGCAATTTTGACAAAATTCTACTACTACTCATTGACACTAGAGTAGGAGTGTCCCTTGCAGAGCCCTGGCCTCCTACATAAACCTCCTCCAAGAAACTCTGAACTCTGTCCTGCACTCGCTGTCATACTAGTTAGTTACCATATACAATCACAATTTCAACTAGTTGAAGTGGTTTGCTTCGTCCAGTTGTTTGCTTGTAGAGAGCCACACGTGCTGATCTGTTTTCTGACATCCGTTTTACTTGCTAACGAATTCTGGCCCTTTTAACCTCGGTCACAAGGCCTGTTTGCCCATACAAGTGGTCATATCACCCATAATTTTTCCGAAGGCGCCATACATCACTATTTTGCACTGGCCCATAAATCCTAATTTTCCCATCTATTTAACAGTATCTTGTCAGCTCCCATTTTTGGCAAAATACTAATCCAAAATGTAATATGTATAATAAGTTATTTAGTCAATTATTTTATTCTTTTCACACCAAGTTATTTGTTTCTTTTTCTTTAATCGAACTTTTCAGTTATTAGTATTTTTATGATTTATATAAAAATTGTACAAGTTTTTGATGGTAACTCCCATATAGGATATCCTCGGGAGTACCTAGTTTCTCACCAGTTGGAAAATTGTATTTTATATATGTTTCATATGTTGTATATATAGTGAGAAATAAAATTTTATTTATTTATTTTATTTTAAGTATAGAAAATATTTTATATCGTTTTATGAATTTATAGTTCTTGTTTTGGGGCTTTCTAAGTTGACATTTTTTTCGGAGTATGAAGTCCACATAGGTCTGGGTAATGAATTGGATGATGGTGATTATGCCTGAGTTGGACTTACAGTTTTAGGTGAGTTCCGAACCACCGGGAAGTGGTTTTACAGCAGAGAACAGTTTTTTTTGCCGGCCAATTCAATCGGTCACCATTAACAGATGGCCCAGGAGTTTCGTAGCTTATCTCTGATTGAACAGATACCTGCTATGGCACTTTGCTATCATGTTCCCAAACATTTTCAGTGTTTGTTGTTTTCGTTATTATTAGTTATCATTTTATTACCTATTTCTGTTTTCTTCTCATTATGTATTTTATTCTTTTGTATCAGTTATCAATGTATAATGTTATTTTTGTTTTCAGCATGGATTGGCACCAGACATAAGGTGACATTCCTCCTGTTTCTCGGCATGGCCAATGCCTACATAATGAGAACAAACATGTCGGTGGCCGTGGTGGCGATGGTCAATCAAACAGCGCTGCCTAAAGATCCAAATGTCATCATGGACAATGAATGCGGAATTGTCGCCGACAATAGAACAGACAATGTAAGTTGCAAATTTCTTTGATTTCATAATTTTATTGAATAACTAGCAGGCTTCCCAATTATATTGTAATCGGGGTTCCTTGTGCCTGACTTATTTACAAACTTATTTATTAATTTACTTATTAACTAAACTTATTTACAAAATCACTTTAATAATCTGTTTTTTCTTATATATCTTCTCCGTTTTCTCTTTTTTCTCCACCTTTTTCTTTACTCTCTTCTACGTTTTCTCTTTCTTTTCTGTCTTCTCTTTTATCCTTCTTCCTCTTCTTCTTCTCCTCCTCCTCCTCCTCCTCTTCTTCTCCTCCTCCCCCTCCTCTTCCTCCTCTTCTTCTCCTCCTCCTCCTCCTGGGTTAAGTGGTAGAGGGGGCCGTAAGGCCTTAACTTCGCCCACAGCACTTATGCTTGTAAAGTGAAAATAAAAAGATTATTTATCTATCTAGCTATCCTTAAATTTATATTAATCTTGACACAATACATCTGCGTTTACAGTTAGTTTATACTTGGCTATTTATTCGATTATTAGTATATTTATTTCAGTAGTTATTTTCTCTTTTGAACTTCTATGTCACGAAGTGAAGAGATAATTTTAGAAATTAGAGAAACTGAAAAGAAAAAAAACAACAGTCATATCCTCTGTAAGCACAGACAAATTTGTGACCGTTTTCATACTGTAGATCTCGATACTGCTCATACTCCTACTTTTGTACATACATACTGCGTTATCTGTAGCACATATTACAGACCTTCATTGAGTTCACAAGTTTTGATATTGGGTCATTAAAAAAATTATAGTTATGATTCTATAGAGTCTCGATTAATCCAATAATTTTGATCCAGCTTAATGGAAACATTTTTTCCAACAATCATAACTTATGATCTAAGATGTCAACTGATGAACTAGAAGTGCAATATACAAAAGTGATCTCTATTTTCACTGAGTATTCATTTTACACTGTGTTCAGATGTAGAGCTTTTCAATTATGTGATTAATGCAACTGCATGCTCTCAAATTCTACTAAACGTTATTTTCGCAAACAAGACTTTCTATGCACGTGGGCACGTGGCATCATTCTCAGTTAGTGGTTGAGTCAAAACTCAAAACTCGTGTTTGTAAAAATGGAGTTCAGTAGAATTTGTTTGCATTTAATTTTATTATGAAAAGTTCTTCAATATATCTGATGACAGAGTAAAATTCATAGTTGTGATTCTCATTGTCAGTTTATCACTTCAGTGAAAATAGTTTGGCGAGATCACTTTTGCGTATTGTACTTCAAGTTTCAATCTGTTTACACTTCAGTCATGGGCGCATATAAGGGGGGGGGGGGGGGGCTCAGGAGGCTTGAGCCCGCCCTCCCCGAAATTTCAAACATAAATAGTAGAAATGCATAGAAATCTGTGATTTTCACTTCAATTTATGAAAAATTGTCCGAGAGAGAGGACCCCCGGACCCCCTGTAGTTTCGTCCTCCCACAGTAAAATCCTTGGTGCGCTACTGTCCGTTGTTGCGTTGTTGGGGCACCCCCCGAAATTTTTTTCCTATTTACGTCACTGATTACAGTGATCCTAAGTTATAATTGATTGTTGCTTAAGTCTTTAAACCAAGCGGAAAGAAATTAATCTGGAACATTTAGTTTCATTGATCACAACTAGGCTATATTTACTTGATTTATTATTCTTATTTTAAGACCTTGGCCATGATAAGAACGGCAGCGGGGCGAATTTACTCTGAGAATATATTTAACTATCTATCTGTGAACTATACATATTTAACTATCTCATATTCATCTCTTAATCTATGTTATAATATATTTATTCTATATTATTAACATGTAAACTAAATGAAACTAGGGTTACAAAAATAATTAATCCTGCTAAAATGTTAAATGATTAACTAAAGTGATATGGACATTGAGAACTATTCTCTTAAACTATAATCTCACTAATGTTATTAATTGGAAATATTAATTTTGTTCCAGGATCACAGAGATGGCCCATTCATATGGGACACAACGCAGCAGGGCTTTCTGTTGAGCTCATTCTTCTACGGCTATGTGATCACACAAATTCCATTCGGTATATTGTCAAAAAAGTATGGCGCCAAGTATTTTCTCGGCGTTGGAATGCTGATCAATTCGGTTTTTGGTCTGCTAGTGCCAGTGTCAGCCAATATGGGATTCGTCTGGCTGTTAGCTGTTCGATTTATACAGGGTTTGGGAGAAGTAAGTTCTGAACATGTTCATGTTTTACATTGATTTTTAATAAAGAATACCATGCCAAAGTATCCTGTATGTGAAAATTTTCAAAAGTTTGCAGTGTGCCTATTTCTTTGATTTTAAACAGTATTTTTTTATAGAAGGCATCAATTTCGTTAGGAATGACTTCCTTTTTCAACAATAGTATAATGAGAATCATGGGAACAGAATGTTCTGTGTTAAAATTTATTATTTGAACACAATTATGAACATCGTTGAAATTATACTAAACAATTTAGCACATACAGTCTATATATTGTGAAAATACATTATTTTGCTGCATATTTCTATATTTATTTATGATTTTAGCTACAGAGTATTGTTTAGCGAGTACATAAGATGGTTTGGAAGATTATCTGAGACAAATACCAAAGGTGTTGAAATATACAGACTCGTTCCTCCAACTATTTGGAGGATTGAAAACTGAAAATGCATATCTAGAATCAGGAAGGACCGAGCAATGAATTTAAAATCTTTTATTCCCTTTTCTATCAATAAAATACAACATTAACCAACTATTTTTAAGCTAGGAAACCTTCATGGTTGCTGCATAACTAAGAGGTCTACTGTTAATTGTTTCATCAAAGACGAAGCATTCAATATTGAATGTTATCGTCTTTGATTGCATTTACATCTACATTTTATTGTTTCATCTAATTATTGTATATAGTTATGAGGAGGATAATAGATATTTTGAATCTTTTAGCCAACTTCCAAAACAGAAAGAGGTTCTCATTTCGATCTGTGTTTTTTCTGTGTAATAATTATTTAATTGGTAGGTACTCGGTACTTCATCTAATTATTTAACCACGGTACCGATTGTATTATTATTAATGTTGACTTGAAAAACGAATAATTATCGTTTAGGAATATTCAACTACTTATCCATTTTTTAATGTAGTAAGCTTATAACGGATTACATTTTGTTGTTTTTCTCCATGCTGCCATTAAAGTGAAATACATTCAATTTATTTCCTCAAACTTATTGAAAATAGGGAAAATATTAATATATCTTAATCGCTACAATCAAACAAATGTATAAGAAATCATTTCAAATGTGATTCATTTCTCTGAAAACTTATACAACCTGGATTCCTATATGACTGAACTATCATGATAGTATGTAAGACATATAGATACAATTTGTATAGTCACAACAAGTTCTCTGAGATTATAACACTGCTGCTTCAATTATCAATTTTATTAGTTATTTCCGTTAGAAGCTCACATCACTCATTTCAAGATTGTCAATGTTGTACTACATTATTAATGCCTATTGAGAATTTTTTTAAATAACTCCACTTTTATAGACTGATCCACGAAAAGATTCGACTGGTTCAGTAGAATTAGGTCAATAAAATCCTCAACCAGGGTGAAGAAAACAAATAATTATCAAGCTGTTGAAATGCTTTAATACCTCCTGCTTCTATGAATACCTCCTGCTTCTAACCTAGTTATTATCACTGATCTGGTGGTTCGGAACCCACCTAAAATAGTAGGTCCACCATGTTCCCCGTAACATGGCACAAACGGCGAGGTGGAATTACCCGTAAGGGTCTCGCCACCAATAAAAGCTATACGCTTATTATTTTTATTAATACCTCCTGAACCAATAGAATTAGTATTTGTGTATAGGCCTACTCGTTAAGTAGTGCACATGCAATTTAGAACCGTCCAGTTAAAACTGAAGCCAATCTAATCTTATCATACTTCCAGAAAAATTAGCAGACTCAGTTGTTTTCAAACTAAAACAAAAATAATTTTAAAATATGAATATATTTTTCCTATTTTTGATAATGTAATTGTTCAATTATTTTTCAGGGTCCTATCGTTCCATGTACTCATGCAATGCTGGCAAAATGGATTCCACCCAATGAAAGAAGTCGTATGGGAGCATTTGTGTATGCAGGTATTATTGTGAAGTAGTGCACAATTTATTACCGTACATATTTATTACAATTACCGTACATATTTATTACAATTACCGTACAATCGAGTGCCATGTTGCCGTGCATAGATCAGACTATCATTCTTTCAACTTCCAATCAATCTTATTAATGTAAACAGGCACACAGCAAGGATTTACTTTCGGGTGGGGCTGAAACCTGGTTAGTCCTATACTGGTGGGGGAGGTGGTCAAGGGGGTATGGAATGACCAATTATCACTCAATATTTCGGGGGTGGCTGAAGTCCTTCACCCCCCCCCCCCCCCCTGTCAGCGTGTCTGATTGTAATTTTTCATTCATTTAGAGTTGTAGAGCATCACATTCAAGATTTTATGACAATGTAATCTGAATTAAATAATTAATTTCCGCATTGGTATTTAAAATAAGGACTTTAGCAAATGAAATTTAGAAGTGTCAAAGCATTAAAAGAGTACCTGTGATGCTACGTTATTTAACAGGAGAATGTACCATTAATAAAATCCAGCTATTGAGTGCTTGGTATTCCACCGAATGTATTAATTTCAATTACAGCTTGAAATTTATTCGATAAAAATGATGAGATCTTGAAAGTTTCAAACGAAACATTATATTGTTATCCGATATTAAATGTTATAAGTTGGGGACTTAGCTCTATTGAACTGATATATGAAGAAAGTAACACTCTTTCCTTCATCTTGTTTGAACCACTAGTTATTTTTTAACATATTTGGGTTGATTGTATTGTAGTTATAGCCAAATAATTGTGGAATATCATCAATTTGAAATTAACTTCGCTTCCTTTATGTTGCTACTCAATTCCATACAAGTATATAATTTGAAATTTGTCAGAATAGTTTCTATTCCTTTTTGAAAATTTTCTGATGTGATATTTGATTAAATTTAAAAATTAATTTGATATTTATAAGAATATTAAGCGGATTACAATACGGTAATATATTCTGAATAATGAACAGAATTAATTTGACCAAAACTCAACAAGTTTGGAATGTAGAAACCACTGACAACAGAAAGAAAAGAACGAAAGTATAAAGAGATACTAAACGTTCATATCTCAGAAGTTTAGAACTAGAATTTTTCTTTAGAGAAGAAAGTTCTAGTCTTCAAAATTAGAATTGAATTTTCTTCAAAATTGTAAAAACAGATTGACTATGTTCCACAAACTAAAAACTAATGTTTTAAAACTAAATTTCAGCTATTATTTTTGAATGTCAAACAATAGAGAAAGAATGCCTTAAAATTACAAGTAACTACTGTGATTTACAGTTCAAATTCAAAGAATTTTCATTCAAAATTTTAGTAAAAATTCTGAAATTGTTTTTCAAGTAGAAAGCATTGTAAAGCTACTGAGAAATATTTCAAGTAGTTGGAGACAGCACATAGAAAAATATTTTTCAATTTATGTGGAAGGTTTGTATGAAATGAGAACAATTTCAAGACATTATCATCATTATTTTTATTCAATAAAAAATGTACAAATTATTTTTTTTTCACTTTGGTTAGAAGGTTTGCGCTACTTTTTCTAAATTAAACTTTTATCGTTAATTGAAAAAAATATCAGCCAAATTCATTAACATCTAAACGCTATTTAGAGATTGCAAATCATTCTGTGATGTTTTCCATGATGAAATACTTGATGAACAATCTAATATCAAAACTGACACTGTATTTCAATTAAATATATGATTTTCACTCACTTTTACTGGAGATACTGGAGGAATACATTTCACTCCTGAAAAGAAGTTTCGTCAGCCTCCAGTAAAATGCATTCCTCCAGTATCTCCAGTAAAAGTGAGTGAAAATCATATATTTAATTGAAATACAGTGCCAGTTTTGATATTAGATTGCAAATCATTCCATAATTTTATTTATATTTCGAAATTTTTAAATTTCTCAAATCGAGAATGACAATTACGTGAATAAATGACTATAGAAAATAAAAAAAAACGATAATATTTTTTGTTACCGGTAGCTCATAATTTTTTTTTCAATATTTGTACATTTTTTTATCGATTAATTTTCAATTAGATCCAGCATTTTGAATGTTTGCTTGAAAGTGCTGTCTGATGATACCTACCGTACCGATTTTATTCCACGAACAATTATAATAATAATCGATTAATCAGCATATTATTCAAATCAGTGTATTAGAAGGAATTCATAGAAATTATAGGGAGGTGATAGCCGAGTGCCGTAGCAAGTATCTGTTCAATCAGAGATAAGCTATGAAACTTCTGGGCCATCTTTGTAACGGTGACCGATTGGATTGGCCAGAAAAAAAGGATCTGTTCTTTGCTGTAAAATCACTTCCCGGTGGTTCGGAACTCACCTAAAACTGTAGGTCCAACTCATCAATCACCATCATCCAATTAATTACTCACGCACAGGTCTCATACCTATGTGGGCTTCATCCTCCGAAAAAAAATTAAGTGTTGTATTTCTCATTGATTCCACATCTCACCAAATTAATACATGTTTTTACAAAAGATTGTAAAAAGCTCACTAAACTCACACTTTACAAATTTTTAGTTTATCGATTCCTACAATAATGTGAAATAATACTTACTTTATTTCTAGTCAATTTATAGATTTCTAAGATAATATTCAGTATCACATACTGAAATTACTTGATTAAGTGTGTAGAAATTCACAAAGCCTGGTTCATTCCAAAGGAGAAGAATTCAACTACCGTACTAAAAAACAGAAAGTTCCATATTTGTGACGAACTACTGTTCATTAGAAATTTATGGAAAATTTCCAGAAAATAGTGAATAATGTTGATGTACTCTTAAAAATGTATTCATAGAAAAATAAATTTGAATATATATTTCTCTAATCTGATTTGAATAGTTTGCAACGCAGCCAATAATTATTTACTTTTTTCTAAATTATATGCTTTATATTTTCCCAGTGGATTTTTATATTTACAGTAATAAGTTCTGTTTCATTATATTTTTCAGTTTGTTAAATTGTCAGTTACTTCAAACTAATTTTACAGTATTATTTTTTCTCAATGTTTCAATTTCTGTCAAATATGAAGCACCTTTTTAGCGAATTATTGACTCCTGGCAGATAACACCTTTTTGTCTACTTCCAAAAAGCAACTAATTAGTTTTCAAAATGCATAACTGTTCCAGATTTAATGAAAGTAAAGTGTGTCTTTGGCATTGCAAAGGCCAAAGGCGAATATGCGTGGAGACATCTACAGTGAGTCAGGTACATTATTTTCATTTGGCTGTAAGTTACGCCAAATCATAGATTTCTGTTTTATCAGTCTGTATTTTTATAGAATTATTCATTTTTCGTATCTGTCTATAATTTAAACATGTTAATTATTTAAACCCTACATTCCGTTTCTAAATTATTTATACACTAGGGTGTCAAACAATTCATGGTCTATTTTTTTGATAGGTTAAATTCTTTAGATCCACTTATTACATGGTTCCTCCATGTAAACTACAGATCATCTACGTATAAAATATATTTATTTCTACATTTATCTTGGATATATTTATTGGATAAATATATTTATTTCTACATTTATCTTTATTTTTTCATTTATAGAAATTAGATGGGGCAACATACATCTAGTCCATAACTGTTCCTTTCATTAAAATCCAAATTTTTACTTCAACAAAAAACATTTCACAAAGTTCTTAACAAAATAAGTGGTGAATCAAAGCGTAAAGCAAGAAGCCTTACTTGCTTAGAAATGTTTGCAAAAAATCATGTAGGAATATTTAATGATAAGGCTCGGTCAGATGAAGACATTTATTGCAATAGAGCGCTCTCGTAGACCAATCTAGTTTCTTGCTAAACGAGTGTAACAATAATCTAGATTGCTCTACTAGAGTACTCTATTTTTCAATCAATGCCTCGGTTGGAACGGGCATTGATGAACAATCTAATGTGGATTAAATTAGACAATTTTCTCTCTTTTAAGACTCCTGTGAAACAGATAGGAATTTTACCTCAACCTTGATTCTATTTGTACAGTTGAATTAATTCCTGAGTTCCAAAAATAGTCACCCTGCGTCACGTCACCAAGACTGCGTTTCTTATTTGCGCGGGGTCTGAGAGTTGGCTACTTTAAATGTGAGAGTTACTATTAGAAGTGGAATCGAAAACTATTATTTTTTTTCAATTATTAATCGATTTAGGGTCGCTCTGTGTTGTTGGTTGTATGTTTGCTGTTTCAGCTTATGTAATATTATTTGATGATCCCTATAACAAGGGGTAAGTAGCAAATTGTTGTACACCTACGTATTACTCAATTATCTGGTATGCTTTTATGTATTTATTGTGACAAATTTACAACGAGTAATATTCCAATAAATTAATTAAGTAATAATCTTCGAGAACATTGATTTAGAAAACGTATTGAATAGAACTTCTTTTGGATAATTTGAAGATTATTCCACATGCTCAGTTCACAGCAACATCAAGCATTGAAATAAATTGATTAAAACCCAAGATCCAATTATTAGCAATGTGTTCAATTGAAATTATTGTGAAATTAATAAATCGAATCCATCTAGCCCAAAGTTTTATTTAAAAAATGATTTAAATACAAAATGCAATATGTACAATTGAAATTGTAAAATATATGAATCAAATTCATCTAACCTTAAATTTCCAACAAAATTTGCACCAAATACCTGGATTTTGCCACGCTTCACACCTTTCAAATAAAGCTTCAACTCTGATTATTGAACTTTAACTTGAAAATTACTGTGGAGGACGAAATATTCCAATTGGGCTACAACTTATGCTACTACCAATTTATTAATTACTTCATTCTCTCACTCTTTTATCATTTCCCATAACAGTATTTCGCAATTAATCATTTCAATATAGATTTTTATTCTTTATTACCATAATTATTATTACAGTCATGGTCAATGATCATTGATCAACTATGTTGATGCGGTGAAAAGTTTCTTGTATTTATTTTTAGAATGAAAAGCCGAAAATTTTCGACTTCAAGATGTGATTTTCAAACACACACACACATTCACAAAAAGGATTGGAGAGATCATGCATAGAGTTATGAGTCTAGAGCCGAATCAGGTAGTAGAAAATACTTTCTCAGAGTGAGAAATCGAATAGGTAAAGAATATTTCTTTATATCCAAAGTTTTTTGTTGTTTTTTTTTTCTAGTGGCAAAACGGCATTCTACTCTATTGTTGCTAACTTATGTTTGAATTTTTTTTGTTGTCATGGCATGTGTGTATATGGTTTTACAGTTTTTGTCAATTGTTTTTTGCCAGGTGCCCAGTTTGGAACTGTGATATCAATGCCGCTGAGTGGTATTTTATCAGAGTACGGCTTTGCGGGTGGCTGGCCGTCAATATTCTACGTGTTTGGCGTGATTGGAGCTCTGTGGTCGGTAGCGTTTCTGGTGTGGGTGCATGAGGACCCAGAATCGCATCCCACAATCGCCGAGGATGAGAAGAAATACATTATCAGCTCTGTGTGGGGAACAGCTGGAGTTTCGGTGAGATTAATTCATCACAAATGAAGATAGGACTATCAACGTGTTTGTAAACTATAATTTTTCTCTTTTTTTTTATTGTTGATGATGCCCACATGAGTCCGAGACTTGTGCGTGGGTAATGAGGTGAATGATTAATGGTGAAATGACTAACGGTGGAGCGGGATTCGAACCCACGACCACTTAAACGACAGCAAGCTGAAGTTGCGACGCCCCAACCAACTGCGCTAAGCAGCCCGCCGATCAACTAGATAATCAACTATAATCAACTAGAACAGGAAGAAAACAATGCATTTCTAGGAGTTTTGTTTGATAGACGATTGACCTGGGCTCCATACATTGAGAAAATATGTTGTAAAATTTTATCCAGGGTATTTGTCCTGCGACAGCTCGCTAGATTGAATGAGATAAAGGTTACTTTTTACAGCTTACCATGGGCTCTTACAGTCACATATTAGGTATGATATCTTAGTATGGGGTAATTCATTAAAACAAAACCTTGATAGGGTGTTTAAGATCCAAAAGAAAGCGTTTAGTAATTGAACTAGAACAGCGACCACAAAAGTGTTGGATAAATAAGTGATTACTGAACCGTTGTTACCGAGTTCGATTCCCGGCTAGGTCTAGCCTTTTTGTGTAATCATTTCAAGATTAAACATATCTACAAGCTTGAATAACAAAAAGTTACTTTTTACAGCTTACCATGGGCTTTTACTGTCACATATTAGGTATGCTATCTTAGTAAGGGGTAATTCATCAAAACAAAACCTCGATAGGGTGTTTAAGATCCAAAAGAAAGCGGTTGGGGGTATAGAAAGAGTAAATAGATTAGATTCATGTAGGCCGTTGTTCAAGAGACTTGGTCTCCTAACTGTACCCTGCTTATATGTGTATGAAGCTACTTTATATGTAATAAAACATATTTTAAAACAAAAAACAAAAAAAGAAACCGACTTCAATGAAATGATAAAATACTCACGTACTAAAAAGTTTAAAATAAAGTATTTACTTTAAACTGAGAACATTTTAAATTTCATACAAGTAATCTTTTGAAGTCGGCGCCAAATATTTTATGAAGTTGATAAGAAATTCTATCTAATATCAAAACTAACACTGTATTTTTTTAGAGGATGAAGCCCACATAGGTCTGAGACCTTTGCGTGGGTAATGAATTGGATGATGGAGATTGATGAGTTGGACCTACAGTTTTAGGTGGGTTCCGAACCACCAGGAAGTGATTGATAAGAAATTCTATCTAATATCAAAACTAACACTGTATTTCAATTAAATATGTGATTTACACTCACTTTTACTGAAATACAGTGTCAGTTTTGGTATTAGATTGTTCAAATATTTCGTCATGGAAAACATCACAGAGTAATTCTGTTATATTTTAGAAGTTTATGGGAAATTTGGCGCCGACTTCAAAAGATTACTTGTATGAAATTTAAAATTTTCTCAGTTTAAAGTAAATACTTTATTTTAAACTTTTTAGTACGTGAGTATTTTATCATTTCACTGAAGTCGGTTTCTTTTTTTGTTTTAAAATATGTTTTATTTTAAGCTTTTCAGTTGAATTTTCAAACTTTGAAAACATGAGAAATTTCTTAAAGCCTACATTATGAAATATTTATCAAATTAGCAAGCCAATAATTAATTTATAACATCCAAACTTAAGTAACTAAAAATCCACTTATAAGAAAAGATAAACTAAGGAAAATTCTACAACGTTTTATTTTATGTGGAATATTGTATTTAGGAAAATTATAATAGCAAAAGGCTTCTTAAAAGTGAATTGGTTTTTGATTCATTATGATGTGGTCCCTTTCAGAATATACCTACACTGAAATAGTAGGCCTATATTACGTTACAAGTGTGGAAAATTTAGTTTACTGAAAATATGATAAGAGATGAAGTTGAGTGTGGTATTATCATACGAGTATGGTAAACATCTTCCCGGACATATATATATATTTTTTTATATTTTTTATATATATTTTATTTTTTTAAATAGAAAACATAAACTTTAAGCTAGCACAAAAGGATCATTAAACATAACCTCAAAATAGCCTATTGTACGCACATGTATTTAATGGCGAATAAATATTCGTAATCCATCACAGCAGCGAAACTAGAAATACTTCTGAGATCAGCTGTTTTTCCAAATTCTACAATTTATGATTGAAACTAAATAAATAACCTTATTCCTATGACTCAATAACATCAACTAAATTATTTACAATTTTCATATGGACAGAAATATTATATTCTTCTTATTCTCGATTCAAATTAAGTTCACGTGATTGGTCAAAACGGGACATTACAGGCTTGTTTCACACTGAACCAGCTTTGGGTAACCGATGTCGTTTACCCGGCATAATTGCATTGCATCATATGATTTCGAAAACCGTCTAGATGTAAAGCGCTCCATATGATACAATGATCAGCCTGGTAAACGACACCGGTTATCCGATTGGCGGTTATGTGTGGAACTATCCTATTCAAACTTGATTGAAATGAAGACATCGAAGAATGCTCCTTTTTGTTTAATATTGGGCTAAGTATTGGGCCGATCCTTGCGAAACTTGGATGGGACCACCACTGAGCGATGCTCTTTCATTTAAAAAAAAAAATTAATCGAAATCGGTTCAATATTGTTCGAATGATTGATGTACAAACATAAAAAAAAAAACAGGTCGAATATAGTAACCTTGTTCTTTTTGGAAGTCAGTTAAAAAACGAATGATATTAAACAAAATCTTGACGTACACGATTATAATACAATAAGCCGAGGAGATTATCACTTAGTGAGTCACAGTAGTAGCTTATTCAAACAGAAACCTAGCTATATTGGTAGGAAACTCTACAACAAGCTACCGCAGTAGCTTGACGCACAACGTTGCGCACAGAGTTGTAGAGAGGCGATGAGAGGTGTGAAGGATTCCCCTATATTTGATATTAACATTAGTAGTATTTCTTAAAAATTTGATAGCTTAGTTGTTTTGTTAACAAAGCTATGAAATGAATTTGATGATATAGTTCTGTCTGAGACATGGATGAGCAGTAATAATTTCTCAAGTTTGACTGCAAGTCGTTGAATTCATATAAAAAGTTAATATTAACAATGTAGTTCGTCATGGAACAAGAAATTCAGGAAAATAATTTCTCAATGTACTCCATGCCTTGCTATACAGAGGAATTTGTTGATAAAAATTCAGGAGTGGTATGCTTTTTAAAAGACAATCTCCGCACTCCGCAATCAGTCTACAAAAGAGATTATGATCACAGACGGTGATGGATGTACTAATTTTGGAATTTGTCATTGGTAAGTAAGAAACACGAAGTCATGGCAATTCTATAGATCCCCAACTGGAAATGCAGAGGTGTTTAGAGAACTGAAGGATTATCTAGGTGGTAGAGGTAATGAAGTTTCGCACTTGGTAGGTTTTGTTTTGGAGGGTAAAGCCCACAGAGGTCTGAGACCTGTGTGTGGGTAATGAGTTGGACGATGGTGATTGATTGATGAGCAGTAACATTAATATTGACATCAAGTCTGAAAGTGCTTCTTCAACCCAATATCTCAATTTACTGTATGAAAAGGGATACAAGCAAATTATTAATAGCCATACGAGAGTAGTAATGGGTGGTTCTAGAATATGCCTGAATCATATTATGATAATTTACTTCTCGCAGGACTCATCTGACGATAGGCATCGTAATGTGGATAAAGGGTTTAGTATCAATAGGGAACTCTTTACAAGATAGCCTTTACTACTGAGAATTGGGAAGAAGTTCTCAATTCTTTAGACGTTGATGAAACAATTAGTGAATTCTACAGAATTTTAAAAAATATATAGAAGACAACAACAGAAATAAATAAGAAAGTTATTTCCAAGTTTCGTAAAATTAAAACTAGATCAGAACAAACTGTCTCTAAATAGTAATAAAACCCGATACATTACTTTTCCGCTCAATAAGGCAGGTCATCCCCCCTTGTCTAAGTATTGCTGAAGGTTGTAGAGCTGACAGCTGTCATTGCTGTGTTGAATTGTGTTACAAATAGAACAACATCTTCGATGGGACACACAATCAATATTACCAGAATTATGAGATTATTTCATTAGGGATTTTTCTATGGAGAGTGATGCGGCAGGTATATCGGGGCTAGTGCAAGCTGTACTTCAGTATGGTATAGTAGCGTGGGGAGCTGCCTTTCCTACAGTGAGCCATTAAATAGGGCACACAGAATAGTATTGAGGATAATGCTGAAAAAAGATCAATGACACCCTTCAGAGGAACTTCAGCGGGCCTCAGTATTAACAATAAAGAAGCTCTTCATCAAAGGGTCAATTCTTTGCATGCTGAAGAAAGGGAATTTCATTATGCTGCATCATGCACAACAAATGAGAAGGGTGGCAGCAGGAATGATAGAGGAGCCTATGAGAACAACTACTCCCGGCCAAAGGCATTTCAATGTTTTCGCTCCAAGAGTCAAAGATTGTTCAATAAATTACCTCAGGAACTAAGAAATTATGTTGACGCAATGGTGTTCAAATTTATTCTCAAAAAATTCCTCTCTGGAAATGAAAGTAACTGTGAAACAGAGGCGCTTTTAAATGTATTTTAATAACTATTCAATGTTTTCCATGACGCCTGTACTTTTAGTGTAAATTACCTCTTTTTATATTGATTTTACATTTAGTAGAATAAGACTGTGACTTAAATGATATTACGAAAAATAGATACATACTGTAATATTAATTATTATTGATAAATTATGTTTATTTTTTCATTAGTTTTATGGCATCATTCTTAAAACTACCATTCACGATTTCTTTCTAATAAACATTTTACACTATTTGAAACCGCTATTTTTAAAGAGGGCATACACATGTTTTTTCAAGATGAATAAATAAATAAATAAATAGACCTGCAGTTCTTCTAGTTGCAATAATAATCATTCTTTTGTTTGTAACAGTCGCCACCAGTGCCCTGGAAGTCAATACTGAAGTCGATGCCATTCTGGGCCATTCTAATTGCGCACATGGGCCAGAACTACGGCTATGAGACTCTGATGACCGAGCTGCCCACCTTTATGAAGCAAGTTCTGCACTTCAACATAAAAGAGAACGGCATGCTCTCCTCGTTTCCCTACTTGGCCATGTGGCTGTTCTCAATGGCTGCCAGCTATGTGGCCGACTGGATGATCTCGTCAGGGCGCTACACGCACACCGCCACTAGGAAAATCGTCAATGCTATTGGTAAGTGTCTACAAAATAATGCATCAGTTAAAGCTGTGATCTAGAAAATATAGAATACTTGCAAAAAACAAGAATCAACAATGAATAGACTCGAAAAATGTTGATGTTCAATAATCAATCAAGATCAAACAATGGAAAAAATAATTAATAAGTTCATAGTGTACCTTTTAACATATCACTTCCCGGTGGTTCGGAACCCACCTAAAGTTGTAGGTCTATCTCATCAATCACCATCATCCAACTCATTACCCACGCACAGGTCTCAGACCTATGTGGGCTTCATCCTCTAAAAAATATTGTTATGGAATGCTAGGAAGAAAGGACAGTAATTTTCAGCGTAATAACTGCTGTGTCAATAATGTCTTCCAGTTGGTGATAGGCGGGCGTGTTTTGTTTGCTCCCCCTGTTCTCCCCTCGCCTTGCGGTTCATCTAGAGACCTCTATAATGTTATGGAAAAATATATAATTCTCTACTGTTTATTAGAATGATAAAAATGTATATAAAGCAGAAGCTCTCGGAAACAGTTAGTCAGTTTTGATACAAATGTTACAGTGATAAAGTGGCAGAGTGACAGTTCACGTTTCCGCTCATACAAACCGTATTACCAGTGAGCGCTATTACAAACTGTGTTATATGTAAGTTTAAAGTGTTAAGTGGTAAACGCAGTATATTGTGATAGATTATTATTCAGGCTTCTTTAACCGTTTTGTAGTGTTTCAACTGTTATGTTTTAGATGCTTCTTCTTGAATTGTTGAACAGTATATGGAACAGCTATTATTTAATATTTGATCGGCCTTTTAATGGTTAGTGATTGATTTTGGAACAGTATATAGTAAATTCATTATTAGCTGAAAATTATCGATTTATCTGTTTCTGATTGATTTCTTTTGTGTGATATAACTGATTAGTGCGAGCTGTGAGTAATTTGTGTGAATAAAGTGCAAGTGTTCATTTGAAGTGTTGCCAGCATTATTTTTTTGTAGATTACGTCTTGGAGACTCCATTTAAGGAATATAAGACAAGTCAGATCAATAATTGAACACTAGATACCGGTACCATAATTACTATATCAATTAGTTGAGGTGAGGCTTGATTTTGATGTGAAAGGAACTCTTGTACACACTTTAGAGATAGAACCCAACAAAATATTTGAGTTTTCATTGTTGATTTTGTTTGATCATCTGTACACCTGTGTGTTATGGTACGTAGTTGGTTATCATAGCTGTTTTGAATTGGTATCCTTGTTACTTGTTACCATACTAGCATTACTTTCCAACGCGGATTCGAACATATGGAGAGCGGACAGAGAAGAATACACTACAATTGATGCTTTCGAGATAGGTTCCTATACCAAAAGCATTAGTTATAGTGTATTCCTGCTCTTTCCATTGTCAGTTTGTCCGAATCCGCGTAGTTGGAAACCGAGGCTTTAAGGATGCGTCCAGTAATGACAAACCTCCTACGTAGATTTCGACCCGTGAGAAGCGTCCAGTCTATAAACCAATAGTATTGTCTAGAAGGGAATACATTAGGCTACCCTGTATTTTTATTCTAGTTTATTGATATTGAAAGTGACGTGACATTCGAAACTATAGTCTCTAGTGTGTTAATAAATAAACATGCCATAAAAGTATGTGTAAATAAATAAACATACGTGGTTATGTCAACATCAGTCTTATTCATTATGGATATCTATCATCATCACCAAAAAAAGAAGCTTAATATATTTTTCAATGTATAGCACTAATCTACCATATATTGGTAAAGAAGTATGAATTTACAGTAAATAATATTACTACTTTATACAATTTCAGATTAAATTCACATAACAAATATATAATAAATTACTCTCATTTAACAATAGTAGGCAGACAATTGAGATATCTAAGCACAAAACTAATAAATTACATTTCAAGTAGTTCAGTTCTCTCACTAATAAGGGTAGACACAAGATGGAACACATAAATAAATACATAATAGATAATTTTTTCTTCAGCATCAGTCATCTCTACATATAAAAATGAATGTCTGTATGTATGTATGTATGTATGTATGAATGTGTGTTCCCTATAGACTCCAAAACTACTTGACAGATCGGCATGAAACTTTGGGAATATGTTGTGTGAATATTGGGGATGGTTTCTGACCATAAATTTCAATAGGGGAGCTAATAATTATTATTAATTAAACCATTTTACAGACCTAACCTACTGAACTTGCCAGCCAAACAGCTTAAAGGAACAGCTGATATAAGTCAACCGTTTTTAATCATATGGCAGGCCCCTTAGTGGCGTTATTTACGCTGTCTTTGAACAGCAAAAGACTTTGCACTTTGCATGTAGGCTACCGAGCAGTTGGAGCCTTGCAATATGTAGGAAACATACGACTGGGTATGATGAAATGTAATTATGCCAGGTTGATGACATCTGTTAACCAATGCAGCTAGAAATTTGAAATGCAGCCTCAGCGGGAGGTGGCGAATAATAAAATAAAAAACCTAGCTTCTACCCTTATAGTTCCCCTTATAGGAGGTTTAAATTTGAAATGTTTCTTCATTCAGAGGTGGTGATTAAGAAAACAACGAAGCCTCTATGATCAGCTGGAAGAGCCCTAGGACTAACTTCTTTCCTAATTTTAAATGTAACCTCAGCTGGAGGTGGCGAATAATAAAATCAAGGAGAATTTTTATGAGAATGCAGCAACATTATGTTGGGCCAGCTAGTATATTATATTCTTTTCTCCTTTTGGTTATCTTTTTTAACTTTTGACTATTTTTATTTTTCTCAATAACTATTTTCTTATAAACTGTACTTTATGAACTGATAATCTCACCCAGTGGACAGGGATGTTTCCACTGCTGTGTGGTGTCAAGGAATTTTATTTATTTTTATTGCGAAATTGTTTGATAAATTTTCTTTTGTACCTTAAGAATTCTTTTTATAGATTTTTCGAATATTTTTTTATTGGCAATAAAGATGTAATGTATTGTATGTGTCTTTTCCAGGTCAGTACAGTCCAGCCTTGGCGCTGATAGCCGCCTCCTATACAGGGTGTAGCAAATATTTGACAGTGGCTATTCTGACAGTGGGCGTTGGTCTCAATGGTGGCATCTATTCAGGTTTCAAGGTCAACCACCTGGACATTTCACCGAGGTTTGCCGGCATCCTAATGTCGTTCACCAATTGTCTGGCCAATCTTGCCGGCCTACTGGCGCCAATCACGGCTGGCTTCATCATTCATGGCAAGGTGGGTCTGTTAGCTTCAATTTACAGATGATTGCAGTTAAAATTAAAGTTAGTGAAAATAGCAGATAAAGTTTCTATGTTATGATTTGTTACTACTTAATTGATTAATTAGAATTCAAGATGATCATTTTTTATTGATATTATTCCCCTTTTAATTAACTTTCTTCCTCATTTAAAGTAATCATAAATGTAAATTGTTATTAATATATTCCACCTGATCAAGCCATTGTAAGATTAAATAAACCGATACAACAGAGTCCATAGTATCTTAGAACCCATCGTTTAATGAAATGATTCAAGAGGCTTATTCACCATTCAACTTTTATTGATTTCTGTAAACGTCATAAAATGTTTCTGATTTACGAACACTCACATCGGAAACTCTTGCAATAACAAATTTTCCATCATAATTATTTTTATTTGACGCCCAAACTCCAAAATAAATAAATGGACTACGAATTTCAAGAGTTTTCTATGGATGAATGAACTGATGGATAACGGTACGATATCAATAAGGTCTTGTCGGGTCCTTAATATGTGTAACCCTCATGACCCTCAATACCCTTTCTCATGTAAAACATCACAGGCTCTTAAATTGTCATCTTCAACAATCATTTTAATATTGAAAATTCTGTATAAATTTCTCTTAGACAATCACTCTTGAATTTTCACTTGTACATCTTGTCAAATCATCTAGTGATTCTAATATTTTGTTTTTAATATGTCATCACATATTTATATAAAATGTCATTTTTTTATTAATAAAATTTAATCTAATTTATGGTGGTATAACTCATTCGAGGCGTAGCAGCCTAGAGATCTAGTTGTCAAAATGAAAATTCATTATAGGTACGAGAAAAAAGTGAGTGCAATGTAGTATTAAATCTACGGTATTTATAAAAATTAAATAAATAAAGGCCTTTATTCAAAATTTCTTTAAACAAAATTAACAAATAAATTAAACAAATTTGTCAGCAAATCTCCATAACAAAAGACCGCCAGGAGGAGGTATAACTTATATAGTTAATTTATATTGTGATGAAAACAAAATTTCACAAATCTATCTTAAATTTACATTAATGGCTGTTTAATTCCTCCATGACGTAGCAACCGAAGTATCTTGTGATCACAGTTAAAATTTATCATATTTTCTTAAGAAAACCCGTGACTGTATAATGTCTTTTTTTAGTTGTGTCCATATTCGCAGTTCATGATGGAAACAAAAACTAAAAAAATATATAAAGTCCATCTTCAATCGTCATTAATTTGACAACCGAAAGATCGAGTTACGTATTACACTGAAAAATTATTATATTTTCTTGGGAAAACCCTGTAACTGCAATATTGTTTTCAAGCTATTTGTAGTTTAACAGATATCTGTTCAATCAGATAGAGAAAGCTACGAACTCCTGGGTCCTTTTTGTAAGGGTGAACGATTGGATTGGTCAGCAAAAGAGACTATTCTCTGCTGTAAAATCACTTCCTGGTGGTTCGGAACCCACCTAAAACCGAGGTTAAACTCATCAATCACCATCATCCAACTCATTACCCAGTCTTCACCCTCAAACAAAAAAGTTGATATTATATTTGATTATGGAAACCAAAACTGAAGAATAATCAAACTCATCTTCAATGCTGAGATTATTTAATTGTAATATTTTTTTCTAGCCAACACAAGCAGCTTGGGCTGTACCCTCAAAAAAAGTTCATATTCGATTTTTTTCCTTTTTTTTGAGGATGAAGCCCACAGGTCTGAGACCTGTGCGTGGGTAATGAGTTGGATGATGGTGATTGATGAGTTGGACTTACAGTTTTAGATGGGTTCCGAACCACTGGGAAGTGTTTTTACAGCAGAGAACAGTTTCTTTTTTGCTGGAAACCAAAATCATCCAACTCATTACCCAGGCTTCACCCTCAAAAAAGTTCATATTCTATTTCATGATGGAAACCAAAATACAAGAATAATCAAACTCTTCAATCTTCAATGCTGAGATTATTTAATTGTAATATTTTTTTCTAGCCAACACAAGCAGCTTGGAGAAAAGTGTTCTTCATATCGGCAGGTGTATACATGGTGTGCAGCACCATCTACCTGATATTCGGGTCCGGCGTGAGACAGGCTTGGGACAATCCGGACAACGACAAGCGACTCGCCGAACAGCGTCAACAACAACGGACAGACATTGAGGTGTCCGCGCTAGATTTAGTGCGCGATGTCAAGTAGAGTGAGACATCAAGTGAGAGTGTGTTAGAGCGAAATTGAGAGTTGTGTGTTGTGTCCTGAGACTGCTGTGTGTCAAGGAGTGACCTGAAACTGTGTCGAGTCTATATTCTAAGTACACGCTTTAATTAGAAAAACGCTAATCTAGCTCCTCGTTATGGAAGATAGACTGGCAGTGAATAAAATTTTAAATTATGAATTTGATACGTATTTGTCATTATCTATTACAGTCAACTCCCGATTATCCGGGATCGTATCATCCGGGAACATCCAATGTTGATAGAATAAAGTGAATGATAACATTGATATATTGAGACAAGAAACACGGATAATGTATTCAGAATGTATTCACTCATTAATTTTCATTGTATATCTTGTCAAATCATCAAGTGATTCCAATATTTTTTTTAATCATAATATATAAAATTCCATTTTTTAATGAATTTAGTTATCTAATTTATGGTGGTATAACTCCTCCATGGCATAGAAGCCAAGAGATCTAGTTGTCAAAGTGAAAATTCATTATAGGTACGAGAAAAAAGTGAGTGCAATGTAGTATTTATTAAAGCTGCGGTATTTATAAAAATAACATAAATAAATAAAAGCCTTTATTCAAAATTTCTTTAAACAATGTATGCGAACAATTTTCTTTAAGTAAAATATGTGCAACTCAACATGACATGTCATACTTTTTTCAAGGATATTTTCATGAATTCATGTACATTTCCCCTACAATTTCAAGGAATTCCCGGCTCATTAAGATAGAGAAGTAATCAATTAGTTGAATTTCCGGTTGCTAGAAACCCTTTAATGCCTTTTATTTAGGCCATATTATAAGGCCTTCATTTTAGTAATTTATATAATGTCTTCATATAATTTTATATAATCCTCAATACTTGAATTTTGAAAAGCCAAAGCTTGAATTTGCTTCATCAGTGATTTTGCATTATTATGACTGGTTCTACCATTGATCATCCCAGATAGTTGAAAGTTGATTGTAATGAGTTTTAAGTTTATATACGATTAGTTACTGTGCGTTATTGTCCTGTACGAATTATTGTTCAAGATACAAATCCGGTTTCAAAACTCGTAGAGAAATGCGGAATGCTTACATAAAACTTATCATCCATTCACTAAATGATTGAGATTGAATTTATCATAAAATTGAAACAGATTAATATTTGGAAGAATTTTCTCAATTTTTTATACACTGTTTCATTGTTTATTGTACGGTTTTGTTATAAAAATTGTTAAATATGTATCATTCAAGCTACAAACTCAAGTTTCAAAATCTTATAGAAAAATATTTTACAAATTTTTCAAAAACCTTTTATTAGAATACCGATTTCTAGATCAAGTTTATCAAATGTATTGTATTAGATAGAAATTTAATTTCTGAAGAGATAAGTTGCAACCGATGGCTAGAGTTTTTAATCGAGTAGGCTAGACTAAATTTTAAAATTAAACTATGAAGAAATATATCAAGTAATTGATACGTTTTGGTTTATCAAATTGGAAAATATACAATGCTTGAGGAATTTGTAAGAAACTTGTAGCTTTACAATTTAAATAGTATTGTTATTTTAATATAATTAACAGGAAAATATTGATTTGTTTAAATGTTGATATATTCTACTGCTTTAAAGTGTCAGCCCTGAAAGGAAAGTGTCGAAACCTTTTATTATTGCATTGATAGAATAAATGTTTAAGAGATTTATAACTTTTTTTTTTTGAGGATGAAGCCCACATAGGTCTGAGACCTGTGCGTGGGTAATGAGTTGGATGGTGATTTATGAGTTGGACCTACAGTTTTAGGTGGGTTCCGAACTGATACTTTTCAAGATAAAATTTAAACAAATTTGGAAGAAAGTACAAATACTTGTAAGTAACTAACAGGAGCCTTAGTTAATCTAATTAAATTCAGCTCGTTAATAAAAAATTGTGCATCGATTAGTGTTATTTTGATTACTAAGAGACATTAAACTTGAAGTTCCTCAAAGGAATAAGCTAAATACAATAAAAAATATGTTGTCTGAAAAGAAATTACCAAATAAATGAAAATCAATAAATAATTAAAAGTTTATCTTATGAGGTTGTATGGGCAATAAAATATTTTGTCTGAAAATAAATTAACAAATGAAAATTAATAAATAATTAAAAGTTTATGAGGTTTTATGGGTTTAAACGAGAATTAGTGATAAATCGATAAGATGACTTCTGTGACTGAATTCATCTATATGCTGGCTTATTTATACTTCAGTACTGATATTTATACTGTTCTCTAAACTAATTAATACACATATTATTATATGAATACTGGTAAAATATCGCGAGATATTGTTAAGACTGCTATTACGTTTGGATATTTTTATCAAAATTGTTAATAAAATACGATTTTTTCTTCAATACAGCACATATTTTGTAGCCCTGCATTTTGAGAAAGTGTCTACATTACTGTACTAGGGTTTTGTGTAAATTCATATCCGAACGAAAGTGATCAAAGTTAATGAAGATAAATAAATTTAAAACTGATATTATGAGGTTGTACGATTGAAAGTAGTACTGTTGGTAAATCAAGTAATATTTGTGATCTGGTTTCATTTTTTTATGCATAAAATGGACCAAAAGTAGGTGCATTACTCCCATTTTCTATTTTATTTTTTTTTCTCATACGGCTCAAAAGATGGTACACTCAATTTTCCTATTGTTTTAGCAATTAATTAAAATGTCATTGCAACAAAGAATGATCAGAGCACATGATTGATTGACTGTCTTTATTATTTTCCTGGGAGGGCGAAGTTAGGGCGCAGTCGGCCCTTTCTTATACTATATCATGAAATAGATATAATATAAATAAATAGAAATATAAGGAGGTGAACTTGAAAAAATTTGTTCATTATGAAACAAAGATTGTAGGATTTCTACTTTCTATTTTTCCCACCTAAAAATAGAAATAATATTTTCTTCACACTCACCTCATATCACGTTCTGGAAAAGCAGGCAAAATAGAATTCATATTTGGCAGTTCAATGCTATTGAAATATTTTTACTATAGTTTATTGTTTATCTTTGGAAATTTATGAATATTTTACACAACTCTGATTTATCATAATTTCAGTCAGAAAGTTTGGATTAGCGTCCTTGCCTTTATTAACGTCCAATTTTTCAGGTTTATGGAAAAATCTTAAGTGAAACTGATCATCCGAAATTTATTTTCTATCCATTACAATTATTCTGAAATCTGTATCAAAATTTTTATGATAAAATTAGAAAACTAAGTTAATTGAATACTAGAGTCGACCATATCTGGGCCTTTCGAGATGTTTTCTAAGTTGTAACATATATTTATTGTAAAATACGATTTTACCGTGTGAATTAATTCTAATGTTCGATTCATTATTTATTTTTCTAAAATTATATTTTAAATAGTGTTTGTGAACTGAATAGTTGAAGAATAATTGTTGGTAATTTAAAAAAAAATTGTGATATCGACCCACAA
The DNA here is from genome assembly GCA_948455865.1 of Conomelus anceps. Lineage (NCBI taxonomy): Eukaryota > Metazoa > Arthropoda > Insecta > Hemiptera > Delphacidae > Conomelus > Conomelus anceps. Next base: position 17,642,315 of record OX418221.1, read on the forward strand.
TAATTGAAATAATCAAATTATTTATGATTTTTTAAAGAATGCGTGCTACATTTCTTTGAGATATATTATTTAAGGATGAAAGTTGATTTACAGATTTTTAAGTGAAGTATATGATAGCTTTAGTGATACCGTTAGCAAAATGTCAGTTATTTTCATATAATTATTATTAAATTACTGCACTATGTTCTTAGATCGATCAGAGATACCAAGATTTGGAAAAATATTTGCTGGTTTGAAAATAATTACAAATCATTCTGCCAATATTCAAAACATAACCATTTATAGCATTGAAAAAATATCTACTGTTTTGAAAATGGTTCCAAACCATTCTAACGGTAAATGTTGATCAATTATTGTTAGAAACATAATTCTGTGACCTTTTTTATTAACTTTTCATGTGAAATTTAACGACATGCAGTCAAATATTTGTTAAGAATAAGTATAATAACTCACTTAAACTGGCCGAGTACTTTCGAATCTATGAGATCCATCATCAGAGGCCAGATCTCATAGATTCGAAAGTACTCGGCCAGTTTAAGTGAGTTATTATACTTATTCTTAACAAATATTTGACTGCATGTCGTTAAATTTCACATGAAAAGTTAATATTAACACGCAGTTCGTCATGGAACAAGAAATCCAGGAACCTTTTTTATTTTTTTTAGTTACAGAAAAACTGTCGATTTACCTTAAATTACTATTGGAGAAAGTATTTTATTAAACTATTAACGAATAATGCTACCCTGCATATTTATAGATTTCGCACATTCTACATAAATTTAAATGAAAAAATAAAATTGATTTTATTAAATAATGCCTAGTTTACTTGTATCTGTACCCTGTACCTGTCTTGTTTCAACGATTTTTTATTTATATCCAAACATCATAAGGTGACTTCATGACAGCTATTCTCGTCTGATACGATCTTGGTAGTAATCACGATCATCAAATATATCCAATTTATTTTTGGGGGAGGGGGGGATGAAGCCCAGATAGGTCTGACAGACCTGTGCGTGGGTAATGAGTTGGATGATGATGATTTATGAGTTGGACCTACAGTTTTAGGTGGGTTCCGAACCACCGGGAAGTGATTTTTACAGCAGAGAACAGTGTTTTTTGCTGGCCAATCGAATCGGTCACCGTTCCGAACAGGACCTACGAGAACGCAGCTTATCTCTATCTGATTCAACTCGAGCGATCGGCATTTGGTTTGTGTGTGGGTGTGGTCCGCAGTTTAAGCCGAACGGACTGACCGATTTTCTTGAAATTTGGTATGAAGATACTTTGTTCATATAAACTTGAAAAAAACACTTTTAAATTGAAATTAACTCACGTTATGGCGTGACGGCCGTCACGCCATAACGTGAGTTAATTTCCATTTAAAAGTGTTTTTTTCAAGTTTATATTACATATTAGTGGAAACAAGATGGATCTCCAACATCATACTTTGTTCAATAACCGAGCGACAAATATATATATATATATATATATATATATATATATATATATATTCCTGGATTTCTTGTTCCATGACGAACTGCGTTGTTAATATTAACTTTTCATGTGAAATTTAACGACTTGCAGTCAAATATTTGTTAAGAATAATGCCCGGTTTCTGAGTCGTTCATTAAGTTTAATGGATCATTAACTCACAGCTGGAGCAATGGGTTAACATTGCTCCAGCTGTGAGTTAATGATCCATTAAACTTAATGAACGACTCAGAAACCGGGCATAAGTATAACTAACTTAATCTGTAGGCCGAGCGCTTTCAAATCTATGAGGGCCTCTGAAGATGGATCTCATAGATTTGAAAGCGCTCGGCCTACAGATTAAGTGAGTTATACTTATTCTTAACAAATATTTGACTGAAAGTCGTTAAATTTCACATGAAAAGTTAATATATATATAATTTTGAAATTCGTTCCCGTTTCAAGATGGCGGCCCTTTATTCGGAAATTGTACTCTTAAAATCACTTTTCAACACTTAATCGGATCAGAATGAAATTGGGCTCATTCTTCTCAGCGGTCTTATTTCATATATCACATGTTCAAAATATTGAAATTCGATAATTTTTTCAGTCCCAATTCAACTTTCAGATTTTTTCTCTTTTTAACCATGCTTCCTAGCTTAAAAGTATATAGAGGACTTTATTTTTCGCCTTCCACCGATCCTATTGCATATATAATCATAACCAAAATCCAATTTGTGGGTGTGTGTGTGTGCATAGTGGAGGGCTTGTATCGGGATGTGTGTGTGTGTGTGTGTGTGTGTAGTGGAGGGCTTTATCGCTGTGTGTAACAATGCTTGTAATTTCTAATAGATAGCATTGGCTAAACCTTCTCGTTACTACATTGCAAAGGATGTTTAGCGAGGTCTACTGTTGTACTACTAGTTTTAAATCATTGTTTCCATGAATCGTCTGCTTAAGAACTTAAACCCAATTTTCGTATATTGTTAGTTCATTAATTAGCTATATTCAAAAGAAGTATCTGTGTAACTAATTTGAATTGTCTTATCAATTTAAAGATAAAATTCGAGTGTAGGCCAACTGAAAACCATTTAATGAAGAAGTTTTTTTTTTTTTTTTTTTTTTTTTAGATTACGTCTTGGAGACTCCAGTTAAGGAGTATAAGACAAGTCAAATCAACAATATTATACACTATATTACATAATTACTTCAATTAGTTGAGGTGAGGCTCAATTTTGATGTGAAAGGAATTTTGATTGTGGAAGGTATAGGGGGAAGGACACTCAGTAGCAACAGAGAGAGCCTTGACAAATACAATAAACTTCTCTTCTATTTTTGTGTAATCTCTTGAACTCGCATAGAACAGTATCGCACTGATACTGGAATATGTGAAATGTGTAAAAATATAAAAATTATGACTGAATGGAATTTGAGTCAACTTGCAACTAGAAAATGTGCAAAATACAACATTTCTAATTTTGAATTAATAACACATCCAATTGCAAATTCTAATTTTTAGTAATTTTGTAATTAGATATGAATGGTGACGGAACAAAATTGGGGTGTCTGAGAGGTTTGACTCGGAGATTAAAATCGTTTTCTAGATCTTGAAAGTGCAACTCTAAGCTTTTTTGTGATTATCAACCTCTTCCCCCATGTTATTTGTGAATTGATTCATGGGGTGACAAATTTTACAATCACAATAAATTCTATGGGGTGTTGGGGCGCTTTGAGTATTAATAAAATAAAATAAAATCTTCACAGATACAGAAATGAGCATTCGAAGCCCATCAGCAAAACTGCTAAGATATTTATTCTCCTTTCAAGCATACTGAAAGATAACTTCATTCAAGTGGCCAGGGGCCCTTCAAATCGGCGAATTTCCCATTTTTGTGGGCTCCGAAAATACTGGGACCCACTAGCATTGTGGGGCCCTTGAAGACCTAAAGCCAAGGCAATTACGTTGAAATATTCTAGATGCAGCCTACTTGAATTTTTACTTCACATGACTGCAGTGGCAATAAGAAAGGCGCCCGGAAAGTTGGGGCCCCTTATTTTATTTTGGTTTTGTCACTTGCTTACATTTGTCAAATGATGTAGCCCCTTGACGTTGAGGCCCGGGTAAACTTGTCCTGTTTGCCCAATCCACACTAACTTCAGCTACGGTAGGTAAGTATATTCTTTTTTCCTAGCAAAACATTATTATTTGCTCTTCACGTATGAAAAATTTGTTTTACCTACAGTTACCTATATTATCGTTTTAAAGCTTCCTTAGCGTTTGTAAAGCACCTTTTTGTAGCACCTTGTCTGATTCAATTTAGATCGATGCAAATTACAAATGTAGGTTTATTCTGAAGGGTCACTGAGGCTGAAAGTAAGTCACATTTCAGAAATTGATTATATTCGTAATTTTCAACGAGCAAAATGGGGAATTCTGCAAACACCATGTATTACAAAATTCAACAGTAAAATTTAATTTAAAATTGAGAAAGCACGTTTCTGGTTTTGCCCATCCATATAAGATTTATCAATATTATGAAAGCATTGCTTAATGGATTAATGAGGTATTTAATGAGGAAATACGGCAGTTGTTCTAGAAACAGAAACAATATAGTGATAATCACCGTCGCAATACCAACCACACGCTCTGAATGGTGCATAATAGATTGAAATAGCTTGAATACCACCCTTTCACACCATACGTTTGATGGTAATTATAATTTATTATAGTAGAGAATTGGATGCTCCACTGTGCATGCAACTTGAATCAGATAGAAGAAGAGTGTCTTTGGATCGTAATGCCATTTTAATATTTCAAGAAATCGTCAAAAAAGTAACAAAAATGAGTTGGGTCGGTTGCATTACATCGGACTTACTAGTTATTCAAAATGATGGCCCTATTTAAATTTTTAATATTAGTCTGAGATTTGTGCGTGGGTAATGAGGTGAATTATTACAAAAAATATTCAAGGCTGAACGAGATTCGAACTCTAGGCCGCCGGAGAAGCAGCTAGCCATCCAGAGTACGGTCAGAGATAACGCCCTAACTGATTGAGCCACTACGACTGCCACGTGCCACCCACGCAATGGGTAAATTTATATGGATTGTTCATGTTAATTCATTTTTTTTAAATACAACTGAAGGCACAAGGAGCTTCCAGTAATAAAAAATAATTAGTGAAAAGCCTCACAAGTGTAAGCTAATAGAAGTTATCAACACAAAACTAGTCAAAATAAACTAGTAAAATAGCTGTTAATGATGATGATGATAATCACATCGGTCTGAGACTTGTGCCTAGATAAATGATGACACAACGATGTTATGAATGGTAAACTAATATTTTTAGGTGAGTTCCGAACCACCGGGTAAGTGAAAATGAACAATGAATGCCACATGTAAGTTGAAATCTTTATAACACACTTCTTTCAAAAACGTATCAACAAACTTTCAGTTCTCACTTTGCAACATGCTCGGTTCCTTCATTACTAATTTACAATATAACAACATGAAATACATTGGAATGAGAAAATCAATATTCTATCCTGGCAGAGGGAAGCACTCGATGGTAGATACTATCAAAATATATACATCACAACAATAAAATATATTACAATATAGAAAGTCCAAGTTGTATCAATTAAGCTAGTGTTTTTATAGATAAAAGTTCAATTTAGATTAGACTAGCTTTTAAGGATAGGGTTTAGGTCCAATACGAATTGAGCTATCTTTTGAGGATAGGGTTTAGGTCCAATACGTATTGAGCTATCTTTTGAGGATAGGGTTTAGGTCCAATACATATTGAGCTATCTTTTGAGTTAGGTCCAATATGTATTGAGCTAGCTAAAAGCTGGATAAGGTAAATGTACAAGATGTATACGGCTGTCATTTGTGAGAATTAGACTAGCTTTAAAATATAGAAGTCCAATTAGGCCCGACTACTTAGTAGTAAGTGCCTTAATTTGCAATTTTTATTGTAGCTTATACTGTACATTCGATCAAAAATCACATTTCATTTGAGGCTTTCAAGTCATTCACATCTACCAAAGTTCGAATCAATGACTGACTCCTTTAATCATTACTCTTATTCATTGAAACATAACTTGAAAATGTCCACAGTCAAATATGAATAATTAGACTAGCGTTTGATAACAGTCCAGTAGGACTTCATCTTTCTTTTCTTCTTCTGCTTTTGCGTCAGATAATAAAACACTTTAAAAACAAAAACAAAAAACACTGGAGCCTGATCGGCGATTGCTTGGCCTGGTTTAAATAGAAATGCAGACTTGTCAACGTGATACTGGGTGACTTTTTTTTATGAAAAACAGGATTGAGTTCAACTAAACAAATGCGATCAATGGAGACCTAATTCTTTGTTTCACGAAAGACATCCTGCACCTGGTCACCAAGCCTGAGGTCGCATTTTCACGGTGCAAGTAGACGTTTGAGTTACTGGAGGCAGGTTACATTTCATGCTAGACTAGTTGCAGATCGTAGCCTACACTTGCTTTCTGTCTATGGCGGTCGATACCGACCCAATGGCAGCTAACAGCTGAGACTTTAGTATCGATCGTATATTGTTATACTAGCACAAATAGATGAGAACTCTTACCTTCAAGGCTATGGAATTGCAATGCCAGGCAAAAAGAAAAAACAAAACCAAAGCCATGTTGTAAAAACATCAAATTACATTAAACAGTATTTTGCAACATATGCTTCTTTCCATTAATGCAATAGAGATTCCCAGATGTTTTGCCCGATTTTCAATGGTGGAGTGGCATCATAGATCTATTTTGTATAGCCTACATCATTGGTATTGACCGCAAGCAAGTGCAGACTTGCCACCTGTATGTTAAGGTTTGTCCAGACAGCGTTGTAGCTCCTTTGCGTAACATCACTCCGTATCGTTCTGCAACAGTACACCACAGACACAATGATACGATGTTATGCGACATAGTTACATAACACAATTACAATGCTGTCTGGCCGGGCCTTAACCTGCAACCAGGAACTTGACGTCTACTAGCACCATGAAAATACGCCCTAAAAAGGGTTTGCACGGCTGAGCTACAAGGCATGGCACAGCGCATGCGCCCGACCCCATTTAGCGGCGGCGCCCCTATCATTGGTTGTTCTGTTTGTTGGAGCGCAGCTTGGCCAATCCGGATCCAATCTGGATCCAATCCTCGTCGTCACTCGTGTAGGAGGACAGCGCCAGCGACGAAGTGGCCAGCATCAGCTCCTGGTCGGGACCCACTCTGTTCTCGTACAGCAAAATGTTCAACGTTTCCTCGTAGATTCGAGCTTCAGGGAACTCAACCTGCCAAATTTAATTAAAATATGAATAAACCGATACAACGGAGTATCCAAGGACCCGACGAATTAAATAATAACAATCATTATTATCAATTGTGCTGATAGGCATTTGCACCATTCCACCAACGTGCTCACTAACCTCTCAACTGCTTTGGCTTCTATAAACATCATGAAATATGATGTGTACTTTAGGTCGTCTGACAATGCTCTTGACTGAAACGGCCGTCACGCCATAACATGAGTTAATTTCCACTCAAGTGTTTTTTTTTTTAGTTTTTATTGCATCATAAATGCTTCCCATTCACAAAAAATGCACATTGGCAGTTCTTAAAAAGAGTTTTGTTTCTTCTTCTTGTTCAACATATCTCATAATACATTATGCTTCAATACAATGTGTTTTCTGTTTTTTCAATAAAAAGATTCAAAATATCAAGAAAAGATTCCAATACTATCAGAAATGAATACGTCAACGCTTGCACTTTAAAAAAAAAAAATAAGTTGATAATTGGGCTAACCATCAGCCTTCGTAATTTCCAATGTTTTGATTTTCAAATGTAAACAGCACCAGCTGCTAATGTTTTGATTTTCACTAGCCTAAACTAACCAAGAACCTGTAGTGGAAATTTGTTTTACATAAAAATTATTTTTATATTCGACCCCCAAACTTAAAAATCAATAGCAATCTCACTTGGACTATGAGGAAGTTATATATCAAGTTTCAAGAGTCTACAATATTTCTTGCAAGCACTAGGGCACACACAATGGCACGATTTCAATAAGGCCCTGTTGGGTCCTTAATAAAAAACTATTCAATCTATCAAACATACAATACATTATCATACAAAATCGCAACAAATCATAATTGACACATTATCATTTCTACATGCAAGTGAATAATAGAAGACGCTGAATAGATACATGAGAGAACTCTTGAATAATATAAATATTGTGATTTGAACACTGAGATGGTTCATAACCCTTACATCAAAGCCCGTTCAGCCTTGGATAGTTTATGTAATCATTCACATCATTACCCATAAATTTCAGGCTAATGTGGTACGCATTCTCAGCAAAAAGACATTCCCCCTTAAATAAATAAAAGAGAAAAAAGCTTATGGTGAGGGATGAGTATCCCTAACCAAAATCAAATTCATTATGGACTACAAATAAAATATTATATATTAGTGCATTAAAATCATCTCCATCTCTATCTAACCTAAGTAAAATTCATTGAAATAATAAATTATAACATCTTAGCATTACAATAACATTGAATTTGAACAGCAGTAGACCACATCAATTCAAATAGAGCAAATTATCCAAATTATGCAGTATATCTCTCACCAAAGAAACAAATCCTCTGCATAAAATAAAACTAATTATAAATAAATCATTTTTTAAAGAGAATTATTGATTGGCCAATAATTTATTGCAATTGAGATCAATAAGAACAGGGAGGAAATGATCTTTACAATCTTATAGCGGAGAAACAGAAGTTAAAGTTTTCTAGGTCTAAATTTCGAAGAGTTCAGTATCATTCTACTATTTTCAATTATCACCAATAATAAAAAATCACGATTGTAACTGTTTATTTTAAATACATTTAATAACTGTTACTGTACCCCCTTGAATGTCGTCAACAGTACCCGTTACCTTGGAATCATCTTGGATGATAAATTAAAATGGGAACTACATATTGATTATATTTCAAAAAAATTACGTGCGATCAGTGCAAAGATTTTCTATCTGCATAGTAATATTCCACCGGATTGTCTTTATTTAATCTATAAATCATTATCAGAATCCATAATTAGATATGGAATTGAGGCATGGGGATGTGCGGCAAAATACCTTTTAGATAGAATAGAACGTATACAGATTAGAACATTAAAATGCATCATGTCTACATCTAATCGAATGAATTTTACAATTAATGACAAACAATCTGTTCAAACATTTTTCCACACTCTCACTCCAAAAAATTTCTATTTATATAAGATAACTTTAATGTTCAAAAATAATTATTCTTACAGACAATTCGCAGCTATACCTCAATATAACTTAAGAAGAACGAACGTCTACTCTATTCCGAGATTTAATAATTCATATGGTAGAAGATCATTGAAGTATATTCTTCCAAAACTCTTCAATGCCTTACCGATTAATATACGAGACTATTCCAAGGACGACATTTTTCATCTCTTTATCCTAAACAATTTTCAAATGTAAACCTGACATCTTAATCGTCATATATATTTATTTTCTCCATATTTAGACTCAAATGCAATTTAATTATACTGACTTTTCTTTTGGATCTGAAAATAAAAATAAAAATCCACCGATTGCTGGTGAAGATAAACATTAGTTTTGAAATAATACAGAACACCGCCGCCGCACTAGAGCGAACAAACTAAATATAAATACCTTAATCTATTACAGAATTTTCATTCAATTATTGTAGTTTATTTCTTTATATTTAGTATTATCTTTCAATTTATAGCATATTCTTTTATTTTATTTTAACTTTCAATCTATAGTAGACCTTTATCTTTATTCTTTTTTTTTCTCTCCCTTTAACCTTTTCCTTTTTAACATTTTTCAACCCTATAACTCCCCTTCCAATTACCTTGAAGTGCATTTTGAAACTTGTAAAAAGTTTTCTTTCAGTTCTTTTCATTGTTTAATTTATTGTAAGCATTCATTTTATTATTGTATTTTATTTTATTATAGGCACCTGCTGTAAAACCTTTTTCAGGTTTAGCGGGACCATTTTGTAATGTCTTTTCATGTAATAAAATTGATCGATTGATTGATTATTATTTCAATTGCAGTATTCCATTATAAGTCTATCTATATAAATAAAATTAGAGTTTTGTCTGTACATTTATCAGAATTATATATTTTTTGGTTATTTTTACGTTTTATACATCAAATAAGCCGAAAATAGTCTAATCTCACTTTCTGTCTGTCAGTCTGTCTGTCACGGCCCCAAAGGCATTTTACGCGGCCTTCTCCTCAAAAACGAGAGCATCGATCGGGATTTTAGTTATTGAACAGTATTGAACACTTTATTGACAATGTCTTTAGCTATAAAAAACTAAATTAACTTTTTTTTAACAGAGTAATAAACGTTTAAAAACCAAGTGTTTTGTGATTTTGGATACATTTTACACGGCCTTCTCTTGAAAAACGAGAGCATCGATCGGGATTTAAGTTATTTATCAGTATTGAAAACCTTTTTGACAATGTCTTTAGCTATAAAAAACTAAATTAACTTTTTTTTAACAGAATAATAAACGTTTAAAAACCAAGTATTGTGCGATTTTGAATACATTTCTTCTAAGTTTTATTACCACATAAGAACAAATCACGTAATTTATCATGATGATATATCAATCAGCTGTTCTCAAAAAATATTCTCTCCGATACCTGTCACTGAATTGCTTACGTTCTAAGTTTTTTACTAAGGGCCCGTTCACACGATACCGTTTTTGTGCGGTACAGTAAATTTGCTGTATCAGTTATTTTGCAGTGCTTTCGTTTGCATGTACGTTTCATATTGTATGTTCACACAATACTGTTTCGACTGGATCCAGTAAAAAAGCTGTTCTAGCCGATTTCTACATTCGGTTTTATCTTCGAAAACTGTATCGCTAAAATCAGCTGTACCGCAAAATAACTGTATCCGTATCCGGTGGCACATGTATTGTAGCGGTAATGGATATGTTCAAACGATACGCTTATTACGCTGGACGCACTCATCAGATCGTCAGCACTGATCTTCTTCATTGATATTCTTCAGCATTGATCTTCTTATTAGTGAATTCCAGTGTCCAGAAATGGAAGATATTAATTGTGAAAATTTAATTTCTCTAATGAAAGACCTGCCTTGTGGGACAAGACTTAAGATTAATATAAAAATAAAAAGAGAAAATTATCAGCGCGGCGAGAAATGTGTGGAATATTGAAACCAGAGTTTGCGTACTTTGATCAAAATTTAAGAGAACCTTCAGTAAGTAACTTATTTAAAAAATTCTTACACAAAAAGAATCCTGGACTGGAATAAATAAAACTGAACTGGAAGCGCAATGGAAGAAGGAGGATAGCACAGCAATAAGCAGCAAAGCCGGACCGTGTGAACTCACAGTACAGTTGATGCCGTACAGTAAAAAAACCGTACCGCAAAAAAACTGTATCGTCTTCAGCATTGATCTTCTTATTAGTGAATTCCAGTGTCCAGAAATGGAAGATATTAATTGTGAAAATTTAATTTCTCTAATATATGAAAGACCCGCCTTGTGGGACAAGACTTAAGATTAATATAAAAATAAAGAGAGAAAATTATCCTAACCTAACCTAAGCTGCTAACAACTTCATGATCGTTGCTATCAAAAAATCCGAAATATATTCAGTCTTATTTCCAAACATAATCCGTACGAAGGACGGGCACAATATCCTCTAATGATTGTACTTCCAACTCATTCATCTTTTCTTATTTCTATTTATTTGATAAAATCATTGATATGGTCGGCACGCAGTCAAGGACCCTAACAAGACACAACATGTCAATGCTTAAAACACCAAGGAAAACTCAGTTAAAACTCACAAATAGAAGAAAAACCATCATAAACAATTAGAGGGAGTCCGAACGTACGGGATGCCAGGCGATCCGATCGTTGGTCGTTTATTTCTAACAGCTTTCTTTTTATTTAAAAAGGCCACAAATCAAAAAACCAGGAAGAATCACGTAGAAAGGATAAACGAGCGAGACTAGACTGGTTAAATCGATAAATTCCTCCAATAGATCTGAACAAGAAGAGGCAATAAGCTAACCTTTAATAACGATATGATTTTTCCATGGCTTGATCCGTCTTCTTTTTTCCATTTTATTGTATTATTTTTATCTTTCTTAGTAATGGCGAAGGTGATATTGTGGAAGGTATCCATAATGAAAATTAAGACGAAATTGTCACAACCACATTTATTAAAACTTCGAGAAACTAGTTTCGGTTGTTACACCATTATCTATCTCAATCAAACTCAGTTCGGTTGTTACACCATTATCAATCTCAATCAAACTGAGTTTGATTGAGATTGATAATGGTGTAACAACCGAAACTAGTTTCTCGAAGTTTTAATAAATGTGGTTGTGACAATTTCGTCTTATTTTTCATTATTTTTATCTCTTGTATTTTGTTAATTTTATAAAACGGGTTTGGACATGGGGCTGTTTACAGCCTCGCCCGGGCCTAATTAAAGTACTTTATCTATCATATGTCTAGAAAAACTATTACAAAACAGCTTAATCTTAATATATAATTCCGTAAGTCAAATTTTTGTAAAGAAATTGTGAGTGACCGGATGGCCGTAGAAGGATGGGAGGGGTCTTATTTTAAAGGTCTTGACGTGAATTTTGAGGGAAAACTATTCATTTTTCTTATTTTTTCACCATAAATTCGCAACAGAATAAAACTTTTCCCATTAAAACAACATGGGGTTTAATTTGTTTACATCTTTTGAAATTAAAACAGCTGTGCCACAGAGTTGTCATAGTTGCATATCTGTGTACTCATAGCCAGCTGTACTTTTTATGAATTCAGTTTGTTTACTTTTAAACTACAGCAATGTATAATTTTTAGTTATGGTGATCTATAGTTATCTTATCGTATTTCTTCTTTATTTATTTAGTAATGAACAACGGAGGAAGGCCGCGTCGCCGAGGTGTTGGCTTTCGAAATCAGCATGACAGACGACAGCGTAGGCGAGAAATTTATAATGAGGAAAGGAATGAACAACCACATCATGACGTCGAAGATACTCCTATTTTTAGATTACCACTTATAAACGAGATACCAACACACAATCTGGGCCTGATGAATGATCAATGTATGCATTGTGGTGCGTTGCACTTTGTTGAAGAGTCTACAAATGGTCACTACAACTCTTGCTGCCATAACGGTCTCATACAATAGGGAAATATAATATTTTTGCCTAGAATAAAGCTTATTTCAACAGATCCTAACATGCCTTTCCACATGTCAAGACTGCAATTTCCCTTACGACTTGCCTTTGCTATAACTATCAATAAGGCACAAGGCCAAACCTTCCAGAAAGCTGGAGTTTACTTAGATAAACCAGTTTTTACACACGGACAGTTATATGTTGCATTTAGCAGAGTAAGGTCATCAGATGGAATCAGAGTATATATGGCAAATACAGGAGAACAGAACAATACAGAAAACAATTCATATACAAAAAACATAGTTTATCAAGAGGTTCTGACTAATTATCAAATGCAATAAGTAAGTAGTGATTTCTATTCATGTAAATAAAACTTGAATTAAACCAAATTTTAATTGTTTTTTATACTTATTATTTTCAAAATAAAAAAGTTTACTGTTTTAGAGGCTATTGTCCCTAAAAACCACCATTTAAATGTAAATTTATCTACTGTATATAATATATTGTATACAGTTTGTGTTGTAAACTATATGATAATGCTAGAAAATCATTGCTTATTTATAAATGACCAATGAAGGTTGATAAAAAATTTATGTATTTTGGTTTTTTAGGGGCTTTTGCCCCTACAAGCCCCTAGTACTCATGTAATGGGATATTTTTGCGAGCACATCCAGCCTATGAGTAGAATATCTCAATTTACACCCACATTGAATATAGGTGCTGAACGTTTGCAGACCCTTATATTCGTCGTCTTCTTCTTATTTTTCTTCATCTCCTTCACAACTCAGTTTTCATTGCTCATTGTCATAGTCTTCATAAAACTTAAAGAAAACCTCAACAAAGCTGAGTACAATGGAATTTGTTATTTGGCCACAATGTGGGCGATTTGTGAAAAATGAAGTGATTATAAATGAAGTGATTGAAGTGATTATTTGGAGTATTCTCCAAATAAATAATGAATAATTAGCGGATTTATGAATGAATCAGAATTCAGAATACCTTAGTGTGCTTTTTATCGGTGGCATAGACGATCGATGTACAGCAGACTTCAGCCACTTTTTTCTCATGGCCGTAGAAGCTCCAGCAACAAATCTCGTTTGAGCCAATCACGTCTTTGATGAACAGAACACGGCCGAAAAATCTCAACGAAAGTTTGTCGAACAGTTCTATATTTTTGAGAAGATTGTCATCCGAAAAACTGAAAAACAAACGAAAATAATTGATTAAATTGGCAATTAATTATTGGATTCATTCAACAGTACGAGAGAAATAGGATTGAAATTGAAGAGTGGTGATATACAGAGTGTTTCAGGAGGAAAGGTTCAAACTTCGGCAACTGATTCTAGACCTAAAAATAAGAAAAAAATTCATTTTAAGAAACGCTTAGTTGGCGAGTTATACAGAGTGAAAAATTTCGCCCATTACTCAGTACCCACGGTAAAAGAAAGTCATACTGAAATTCTGGGAATGTGTAAGGACCAAATACAGTTATTACTTATGGTTTTTGATCTGAAAAATCGAATAAAATAGGTCCCAGAACTCTATCTTCAGTAGTTTTTATGATATTATGATGAAAAACAGAAAATTCTGTGTCTAAAACCACGAATTTTCAGCTTTGAAGTACAATATTGCTTTGTTAAATGAATAATAAATGCATGAAATTTGAAAAATATAAATTTTGTTTTATTGTTGAAATATGGTCTAAGCAGCAATTCAATTATCCTCTATAACGAACCATGTGGCGTGGCAGTTGCCTTGGAGATAGTTCAACTGCCACTTGGCCCGTTATATAGGATAAGTGCCTTGCTACTTAAACCATATTTCAACGATAAAACAAAAATTTATTTTTTGTCTCGGCCCGTTATATATCACCACTCTTCAATTCTTCTACCCTATGTATTTTTCAGTTGTAATACTTTTTTTCGTTTGGATAAGCGTTCAGATTTGAAAAGAAAATGACCATGTCTAGCTAGAGCTTTGGGCAAGTCGGAGCGCTGTTCAACATAAATTTATTCAGATTGAATATAATATTTCACAACAAAATCAGAAAACATTACTCAAGTTTCAGATGTTCTTTTGCTTCAGAAAGGTTATTAGAATTTTCATCAGCCTCATCTAGAGAACACTGCATTCATTCTATAGCCTATTCGGATGCTCTGATTATTTGAGAAATGTCCGTTTTCCACACCACAACCTAGGCTATAAAGGAATTTCAATTTCTTTAAAAATTTCCAAAAAGTTTATTTCTCAATTGTACACTTCAGAAACTATGATTTTTCACAAAACTGTAATTTTAGCAATATATTCTCATATAATTATTGTGATGTACTCTAATTATATATTCTACATATGATTCATTGCTCAATGTAAAAGGTAAAAACCTACTTAGGCCGAGCTGGAGCTCTGATCAGCAAGGAAGAATCAAAATAGACAGATTCTATTTTATACAATAAAAAACATAACAACATGAAAAAGTTTCTTTAACGTTTTATAAAAATCTTACAGTTTAGTAATAAAATATTTACAAAACAAATTATAAGACATAATAGTATTTACAAGTTTGCAATGCAATGTGAACCGTAATTTATCGATATTCATTTTCATGAATTATTACAAATGGAGTAATTATTTTCATGACAGATGATCAACAAAACTCACAAATAGAAGCGATAAAATGGGGATAAACACATGAGATACAAAAAAGTTTGGATACATGTTCACTTACCTTGTATATGAATATTTATTATTGTGCCTGTTTATTAGTAGTTTCACCACAGGCTGAAAAAAGAACAATAATTTTTTCAATAAAATAATAATAATTACGAAAATAGACACAAAAACTGATGGTTAGTACATAATTATGAAAATGAATAATAAATTGATGATCTAATTTAGCAAAGTTAACGTTGAACACTACAGGTCTGCATTGTCTTGGTAAAAGCGCAGTTGGATAGAGCGCTTGTCTGAGATAAGGCTCTAGCTGGCTTCGTTTCCTGCAGCCTTGGGTTCGAATCTCATTCAGCCATAGATGTTTCTCATAATTCACCATGGACTTGCTACATACATCAGATCAGACATCTCAAATCCTACATCATCACTGGCTGTCAATGATCAAAACTGCATTGCAAGCATAATAGGGGATATCACCATCTATAATGTTTATAGACCACCCTCTTGCATTTGGCCACCAAATGTGCTCCCACCTGCTAACTCAAAAGCTGTCTTCACTGGTGATTTCAACTCCAAGCATACAATGTGGGGTTATTCCACAGTGTATGAGACAGGTGAAGTTTTGATGATGTGGGCTAATGCAAATAAAATGCACTTACTACATGATGCAAAGCAGAAAAAAACTTTGACTGCAAGTCGTTGAATTCACTTGAAAAGTTAATATTAACAACGCAGTTCGTCATGGAACAAGAAATCCAGGAACAGAAAAAAACATTTAGATCAGGTCGGTGGAACACAGAGACAAACCCAGATCTTTGCTTTGTGTCTTCATGCCAGCAGGATGGAAGACCAATACCATCTGAACGTGTAGTCCTGAATTATTTCCCACACTCTCAACATCGTCCATCTCTGATCAATGTTGCACTGTCAGTTCCAATTGTGGGTGGTCACCCAGTGGCTCGTTGGAACTTGAGGAAAGCTGACTGGGTAAGGTTCCAGGACTATATTGAGGATAACATCAACCACATTAAACCTGAGATAGAAACTACCATCAATTTCTGGGCCTGATCCTAGCATCAGCAGCAAAGTCCATTCCTAAGGGATTCACCAAAAACTACATTCCATGCTGGACCAAGGAATGCAAGGAGCTGCTGAAAAGAGCTGAAGCTGGAGATCAGGCTGCTGCCAACAGTCTCATCAAGGATATGAATACTGACTAATTTCAAGCACTCCAACAGGAAGGCCTGGTCCCTTATCTGATGCCTTGGTGCAGCATCCCATGTGACCTCACTCAAGCCTATGGTAAGTCCAAATATGTGGCAAAGATAACAGCAAACCCACAATCAGTAGACAAGCCAAAAAAGAGGTTAAGAGACAACTGAGAGAAATATTAGCTCAGAGTGAAGAGACATCTGATATGGTGAAGGCTGTGCATGTGGAGGAAGTTGCTTCTGCCATCAAAACAATTCAAAATAATAAAGCTCCAGGTATAGATGGTGTGCTTCCTGAATTTGTGAAGCATCTTGGCAATAAAGCTATGAAATGGCTTTCACAATTCTTCACAAGGGTGATCCAAAGCTGCAAAATCCCTTCTGAATGGAAGGAGTCAAAAATTATTGTATTGTTAAAACCAGGGAAGCAGCCTGACAATGCTAAAAACTACCAGCCAATAGCACTCCTCTGCACTTCTTTCAAACTCTTTGAAAGAATACTTTTGGCACACATTGCTCCCATAGTGGATGAGTTTCTACCAGTTGAGCAGGCTGGGTTCCATCCAAAAAGGAGCTGCACTAATCAGGTTCTTCCTCTAACCACCCACATTGAGAGAGGGTATCAGAGGAAACTGAAAACATCAGCAGTATTTATTGACCTGACTGCAGCTTTTGACACTGTTTGGAAGTCTGGCCTACTACTGAAACTTGGAAGAATATTCAGATGTGCCAAGCTGGTTAAACTGTTTGACAGCATTTTGTCAAACATAAACTTTAGAGTACATCTAAGAGATGGAATAAGTAAGAAAAAGGTTCTGAACAATGGAATACCACAGGGATCAGTTCTATCTCCAGTCTTATTTAACACCTACACATCAGACATCCCACCTACTTACAGTCGCAAGTTTATGTATGCAGATGATATTGCTGTGACAGCACAGGCAGCCACTATTGAGGAAACTGGAAATATTCTCCAGGAAGACATCAACACCCTGTCTGATTACTTCCAATATTGGGGTATGAAACCAAATCCAAGCAAGACAAGTATAACATCCTTCCCCTTGAATAATAAGCAGTCCATGGCAGCCCCTACAGTGAATTTCTGTAGTGCAGTCATTCAAGCAAACCCTCATCCAACCTATCTGGGGATTACTCTGGATAGAACTCTCACTTTCCATGAGCACCTAGGGAAGCTAAGGAGAAAACTATCTTCAAGGGTCAACTTACTGCAGAAGCTAGCTGGATCATCATGGGGCAGTAGTGCTAATACACTAGGGACTGCAGCTTTGGCACTAGTCTACAGCACCGCAGAGTATGGTGCCCCTGTTTGGATGAGAAGTTGTCATACTCACCTAGTTGATACAGTACTCAATAGTGCTATGCGCATAGTCACTGGATGCCTGATGCAGACTGAAATCAGCTAGCCCCCAGTGCTCAGTCATATTTCACCTGCACAACTAAGAGAGGAAATTGCTGGCAGAGAATTAAGGAAAATAAGTGAAATGCCAGCACTTCCAATCCATGAGGACTTGAATCCAGACTCTCCAACTGCATTGCAGCTTAAGTCCAAAAAACCAATCTGGCTCTTTCCACACCAATCAGAATACACTGATAGTACAATGCAGAAATGGTCTGACATGTGAAATTCTCACATGGTGAGAAATAAAGAGCTTGTGTCAGACCCAAACAGAAGAGTTCCTGGGTTTGACCTGCCCCAAAGACACTGGGTATGCCTGAATAGGTTCAGAACTGGGCAAGGAAGATGCCAAAAAAGTATGCATCTTTGGGGGCTTGCTGCATTTCCCAATTGTGAGTGTGGTGAGAGCCAAACCATGGATCACATTATCTGAGTGTGTCCACTATATAACTTTCCTGGAGGGCTGCCCAAGTTACACCTGGCAGATGAGGAGGCCAAACCATGGCTGGAGAGATTGGAGAGTATTCAACATCATTCTTGGGCTGGCTTATATATTTTTTTCTTTTGTTTTCTTCATCACTGTGATTTTTTACTAATTGGCTAATCCATACTCTGGAGTCTCTATGACCACTATCAATTTTGATAATAGGTGATGCCCAAAACCACTGCAGCTAATAATAATTCACCCATTCGCCTCATTACCCACACAAAAGTCTTCAGACTCATGTAGGCATCATCAGCAATAAAAAATAAAGGCAAGAGATCATCTTTAATAATTTAGGATAGAACATCCTGGAACTAAATTTAAAATACCAGATTTTGATATCGAACAATTTGAAACGGTATAGATTGTTTCACACAAAATTATTTATCTTCTTCTTTTTATTCTCACTTATCAACAATGCACCTAGTTCTCACATGGAGCGGTAAAGTATCGTCGACAGGGGACTGCAACTAGACTTTATATATTAGATAGCCTACTTTCAAAATAGAAACAAATGAAATTCTGAAATTTAGTAACTGCCTACCTTTGATGACGAACTAATAAGTAGTTGTTCCTCTTTCTGCGAATTGATCAAGGGCACCCTGCAGATGGGCTCGGCCTGCACCTGGCGTCGCCTAAGAGCCGCGTCGCAGTCGGCGGCCAGCTCCGCTATGCAGTAATACTTGGCCTCTGCTCGCAGCTCTGAGAGCTCCACAGTATTATCAGGCAGCGGCAGCGAACCATCTCGCAGAAACGTCAGAATACGGCCAAAGTGTTTACCGCACCTATCTATTAGGATCCAGCCTGTTCATTGCAAAAAATACGCAATTTTAACAAAAATCAACCAAGAGAAAATAACGCATAATAAGAGATATAAGGTAAAGCTACCAATTATCACCCGGTTAAGGACAAATTTGAATTTACGTTCCCAGAATTGGCCATCAAAAAAGATTGCTGTAAAATCACTTCCCGGTGGTTCGGAACCCACCTAAAACTGTAGGTTCAACTAATCAATCACCATCATCCAACTCATTAACATCGCACAGGTCTCAAACCCATGTGGGAATCATCCTTCAAAAAAAATCATACACCAGATAGTTCTCCTACGTACCATACAGAGGCCACTATTTAACAAGCTCAAGCTAACCTCGCTAGATCATGACGTCCCGTTAATTGGAAAATTCTGAAGATTGCTTGTGTAAGAGCATAACTTTATTGATATCTAGGAATTCACGATCTAGCGAGATTAGGTTGAGCTTGTTAAATAGTGGCCTCCGTACAATACGTAAGTACTTATAGATATTTCTAAAACATTATCTAACGTTATTAATGTGAATGTCAATGTTTTCTCAACTTATCCTCTCCTCACTATTTGTAACGAAGAAAACCTTCAGTGACTTATGTTAATACTTATTTTTCAACTCGTGCCTATAATGATAAACTTTCCTAATATCGGCTAACAAATATCCTAGCAACGGGTATTTGCTCAAAAAACAGAAGCGTAAGAAAACGGCAGAATTCATATACGCCGGATCGCAGCATACTAAATCCGTAATTTCTAATCGATTTTCAAACTCCATAAATATGTTATTTTAAAGGTACAAAAACAATGAATCATCTGTCGAAACTTGAAGCAGAGGCTTATTATTTGGTGTAAGGGGACGGATATTTGGCAGGTGGTCGATGATTGGTAGGTTTACCTTAATGCAAATGAGTATTAGCATGAATATGAATATGGAAATTTCATCATGATACGTATCCAGAATGCTAGCATAAAAGGTCACATGAATCACTAAAATTTGTTATTTTGAAAATATGATTCATTTATTTTATACATAGTTTTTTTAGTCCAATATAACCATGAGAATAATATACTTAATGTAGGATGTGAGCATAATGCCATGTATAGTGTACAATGCTATTAAAATTATCATAAACCCTTTGAAGATGAAAACCTTTTACCATTGATAAGGACACAAAGACATAGAATCAGCCTAGATCTCACTACATATTGTACATCAATATCATAAATGGTTGCAGTTCATTATGTAGATTGGTGTACAGCAGTCTGGACTACATACAGAACTGCAGAATCATAAATATGCAATGCAAACAATGACTGAAATTGATATAATAAAGTTATGAGGGGCTATCCACCTAACCTAAAACCTACTCAAACCAAATCTGAAAAATAAGGTTATTATCTCATGATTATAATTATAAAAATGTTATAAATGCCTAATTTCTCAACTTACCTTCGGAATCTGTAAGTACTTCCATACGACCACTAAACATTGCCCTCAGCATTGTATCTAGTTTGGTTAGGGTTCCAATAGTTGTGTAGTACAGGGACCCACCAATGTTCAGTTTCACATACTGGGAGGGATTGCCCTTGATGACAGTTTTTCTGTCACCAGACATTTTGATTTATTGATAAAATACGCGTTTACAGACAATAAATCAAAGCACTCAATCACATTTGGGCAAGATCTCACGATATGATAACCTAACAACTAAGATAGGCAGATTGTGGCGATATAAATTAATCTGAAAGAGAATAATAAAAGATGAGCTGGATAGCTCTCAACAATTATTTGGCCGCTCTAATATCAGGAAAAACATTTTTTAAATCCTGGAACCCAGGAAGTTACATTTTCCAATGACGCACTGAAACGGAATAGCAGACAACTCACAGCAGAAAGCACTGATAACAAAATGGTGGATTATTGAAGAAATGGATATCGAACTATCGATGTTTCAATGTATCTGTACATCGATGTTTTGTCGACTATCAAGTTTTATTCTCGTAACTATATTTTCAAAAATCAATCATTATTGTTAAATATATATACTGTATTTATTAAACAATAATATTATATTATAAATAGATTATACTGAATGCAGAAATTCAAAAAAGATTGAACAATAAAAAACATGGACGCCCATACTCAATGGCAAGGGGGCCGCAGCCCCCCTAGCTTTTAGGTAAAGAAGAAAATAAATGCATCATTAAGGTACGTTTACACTTGTATACAAGTACTCGAGCTTCGCGTTCGGCAGGGGGTTGCACCCCCTGCACCCCGCCACTTGATTGGTGATATACATGCCGATAATGAAATGCCAGACTCCAAACAATGCCAGACAGATCCCTTTGTAGGCTACAATTTTCAAACACATTTCAAACCTGACTCCACTACAGATTTATCTGTCCAATTTTCAAACACAATTGTTTGTGAATAGACTTTCTGCATATTCCCAGTTTAAAGAGGGGTGGTTCTTATTATAAACGGCCATCACTAACAAGAGGAAGGTTTTTTATAATGTTCAGAAACACGTTTGACTTAATTTTCTATCTTTAATCGATTTTCATCATTAAAATTTGCAAGACGTCAACATTTGCAAAATTCAAAAATTCTCAACGTCCTCTAAAAGCCACCCCAATCATAAGAAGAAAAATTTCAATTTTTTTCAGTTTCATAATATTGTTTTCAATGTCAACCATCAATCAAAAAAGTTTCAATTTTTCATGAACAACGAAACCCAACGTTTTCAAAATCAATTTTTCAACGATTTTCAACTTTAGACACCTCTTACTCAAAAGGGGATAATTTTTTCAAGAAAATTCCATGAATATTTTCGATTCATTTTTTCATATTTATTTGATTCCTCTTAGTAGAATTTGCAAAAATGGTATATTTGAAAAGTTCAAAATACCGTACTCATCACCTCCCCAAAACCACCCTTATCAAATAACTCTGAATTTCAATGGTCTTTTGTTCTAACATTGCTTTTGATATTAGCAAAAAATTAGAGAAAATTGAAAGTTCTCATAAACAAAAAGTAACAAATTTTCAATATTCCATTTTTTTAAGATGCCTCAATTTGGGCACCCCTCACTCTTGAGGGGATGATTTTTTCAAAAATTTCACAAGAACACTTTTGACTTATTTTTTATTGTCAATCAAAACCCATAGATAAATTTTTCAAAAATTCATCATTTGAAAAGACTAAATTTTAAAACATCCTCAAAAAATCACCCTTATAGAAAAATTTTGTAATTTCTTTGGTTTCCTGCTCCAACCTTGGTTGCAATAAGAAAAAATTTCAATTATTAATAAACAAAAAAGTCAAAAGTTTTCAAAATTGCATTTTTCCAAGATGCCACAGTTTAGCCAACCCTCACTCTGAAGGGGATGATTTTTTCGAAAAATCATAAAGAATACTTTTGATTTATTTTTCTATTGTTAATCAACTCCCATAGATAGAATTCTGCAAAATCAAATATTTGAAAAGACCAAATTTTAAAACATCCCGCAAAAACCACCCTTATAGAAAAAATCAGGAATTTCTTCTCATTTCTGTTCAAACCTCGGCTTCAATAACAGCATCCTATCAACAAAGGTTCAAATTTTTCACAAACAAAAAAGTAAACAATTTTCAAAATTGCATTTTTGTAATATCCCTGTATTTGGGCACCCCTAACTTCGAAGGGGATGGTTATTTCGAAAAATGTTCACGAATACTTATTACCTTATTTTCATTGCTCCATCATTCCCCATCAATAAAATCGACAGAAAACAAATATTTGAAAATCTCAAATTTTTTCAACCCCTATACAAACCCCTTTTAATTTAAAACCCGTTTCCATAAATTTTCAATATGAGCCTATTTCTATCATCAAATTCCTTTGATAAAAAATTAATATTATCAATCAACAAAAAGTTCAAAATCCAATTTCCTCATGGGAAAAAGAATTTTTCAAATATCTCGATATTTAGATTTACCCCCCTAATGAGGATTTGTATGAGATACTTGTCAAATTGACAAATCGCACACATCTCCTCATACAAGTCCTCATACAATTTTGTATGAGCTGTCTTTTTTGCTCATACATTTTGTCTGAACAAAAATTTGCTCAGACTTTGACTTGTAAGATGTTTATCTTCAACACTAGCGGGAAAAAATCTAAAACTGTTTTGTTTACACTACTACAGTAGTAGAGCGTTTTGTATGAATCGTCAATTGCGTTGTGAAAGTATTTAATTATATCCAGCTGGAATGAAGACAAAACACTGCAATTAATTGAAAAAATAAGGACTACTAAAATCTGGGATGTGAAATCTAGTGAATATAAAAACAGAAAAAAAAGAAAAGGCGTTTTTGAAAGTATTGAATTGCTTAAAATTAGGACACATGTTAATAGATATAAAAAATGTCCTCATCACTAGACATTTTAGTGATGAAAATCACTTGAAATTGAAAAAATCAAACTAAAATTAAACTTTGCTTTATTGATGCAGTGTAAATGCATTGTCGATTTTTATGGTGTATTCGACATGTATGAGGACATGTATGCTCAAACATGTTTTGTCTGATCATACTTGTATATCATACAAATACTCATACTCAGTGGCGTAACGTTTTCCAATTGGGCCCCCCCGCAACCGATTTTCCGGGCCCCTCTC
Organism: Conomelus anceps; assembly: GCA_948455865.1. Classification (NCBI taxonomy): domain Eukaryota; kingdom Metazoa; phylum Arthropoda; class Insecta; order Hemiptera; family Delphacidae; genus Conomelus; species Conomelus anceps. Next base: position 17,666,307 of record OX418221.1, read on the forward strand.
CTCAAAATCCCCCCTCACCCTTGCCACCATACCCTGAAAAACTTGCATAATTATTTTGTTGGCATTTTTAATTATGTAAGAACTAAACACCTTTTTATCTATTAAATATTAAAATTCTCAATCATGTTTCAAGGGGGGCTAGTCTAATGATTTTGGCTGTAGCCTACAGGCTCCTGAAAAATGGAAATAGTTGAGAGTTGATTATAGGCTATTATAAATAATTAATCTCGAAACCTAGAAACCTTGATATTGATGTCTTCCATAGGATCCACATTCACATCATCCTTGTTAGCACCTTCCCTCCTTTTCCCAGAAAATGTGTTCTCTCAGAATTCGCCTTGTTTGCAGATACGGACACAGGTTCAATTTTTAATAAAAAGGCATTTTATCTAAATCTTGGCTTTGTGGTTCTGGATGCACAAGCCGGCTGACGACAGCACGCCATCCCGATCGCGTTTCAATGTTGCACTTCAACCTAACATTGTATCCAAAGTATAGGTCGTATTTTAAAATAAAAATCATGAAAAAAATTCAGTTATTTCTGTACAACTTTCTCGCTTTGAGCACATCTCTACCCAAAAGATGAAAATTTTGGTAGCCGACTCACTTTTTTATGTCATGTTTGAAACTCGGACAAAAATTATAACTTTAAACAACTAATTAAAATTTATAGAGGTAACTATTAACTTTTATAATGCCACTGTTATCGTCAGAAACTAATTGTCTATACCCATGCCAAGTTTGAAAGTTATATCTTAATCCTAAGTGTGTCAAACTGCAGTTTATTTGGAGAGCGCGCATTGAAATTTTCTGCTCTCGAAAATACGATTTCGTCTTTCTATCCACTACATGGATGGCGGACTTGGCTTCACCTCTGTAATGCTACGGTAGTGCATACGCCCCTTCTATTGGTCTTATGGGTTCGTTGGTCTGTCTCTATTCAACTTCCTGAAGTCTCAACATCCTGCTTCTGATATAACCTATCTGCGAATTGTTAAAGTAAACAATAAACATTGACCTGACAATATTTAGCCTATTCATTCTGTCTCTTCCTTCAGTGTTTCAATTTTATTTCTTTTGAAAAAAATATACAGTATATATTTCAGTCTGAGAACGGGCCATTTCTTGAAAAAAAAAAATATTTTCATTCCGGGCCCCCTTATAGCCCGGGCCCCCCCGCGCCGCGGGGTCTGCGGGGGTGTACGTTACGCCACTGCTCATACTTGTATACAAGTGTAAACGTACCTTTATGTAGATAAACGTATTTTTCTCAAAAATTATTAAAGAATTTGTTCATTTTAAGACAGAATATTTAATCATAAAAATGTATTTTCTTCTGTAAGTAAACAAAATATAAGACTTTAAATATAGACTTTACATAATAGCATAGCCCCACTAAAAATTTGATTTGGACTCCCAAGGTATAATACTGTTAGTCCCAGATTTTTTATTTATTTTTTTGAGGATGAAGCTCACATAGGTCTGAGACCTGTGCGTGGGTAATGAGTTGGATGATTGTGATTGATGAGCTGGACCTACAGTTTTAGGTGGGTTCCGAATCACCGGGAAGTGATTTTACAGCAGAGAAAAGTGTATTTTTTGCTGGCCAATCTAATTCCAGTCAGACTACGCCAGGAATTTTAGTCAACCTCATCACCAAATTATGCTCAGTATTAAAGATTAACACATTTGATGGGGATTAAAGAAACACTATAGGCTTGTGGGTACTTGTTTAGTGAAGCATTAATCCTAGATTCAAAAGTAAACAATTTTAAACAATAAATTTGTGATGGTAATCTCGCTGCTCCAATCTGTCATTCACCATTCCACAGCATGCACTTGATTTTGCAGTCATGATCTAACAATGATCCTCTGACTGATGCTCCTCTGTGCAAGTCCCCCTGAGAGCAGATAGATTGTTTATTGACAATTGTCGCCAGGCTAGATAAGCCTATTGCAAAAAACAGTACAACAGAATCTTATACAAAGTAATATGGTACATAATACCATCTGTTTTGTATTTTGTAATAAGTTTTTGAATACATAATTACACGATTACACCTACAATAAATTGCTCCTCTACAAGTAGATTCTAAAGCCAGTGTGGACCTATGGAATACAACTATGGGGCTGCACTCGGCCATCCAATATAAACATCATCCAGCGATTCCAGAATAAGGTACTTCGGAATATTGCTGATGCTCCATGGTATGTCACAAACACCGATCTTCACCACGACCTTGGAGTGGAGACAGTAGCCAGTGAAATCAAGAGATTTGCCAGGTAAAAGGTAAGAAATAAGTATCTAAAGATGTGTGTATAAAGAAAATAGAGTCTGTATCAAACGCTTTTCTCCAGTAAATTCACATATAATCGGGATTTGAAGGAAGGAGCGAAGAGCATCAAATATGAATCGAATGGCTTAGTTCAGGGCTCTTTGGAGCTTTTGGTTTACACTCAGACATGTCATTATAAGCAATTGAACAATAATTCATAATTGGACGAATCAAGGAACGAATTAGGGTTATGCAGAGAGCTAGTGGAGGGTAGAGAGCGGCATAACGGATCTAAGCTCATCTATGATAAATCTCTAGGAAAACCCTATCCCGAACAGCCTATTATTAGTTCTGCTCTATTTGAACACATACTTTTATCTGCATCATTATTTGAAGGACTGGTCTCTACTCTGTTAAGAACTATGTTGTGTATTGGATATAAATAAGAAGAGAAAATGCATTTATTATATTGAATAATCCTTCCATGAAATATCACATAACTTGAAAATAGTTTAAATAAAAATAGGTTTCCCTTGCAATTATTAGCATATCGGGCACATAACTTTATTACAATTAATAGTCAAGATGGGGTCTCCCAAACCACCTTTCTTATCTTTTCTTCAAAAAATATTTTTTTTTGTAGGCTAAACCCTCAAAAAATACTTTGAATATAAACCAAATCATGTCGCAGAAAAAGCCCCACATGTTTCAAACACGATCTGCGACAACAAATGTTTGATAATGGGATTTTACACAGAGCAAATAAAAATAAGTCAATTCACTTTTCAATATTTTTAATTATCCTTGGAATACAATAATAATTACATGTACAGTACACTGTGGCAATCAGATGAAAGAGAAAAATTTGTACAGTTTTTTTGCCATCTTGTCAACATAACAATGCACCACTTCGACACTTTCATACACAAATTTCAAAAATAATACACGATAAATTTGCAAATTAACGCCAACCAACAATGTCAACAACACACAAATCAATATACTATCGAATATTTTTATTAAAATTGTATGCTGAAATCATTACTAATACCTTAACAAAACTACAAGAATCTTGTCAAGTGTAGCAAAATTTTATAATATTTTCAGTTAAAAGTGATGAATTTCAGAGTAATTGTCAATTGAAACACAGCAATATGAATCGAAATTAATAATTTAAAAAATATTTTGTAACAAATGCACTGAGATGTAATATTTCAATTGATGAAAGCACTATTTTATTATAGTTCACAGCATTCTTATAAGCCGATAAAACCTGCTCAAATATTTAAATAAAGTAGTGTTTAGTAGTATTGTGTGAATGAAATTATTACTGCATTTAAATTAATAAAGATCATTTGTAATACAAACATTATTCATACACCCCTGGTTAATAAAATTGTGCCTCAATTGTGCAACATAAACGAACATTTGTGCAAAACGGAAGACTTTTGATATGGAAATCACAAGAAAATTTCATTCTTGGAAGAAAGTTCGCAATGTAAGAAATTACATAAATATTGAATTATGTACTAATTTAGCACTACACAGATGCACGTGGTAATGTTTTCAGATGGCAATAAAATGTGGCGCTTAATATAGCTTACATCAATTTTTTAAATCATCACACTGGATATGTTTTAACAGAAGTAACTTTGACTGCTTTGTTCCTATCCCAATTGATTAATTTAAAGGATTGAACATTTTTAAAAACAATTTCAACAGTTTTTACAGAATGCTGTTTTGTGCTTTAATACAAGGTAACTCTATTATGAAATCTAAAAAAGACAATTCTAATTTTTTTAAAGAAATATCAAACTGCTACAAAAGTAAAATTATCCGAAAACGTCAATAATATTATCATTTTACTTTAAATTAGCTCAAATTTTGATGAGCATAAATGAGATACAAGGTAACTGTTAGTTTATTGCTGACAATGAGATTCAAAGTAAAAATTCCAGACTCTTTCTTTCAGAAGTCTTCTCCACTTTGGAGGGATTTACTGCAAATTTAATATTTTCCTGGAAGATAGTCATTTTAATCCGTTAATGGCCACATGGAATTGAAATAAACTGTAAAATCTTTAAATTAAACAACTCTGTCAGTTCTACGTTATTCAAACTTTTATAATAAGTAGGGAGTTTTTGCATACCGTAACGATATTATGACGTCACATTATTGAAATTCTTTACGCATGAGCCAATAGCATGACGTAATGATATCGTGATAGTATGCGAAAATTCCTTAATTAATTAATATTATAGTAGTTTGAAAGAGTTGAATCAGACTTAATGAAACAAAATTCTTCAAAATTGAGTAAAAATCATTTAAAATTCTAGAAATGATATTAAATCCTCATTCCAGGAAGATATCCAACAAAATACCAAAATTAAGACGGCTTTTAAAAACAATATATCAAAAAGTAGAAAAGCGTTTTTCACGGAAAATGGCATTTGCTTGTGAAAAAGTATACAACTGAGGAGTAACTTCCAATGATTACCACAATAGATCTTTTCTCTAAATGAATAAACAAACTAAAACTAAATATAAGGTTTAAACGTTCAAAAGCACACACACGCACACACACATTCAGATAAAACTCGACCATACACACTTATGACTAATAAGTGTACACATATACGCACATACAATGTATGTAGGTACTAGATGTTCGAAAACAGAACACATACGTAACAAATTGTGTAGAGAGCATCAATTTCATAATTATTATGTAGCTACATCGGCTAACAAGTGTATTGTAGCATAAAATAGGCTAGAAATATGTGTGAAAATAAAAAATAGTATAGGAATAGGCAATGACTTGAATGTAAATATTAAAATAACGGAGATTTGGGTTGAGATTTTAAGGAAGACCTGTTCAAACTTTTAGGTATTGTGTTTCATTTTAATAATTTCGGGACAAAAGTCAATCTAATCAAGTTGTAAATGAGATTTTGGTATTTTAGAGAGAAAAAACACGAGAGAGAGAGAGAGCGTACGCGAGAGAGTAATAAAAGGGGAAATTTTAAAAAATCAGCTTGCGAGTAACACAAGTAACACTATGTAAAACTAACTCTATTAGACTTCATTTGATAAAGACATGATAAATGAGCTAGTTTTTAAACACCAAAAACAAGGTTGGAATCCTATTGGTAGATTTTTAAAAATATGAAATATTATGAGAATGGAGTAAAAGACAACACAAAAAACTATGAATTCTAAAAAACATGTATTGAAAACATAAAATGACAACAGATAAAAAACCTTTGAAAAGCCGATGAAAACAAGTTATAAAAATTAGAATTCTTTTTACTCCCTCTCAATGTTTTTCTCATTTCTACTCTAATTTTTAAACATAAATGAAACAGCAGAGTTAGATTGAAGAGGACTTTCAAATTGAAGATATGTTTTGAGGGTTCGCATCATCTCCATTCACACAAATAAATGTAATAAAATACAAAAAAACGAATTTCTTTGTAATAAACAGACCAATTTTATAACTTTATTTTAACCTATTAAAAATCGAAAACCAACTCATTCTTACATTCATAATTAAACCTTTCAATCAAGGTAAACATTCTACTGATAGAATTTTACACATTTCTCTGAACCTAACTTTCTGCTGGGTAATGATAATGATTGTGATCATCTAATCAACTTACCTGGGACTTAAATGTATGTACATATTTAAAAAAAATAGTGTATTAAATTGTGACAAGTGCGTCTGGACTGGATTAATTATTCAGCTATTGGGGACAATATTGAATACATTTACAGTACTGCTATATGGAATAATTGCTACAATGACATAATAATTATGTTGATAAATAGTCACTTCAACAGGTTCAACTTCCTTAAAATTTGGTGTTTGTTACAATAACATTATGAGAAGTATTCACTTAGATTGCATAATAGTTATTCTCATATGTATTACTATGTTTCATTCAGTTCAATACAAGAATAGAGATTTTAATACAGAAAATCGCCTCTTAATTTCAATTTTAGAAAAAAATACAAACGAGGATAGCATTTACTAATTACTATTATATCTCTACTACAATTCCGTTTCAAGAAAATAAGGGCAACATGAAAAATATCTCAATTACACAAAAATATTTGAAATCAAATTTAGCGGCGAAATTATAATTAATATTTCTTTGTACACCATTCAAACATGTCTAACTATAACGGATATCTCTTAAAATCATTTTGGCCTAATTGTCATGAACGCTCGTCAAGGCTTTACCCTCAATTTTTTTAAATTTTCTTTCTTTTATTGGGTTGGCGACTATCAGACAATTCGAATGTTATCTATTGCTGTGAGAAACATTATTTTTTATAAATTATTTTGTCGCTCAAAATTGAAATTTCAATATTTGTTTGCACGTAATCTTTCCTAATACTTATACGAACTCTCATAATTTTTTATATTTCTAAATGAAGCGCTTGATAAGACTGTGAGAATATGAACTCACAACAATTTTCATAGATGAATGCCAACATCAGAGATTAAAATGGTATATTTTACATTCAAAATTTAGTTCCACTGATGAACATTTTCATGAAAATCATGACGTTGTATTTTTTAGGAAATTAAGTTTCAATTCAAATATAAATTTAATCTAGATATATGATGAATTTGAATTACAAATCAGTTCGCATCAACTCGTAGGGGCCTATCCACAAAAACTGGAAAAATACAAAATTTAACTTCAAGTTTATATTATTTTTATTCTAATTCCTGTACTTCCTACAATTAGAACTCTCAAAACAACTGAGAAAAACTTTAAACGTTAATGACGTTAAATGAAGAATAAACTTTAAATGTCAAGAACATTTTTTTCTAACTCTTGATGTTTAGATTTGCTGTTTGTTGGAACCTTTTTTGTGTTTTTTTTTACAAAATACATGAAAAAGTTTCCTCTCAGCAATAGGTAGCATCCTAAGAGATAATTGTCGACAACCCAAGAAATTTAAAAAAAATTGTGTAATAAAAATTTCAGAGCATAGCCTTTGTTTTCGTCAACGAACATAGTAATTACCAACTATACTACATACAATATCAATAATAATTATTATTTATCTTTATCTTTATCATTATTATTATTATTATAGTAATGGTGTGTTTTATAAAATGGAGACCTTTCAATCATTCCGAATCGTAGTCAAATCGCCAGAAAATCGTCACTGTTCGCACGCAATTTACAAAGCAGCTGTGTAAAGTACAAAACGAAACCGATGACTAATGTGACCGTTCACGCATAATTTACACATTTTTGGACTTGACACGATTGTGACAAATGATACGCGAAAATGTGTGTATCGATACAGTTTATTCAGGTTAGAAACTGATCTCAGTTTGTTCATGACACTGGAATATTTTCAGAGAGAATTTATTAATGTAGATATTTCTTGAAATTTATTTGTTCAAGTTGAACTAAGATTTTGTTGATATAACAATTGGTACGCAAAAACGTGTGTATCGATACAGTTTATTTAGATTAGGAACTGATAGATTGTTCTCGTACACTCTAGAATAGTAAATCAAAGAAATAATTCTACTCTTCTTTGAAATGTGTTGATAAATTGAATTTTTTAATATTAAATGTGTTGATATTAATCAACATTATGGAATATTAGAGCATTATGGACATGGCTTACCATAGTGAGGTAGATCAATTATCCATAAACAAAGAATATCAGTTTATAGTTGATAAATAAGTCGATTTTTAGTCATCTATGTGTATTTAAAGTTCTAGTATTTATGAATAATTCATTTTGTTACAATAGCCACATTTTTTTCATTTCTACTTCAATAATAGATGGATCTCATTCTTCCTTTTTTAATTTTTCTTCTATTTTAATTTTTATCACTATGCACCCAAAATGTAGAATATCACCTTAATTTAATATTAAAAAACAATTGTTTACTTCCTTTTTCAAGGCCCTCATTACAAACGAAAGCTGTCATTCTCAAGATGAGATTCACACAAACCAAAGGCCAACCATTGATTTCATCTGACTTGAATATAATTATTATTTGGCAGTATTTCCATCTATTAGTCAGAGATTTATTATAAAAGAAAAAAAATATTTATATATATATGGTACGTTATTTCCACAGTTGAATACATCTGAAATTTTATATTCAACCCCCCCCCCCCCCCTCCGAACAAAAAATAAGTGGATATTAATCAGAACACAGCCAAAAACCGCGATTCTCACAAATTAAACATGGCGTCAATAATAATCTGTATCATACAATATTTGTTGCGTATCAATTTCACAAAATGCGTCTTGATTGTATTCACTTACTAGGTAATAATAATAATTATTAAATGACCCACAACTTATCGTAGGAGACAAGGAATTTCACATCTCGTAACCTCGCGCTAGTAATTTTCACATCTTGCTAGTAATTGTCTATGGATTAGGAGCTTATCACCCAATCTAAACAATGGAAGAAAAATCTCTTAACACTATTGAAATTGACATTATTATATACAATATATAGTCCTTACTTATCATTATTTATATATATATTTATATATAAATGGAGAAGTTCACAAAAGTTCATCAGATCATTTCTTACCAATATGCACAGAAATTATAATAATTTAGATTGTTCGTATGCAGAAGAGATGTGCAGTGACAGGTTGACAGTTACATCGATGAATCAACTTGATCAATTCATTGAAACTACGGATTAAAATGCAATATACTCTTTACAAGGGCATCAATGATACCGCATTTAAAACCCAACTTCCCAAAATCTTTGAATTATTTTTATAAAAAATGTAGTTTACCCAAAATTATTACTACAAGTTATCAATTTTGTCAAATATGACTACTAATTGTGCCATACTTTTCTAACTCACTCAATAAAGCACCAAATATAGAATAAAAATCTATTACTAACTCAAAGCATACAAAGTATAAATTTTACATTAGATTTGTGCGATAAAATTTGTACAAAGTACAGTCAAGAGACACTCGTTTAAAAACTATAGCAAACAAATTTCGAACTGCATTATCAAATAAGCCAGACATTTAATTTCATAATTAATTTCTATTGAAGAATTCAGTTTTTTCAAGGTAAATTAAGATTTTCTATACTAGCAAGATTTATAGAAACAAATCGATTGAAAGATAAAAATTTTTAAACAATAGATTTACACAAAGATACAACTACACTGGGTCATTTGAATCGGTAGTTTCAATTAATTAGTTGGAAAAGATATCAGATCCAATTTACTTGGTAACATACCAAGAATGTGTGAGAGCACTTTCATTTGAACATCAATAGCAAGATAATCTCATCAATGTAAGGTGTTATACGTCAACCAATCGCATAATTCAATTCAAATTATAAAATAGAACGTTTCAAAACTCTAAATCAACACTAATTTGATCGAAACAATTGTCAAGATTCCTACTGATTTACAGCTAAACAAAATAACTATGAACAAACAATATATTATAATAATTTTTCAAGACAACTGATACTAAAATAATGATAAACCAACGCAGAGTTGAGCAGCAGTCAATCTAAAATAATCGTCATTCAATCAATCCTCACCAATGTTCTTGTTGTACTATTTTCGCGCAGTTTAACATCATTGTAAGAATGCCGTTGTTTCAAAATGTACAGATAGCTGCCGGCCTGTCTGCCATCCCCCCCCCCCCTCCATGAACAAAGTCTCGTTATTACTAAATTAGTAACTGAAGATATCAACTTAGTAAGGTGCGAATCGATTGTAGCCGCTCCTATACACTGCTGCCTGTTAACACAAACATAAAACAAACAAAGTTAGCAATGGGAGCAAAACATAATACATAAATACAGAAGTACAACGAATATTAAGAATTCATTGGTGAATTATACTGATGTCACAACCACTAAAATAATTAACACACGAGATACTATAGTTTCGAATGTTGTATATCTATCAAACTACATAGCTAGGCATTTAGTCTACATGTTAGAACTCCACGAATGGTTTGATAATTGAAAATGAAGTGACATTCGAAACTACAGTATCTCGTATAAAAACAGATATTGGAGCAATAGTGATAGTATAGCACAGCAATAAGAAGATTCTATTTTATTGGTTGTGACAACATATATGTTTTAAATTCCTGGATTTCTTGTTCCATGACGAACTGCGTTGTTAATATTAACTTTTTATGTGAATTCAACGACTTGCAGTCAAATATTCATTAAGAATAAATAAAATTTACTTACTCTGTAGGCTGAGCGCTTTCGAATCTTTGAGATCTGTTTTCAGAGGCCTCTATTATTCATAATGAATGAATAATAGGCTTTGAATGAATGAGGCTTTTATTTATTCTTAATGAATATTTGACTGCAAGTCGTTGAATTCACATAAAAAATTAATATATGTTTTATTCATTGCGGATATCTACACAATATCACCAAATTCAAATTCAATTTATTTCCAAAGATTCATGAAAAGTACAAAAATATTCTTGCTAATACACAAAGTATTTATAAGTATTGTAAGATGCTTACAATGCTAAAAATCAATTGGAAATACAAACCACTTGCTGAAAGTATACTCATACTTTCGCCTGCAAATGGGAATGAATATCATATGAAAAACAACCCTTGATAAATGGAAGAAAAAAGAAGGAAAAAAGGGGGGAGCATTCACACTACCAGTCACTCGCATTTTTCTAATTTCAACATTGAATACACCTAAATGCTTGTTTAATACTGAGAAGAATTCATGAGTTATATCATAGCCTCCTCTGTTAGATAAATGTGGATAATTCGTTGAGTTATAAAATGTAGACTAAATAAATAAATATTTTATTTCCATTTAAAACTAAATCTAAACTAATACATATAAGACTACATGACTAAAACTACCAAAGATTACATTTTCATAAACATTTTTTTGCATGGAAATCAACCTACTCTACTATGGCATGCCATGTTCTAGAGCAGGTTTGCAATTTAAATTTTTCAAGATTCAGTGTTTTAATATGAGGTTAGTGAGTTCACATATTGTTCGAAATTATGGTTTCTATGGTTTGTCTTCTATGTTTATTATCCATTGATGTAGTTTGATTTTGAATTTCTTGCTGTGTGGTATTTCCTGTATGTCTCTTGGAAGCAGATTGTAAAGTTTTGGTGCTCAAGTGATTGTAGTGTATCTGGTATAAAGCCTTCTTAGCCAAACTTGCAATAAGAAGGTGCCTATTTCTTGTGTTGTGACTGTGGTTCCTGTGTTGAAAATGTGCTGTGTTTTTGTGTATTCTGTAGACTATTTCTTTAGAATATATCTGTCTTGCATCTATCACACCGAATTCGCTGAAAAGTTGATCTGATGGATAATGCAGTGGTTTTTTAATTATGACCTACATTAATAGTTTCTGCACTTTTATAAGCGGGTCAATGTGTGCATAACTTGTTCCACCCCATCCTACTATCCCATATGTCAGCAAGAACTGCACTACAGAATAGTAAATCATCATCATCTCCAAACACCTCAAATCAACCAATGACCTCAGCATTCGGAACTTGTAGATAAGTTTTCTCAATTTCTTGCATAGATCATTTATGTGATGGTCCCAGCGCAGAAAAGAATCCAATGCAACACCAAGGTATTTTTGCACCTACTTTTTGTGTACCGTGTAAGAAGTGTGATTTGATATGTCAGGAACTGTCAGATGATTCTCCACTGGTTGACCCTGCTGCGTAGCCGAGAAGCACAAAAAATGGGTGTGTACATAAATGTCTAACTATGTAGTTTGATAGAGATTGAAGATGACGTGACTTTCGAAACTATAGTTTGTCTGTTAGAGGAGGCTATGGTTGTATCCTTCGAAGAGCATAGGCTTCCTACTTTGCTTCGGTAGACTGTATCTCTGCAGTGGAGCATTCAATTTTTGGTGACAACCACCATCGCACAATCAAGCACATACTGTTGAGTGCTGTATGACAGATTAAGGCAGTGTGAATACCACCATACTAAAGCATGTATTTGATTCTGCGATGGTAATTATTCTCGAATATTGGATGCTCCACTGTGCAAATACCCTTACTCAACATCTTGCAACTTGGGAACTTTACGACTGATAATAAATGATACAGTATAACTACTGGAGGAAAAAATATGATACCTTAGTTGCTATAGTGATACTATAGCACAGCAATAAGAAGAACAACGAGAAATCGAAAAGGACAAATCGTTTATTGGAGCTCATGAATGGCAAAATAATATTTATTGCTTTCTTGTAATTGATAAATATCATTCCAGCACTCCTTGCAAGGTATGAGCGTTATTTTCAATTCAACATAGCAGTTATTCAGATGTCCAGTTTTATAATGACATATGAACATGCTAGTCAAATTCTAAGAATAATTTTAAATACGTTGAATTCCATCTATTACAAAAAAATCTCTAGAAATCTTTTTTCTAACTTACCCCATAGCCTGCCACTGGACCAATCCCATGTCCCAGGTAAGGATCTGCATATTCACGACCGTAACTGCAAATTAAATAAAAGTATATTCAAATTACAAATTATCATATTAAAATATAGGTACTGAATCATATATATTTTTTCAGAGGATGAAGCCCACATAGGCCTGAGACCTATGCGTGGGTAATGAATTGGATGATGGTGATTGATGAGTTGGACCTACAGTTTCAGGTGGGTTCCGAACCACCGGGAAGTGATCTTACAGCAGAGAACAGTCTTTTTTTGCTGGCCAATCCAATCGGTCACCCTTACAAAGAGCTAGATTTGATTCCAACTTTAAGGAATTAAAATTGAACAGTTTTAAAAAGTACAAACAGCACAAGTGGGTCGCGCTGTAGGCGTGGCTCTTAAGGGATGAAACTAGTTAAATCGTGGTCTATGTGGTTTAAATTTTTTCTTATCTGTACTGTACAAACACATAGTTTAATATAGTGTATCTGATTGTGATGTACTATTACATTTGTTTCTTGGTGTTTTTGAAATAAATTAAAAAAAGAAAAATGTCCAAAGCACATAGCAAGCAAGTCACCTAAGCTGCTAAATGATCACGCAGTTAGTAGGCTGCTGAGTGTAACTATCTATGTGAAATCGAATGAGTTTTTTCGAAAAACCTCTATGTAAGCCTCGTCGACTCACCACTTGCACCTCAGCCGTAATGTTCAACTTCAAATATTACAGTACGTTCGATTTATCTGAATGTCGACTTCAAATTCGACCTACACCTCCACCGCGACCTACTTTTGCTGTCCGCTGGTGTAAGTTCTAACACCAGACCTGAGCTATCCAGGTCACACGATATTATTATAATTTTTAGAAAATAATATTCAACTTTGAAACTTATTAGAATTTTTCTACTGCATTGGTATGTGAAGATTACAAACCAATACATAATTTTCAAACTCAGATAAGAATTTGATTCACTATCAATTAATAATTATACTAAAATAATATTTAACCTCATGCATTATTCCAATGTCTATCATAACGGTTATAGCTGCTGTAGCTCAGAAACATTAATTCATTATAAGTTAGCTCAATTTATTCAAATTATTAAAACGCACACTTTGTTTAAAGCACAAAAAAAGCTAGAGTATCACTTTGAACAAAAACGTTTTGTTCCAATATGTTTTATATATTTGTAATTTATTCAATATTTATTGTCCAATAAGTTCAACAAATATTTATAAAGAACACAACTATTTGTAAAATTGAATGCAAATACTATATCTAAACTGAAATTCAGACGCTTCAATAATTATAATCATTCCAATCAATCATGCAACTGAAACAAAAAAACATCGGGCAAGACAAACACACTTCGATGAAACAGATGGAACACTAGAAATATTTACCAAAAAGAAGAGAGGAGCAATACATATACAAATGACGCAAGCATAAGCATGGATTTCTTGGAAATTTGCATAATTATCGCACATCGATATTGGCAATATTACATTTCAGACAAATATCGTGTTTTTAATAATGAATATCCAGTATGCCTCTTGACATATTCAATATACAAAGATGTGTCTTTTGTGTTCATGAATACAAGGCTTGACGCAAATAGAAACGCAGATGATGGGGTCCAATTCATGTCGATGATACACAAAAAGTCACCCTGCGTCACGTCACCAAACCTGCGTTTCTATTTGCGATGGGACAAATTGAAGTATTTTTTTTGAGGATGAAGCCCACATAGGTTTGAGACCTGTGCGTGGGTGATGAGTTGGATGATGGTGATTGATGAGCTGGACCTACAGTTTTAGGTGGGTTCCGAACCAACTGGAAGTGATTTTACAACAGAGAACAATGCCATTTTGCTGGCCAATCAATCGGTCCCCCTTACAAATAGTGACCAGGAGAACGCAGCTTATTTCTAGTTGGATCTATACTACAGGTTCAATGGTCGAATTACACTTAACAGTTCGCATACAAAATAACTGGATTATTAAAAGTGCAAGAAATTGATAGAGATTGAGTCATTACGGAATACTTTGCGCTACTGAAAGAAGACATCCAATCGAAGAGTAAAGAGATTTCACATGCCCATCTTGATAATAAAATTCTATAAACTGAAAATCTTGAACAAATGAAAAATATAATTTTGAAGGGAATGAAATAAAATTAAAAGAAGAATAGCCGAAACAGCAGACTAACTTAAGTTGAAGTTTCAGGTCTCTAGTTCAAAATTATAGTTTTTTCAGAACAAAGGAAAAAATTAATAATTTTTTTCTATGTTGATATTGCAATATTGCAAGGGAAGTGATGGCCGTGAGACGTAGCAGGTATCTGTTCAACAGATAGAGATAAGCTGGGTTCTCCTGGGCCATCTTTGTAGGGACCGATTAGATTGGCCAGCAAAAAAGACAACGTTCTCTGCTGTAAAATCGCTTCCCGGTGGTTGGGAACCCACCTAAATCTGTAGGTCCAACTCATCAAACTCATTACCCACGCACAGGTCTCAAGACCTATGTGGGCTTCATCCTAAAAAAAATATATGTTTTTATTTAATGATGATATTGCACTTCTGGATTTTGAATGGTATTTTATTTTATAAAATCTTCTCTTCAAAGTTTGGTAAAACGATATTATTTTTGGTATACATTTCTGGAGGTCGCCGAGTACGGCGGTCTCCTTCCTTCCTAAAGCTTGAGCTTACTCTTTGGGGAAGTAGTTCCTAATTATTTTCTATATATTTTTTTATTAATATTTTATACTTATTTTCGGCGAGTTATTAAATTATGCATTGTAATAAGCAATAAATAAAAAATTCCAGTTATTTATAATAACTATCTGTGACACTTAAAATACATCAACTACCACAGCATCCCCTTCACCAATATAAAAAATTAAAAAAATGTAATTCTAAAAACATCGATTTTAAACCTGATTAAGCGCAAGGGGATGCAGAGCACTTTTGGAAGGTTCGCGCACAGCAAAGAACGCAAGCAAGAAAAATAAATTCAAAGATTGAGGGGACGAGATGAGAAAAAAACATGCGCTAAAAGGGGAATTCAAAATTATTTTCTTTGACAAAGACAAAAAGTTGATTCTATAGAGCGTTACAATTCGTATTTCAGATACATAACATACGTGATAACATGAAGTTGAGAAATTATATTCAAGAGTAAAGGTATGCTTATAAAAAGGGGTTAAAAATTGGACTACTTCAAGGCTAGATTATGATAGTGGGAATCGCATGCAATGCAGGAGCAAGGGGAGCGGTTAGGGTAATTGCTAATATCCTCAATCAGATGTTGAAGATCCATCTTGTTTCCATTAATTTATAATAAAAACTTGAAAAACACTTCAAAGTGGAAATTGTGACTCACGTTATGGCGTGAAGGCCGTTTCACTCTGATGTTGAGAGCATCGTCAGACACCCACAGTACTGTTCTCCCACCACGAGAATTGAGCTGGCAGGAATTCTAGGAATGTAGGAGCTGGCCGAGTGGGGGTAACACAGTAAACCGGTCTTTGAATTTATCAACATTTGTAAAACAATTGCTCGGCTTGTTCGCTAGGCGACGTTGCGAACTGAACTAAACCAATACAGCCACGTTGGATAGTAGACGGAAGTGTGCGAGAAAGAGAGAAACAGCGTGTGATAGAGACAGCGAAGATGAGCCTCCCCGCACACCTCATACGTCGCCTCTATTCTCGTGATGGGCGAACAGTACACGCCACTTTCTGAATATTTATATATTTCTCATTTTACTTCACTCCTATTTTTGCTTCACTATATTTGAACAACATATTTTTTGTTTGAATGGCTTTATTGTCAAAATAGCATTATATACACTCCAGTGTACTGTAGGTCGTCTGACGATGCACTTAACATCAGAGTGGAACGGCCGTCACGCCATAACGAGAGTCACAATTTCCACTGTGTTTTCTAAGTTTTTACTCAATAATATTGTGCATTATTGGTGGGCAAATTTATTGATCTTTCGTCATTCATCCTCTGTACAAAAGATACGCATTGAACACTGAATTATTATATTTTCAATTACTTTTTTTGACAGCTTTGTTATCTATATCAAGCCAGCCATATCAAGTAACGATTGAGACTCAAATTCAATAGTACTCTTTTTTTGGAGGATGAAGCCCACATAGGTCTGAGACCTATGCGTGGGTGATGAATTGAATGATAGCGATTGATGAGTTGGACCTACAGTTTTAGGTGGGTTCCTAACCACCGGGAAGTGATTTATATGATAATATATGAAAGATTCAAATGTAGGAATACGCTATCACTTTGGACGTGAACGCTGATTGTGTACACATTACAGGATGCAATATTGCACAGTAATGTTGTGAGTCCAAGGCCCGATTTACGAGGCTTTCGTAAATCAAGAAATGTTCAATAAACGTTCCTGAGAAGTGCATTAAGACGCAAAACTATGGGAGCAAGGATCGATGCAATTTTAGCATGCAGGACATTCGCAGCAACTTTGTGCTCTCTCTAAGTCTACCTTGAGCCTTCCTCAATTCAAGGAATACTTGAAAAGTATCTAACTGTATTTATTAAGAAAACAGCTTTTGGAAAAAGATCCTTTACATAGCATTAAAAATATCAAGAAATAATTATTTACAGTTTCAAAAAGAATTATTGAATTGGTTGATAGATCAAGAAGTAACGCAATGTAAAAACTTAGTTTCAGCTAAAAATGCTCATTTTAATTAATTGTTTAGATTAATTTGATAAAGTACCTAATAATATAATCACATTCTCATACACATCCTTTGTATATAATGTTACTTTGGCAATAAAGCCATTTAAACAAAAAATATGTTTGTTCAAATATAGTGAAGCAAACGTGAAATGAGAAAAAAGATTGATATTTTTATATTATAAATACCTAATAATAAAATATTTTTGTTTTATTTATTTATTCATTTTTCAAACTTTATAGAAACGTTTCTGAATATTTATATTTTTTCTTATTTTACTTTTTCACCGATTTTTGCTTCACTATGTTTGAACAAACTTATTTTTTATTTGAATTTCTTTATTGCCAAAATAACATTAGATAGATAGATAGATAGATAATTGTCTTTTATTGAAGCACTTTACAATTAACATAAGTGCTGTGGGCGAAGTTGAGGCATAAGAGCCCCCTCCTACACTTAACCCACAGTTTCAAAACAAAGTATAACTTCATTAACAATAAAAAAGTATATACAAAGGAATTGTATGAGAATGTAATTATATTTTTACCTAATCAAATTAATATATTGCAAATTTTGAAAAAATACTTACTAGACTCAGCATCAGCACATACTTTCTAGAGGAGTTTATATTAAGAAAATTTCCGAAAACAAATATTGTAAACTGATTAAGTTATTCTATAAGTAGTATTGTTGCAATTATATTCTGATAAATAATTTTTTATTTTGAGTGAATGCTTTTCAAGTCTCCCTTGAGTTAATTAAGGAAGGTTCAAGAATGAAAGGGAGCAAGGATCGTGCAGGACATTCGCAGGAGCACAGCGCGCTCTGTTTGGCCTACCTGGCAACAGCCGCATACCCGGCGACGGCGGGCTGTTGAGCTGCGGCAGCCGCTGCGGTGTAGGCGCGCGCCGCGACGGCCGTGTAATTGGCCGCAGCCGCATAGTTGGCCTGCTGTTGCGCAGCCGCTGCCGTCGTTAGCGCCGACGGACCCGCCGCTTTAAGCAATGGTGACGCCGCTGCTGCTACCTAAACGCACGCACGCACGCACGCAGCAAAATGTATTGTCAGCAAATATATCGAACATACCACATACGAGAAAATGTGACACAGGGACGAATGGACTGAGATTGTTTGGGAGGAAGGAGAGGAGGGGATGATGGAACACAATAATTGCGCATAACAAAATAGAAAATGGACTGGAATTGAGAGGAAGGAAATGCGAAGATAAGTAAAAACATTACAATTAAACATAACAACAGAACAAATACATGAAATCAATTTAAGGGAAGGAAAAAAGAGTACAGGCATGGCTGGAAATGGAAAATATTAATTATTATCGATGTGAGTGAACGTTAATTCTTAAGAAGGTTGAAAAAAACAAAGATAGAAGAAAGAGGATGGATAAGAAAGAGGTGAAGGAGAAACAAGACAGAAAAAATGGGGGAAAAAGGCAGAAAATAAAGACGAGGAAAAAGAAGGAGAAGAAGAAACAAAGAAAAAAGGAGAAGAAATGGAGGAACAAAATAAAAAGGAGTAGAACTATTAAATAAAACTTGAACGAACGTTAAAGAATGACGAGACATAGGCAGAGGAGAAATAAGTAAGATTAGGGGTGCAGGAGCTTTGAAGCAAAAGAAATTAAAACAAAACAGGAAGTTCATACACTGGAAAAAAACATTGAGAAAATATATAATTAGTATCGTAAATGGGGTGATGGGTTATTTATTAGACGACAACTAGATAGCCACTCTGAACTAAGAATAAATTTAAACTCAAATTGTTGTAGGTTGTTGGAAGAAGGTAAAAAGATAAGGAAACACTATGGAGAGGGAAAGAAGGTGAGGCAACGAAGCTACATAACATCAAACATGATAAAGAAATTTTCAGATCAGATGGGACCGACGTGAATATTCAATAGACATAGAGCTGTAGTAGAGAAGATCTGCGAAGTCTTGAAGCAGATGTCCCCCTGGAGGAAGATTTGTCGTCGATCAAGCTTCATGAGCACTCGAAAAACATCTGATATCGTCAAAGATCTTCAAGAAGACGCTCTTAGGCCATGGAACACCTCGTTTATGTCAGGCACAAACATTGGTTAGAAGATCTAACCTTCATTTATTTGACAACATAACATAAGAATGTTCTATTTGAACTACACCATGTAAATTTATTGGGAACATTTCTTCAAGGTAGAAGTCATTTCAAGTTGAACAATATTTTGTTGTTAAACTTAACAATGAACTGCGTATTTTCACTTAAAATAACTCAAATTTCACCAGATGGACCAGCAAAAACAAATTGAAGAAATTATTTTTTTTAATAGTAGTCTTGCAATTTACTTTAGTCTGTTATTGATTGCTATGAAATACAATAAATTGTCATATTACAGCAAACTTGGAACTAAAAATTGCACATTTCACCAAAACTATCATCAAATGACTACGTGGATTACTTTCCCAAATTACTCAAACATAATTCAACTGGTAGCAACATGAAATATATAGATAAATACATTTAAAAGTCGTTTGAAGAATTACTATTATGTATATTCTGCCTGTTTTCTCACACATTCAACGATAATAATTTCATTTATAAATAACTTAAATTATTGATGGATACTGTATATAATTTTATAGGGGACACATTATTATTAGAAAAGTTTTATTTATTTACCTCTAGGTTAGACTTGTTGACGAGGGGTAAACTTGGGTCCATTAGTACGCCGACACCAGATTCCTGCAAGTCATAGCTTCAATGTAAAACTGGCCATTTTGAAAAACAAATTTAAAGAAAAATAGCGAAATAAAAATACTAAAATAATAGTATAGGAGAAAAAATAAAAATATACCAGTACCAGAACTTAATTGAACTGAAGAATTGTTCAACAATTGAAGAATAATACAAAATTTAAAAAATACAAATTAGAACAAAAAATAACACAATCTGTTTTAGCCTACAATGAAACAGTGGTAAACACCGATTTTATTTTTGTGGCTCTTTTCAACAATAAAAAAATGGATTCTTCTCTTGTATTTCACCCCCATGATGCATGATTAATACTGAATAGTGAAGAGTTGGAAATAACATTTCGCATTTTCTACATGAAAACTGTGTAAACTTAATTAGTTTATGTGTGGTAAGTTACAAACGTTGTCTTTTAGAATTTACAAGACGGCAAAAGTAATTTAATAATGTCGTGTAACCTGGCTGGCTTAGGTCTAGGGTCAGAGTTCTCAAGTCACACCTGAATATAAGTTCAGGGCCTCTGAAGAGACTTAACGACTGTTTCAGGCAGCCGAGACCGACAGGCTAAACGTGTCCTCCGAAACACGGGAATGGCATAATCATATAGATAGATCTAAGGTGATTTATGTAAGGTCATTAGCTAATACACAGCCTTGAGAGCCTATGGAAAGTGCATTCATGGATAACCCCTAGCCAAATGTTATTTAGCCAAAGTAGTATAACTTCAACTAGAAACAAAACTGAACTTTGAAATGTCACAGCTTCAAAATTATTCCTATTAAATGCCCCTTCCACCAAGACTTCTACTACTTTACATTACCAAAAGAAAATTTATACTGCTTTAAACATTGTGCAAAGTTTGAAGGCTTCAATCAATAATTAGCAATTAAATAGTTTAACATTCACAACAGAATAATTACTAGATGATAAACATAGAAGCACATTTGCAAGGATACAGCACATAGATCTAACTAGTTTACTCAGCACGTAGAATTATCCTTCATTTGCAAAGACCAAAGCCCTCAAAACTTGCACATTGTATGATTGGACGATAACTAAGTAGAAACCGAGATAATTCACATAAATCGCCATTCAGAATATTGCATGTGTTAATTTAACCTTGGAACCCTTGTAATAAATAACCGTAAGACTTTCATTGTGGAGGAGACCCCTTGAAATGAAAATATGCTTTATTAGGCGGAGTTGGGACTGCTTGTGGGTAGTTCAAACTCTCCGTTTAAACCATGTTACTTGAAACATGATGGACCAAATTTTAGGTAGGTTTTGATTTCGAACCATTCAATAATTTTGTGAATATATAATTCTATGTACTTAAGATTGCTATAGCGATGGATATAAGCATGACCACTCGTTACAGACCGTCTGAGAGGAGACTCAAGACTGCAGACAGTAGCTAGGGCGAAATTAACTCTCACAAGAGTAAGAGTCTATACTGCTTCACGAGAGGACAATGACAATAAATAATCATTATTTACCACAAATATAGGCTAAGAGTTCCGACTCAGCGAAAATGTATGAATATAAATTTTATAAATTTTTAGAGTAGGAAATGTGAAGTTGTACTATTGATTTGTTTGGACGACTCTGTAACCATAACTTTTATCTTCACTATTCTTGAAAAAAAAGGGAGTAGTGTATATAAATTCTTAACCCATTAACTTGTACCACTTTCATAATAAAAAAAACTGATGAAAAAATAACTAAAAAATATGTGAATTTAAAGAATATGGAAAGAATAAGTTGTATTAAGAATAAAGAATAATTATTTAAACAACTCAACTTATAAAATACTGTACTTGTTTCTCAAAATAAAAATCAATGTCTAACATAATCACTAAGAGAAGAAAACTGTAAGCTAACCTATAAACATGTAACTTTTTAAAAGCTTATTAAAACTGTTTCCAAAACAGAAGCCTACTTTCATGTATAGAAGTATTTCTAAGTTAAATTTACTCAACTAAAATTGAATAGTTAAGTAGAAGTTATATAGTAAAGTGGCAGTAAGATATTTTGCTGACAAAAATGTTTGTACTGTACTTGTGATATAAAGTGATTTCTAATAGAATTAAAAGTAATTATAAGTAAGAATACATATGCACATCAAGTTTTCATTGCTAGCCGAAGTTCACCTCATTGAATTCTTTTTAAAGATAAAATAAGGAGAAAGACATAATACGTGTACTTGTCATTAATTCTAATCAATTATACAGAAAAGCGTATACCAATTCAATATCAATCTATTGAAAAGTTTTCAAGTAATCTATACGAGGCAAGACCCCGAGGATAATAATTAAATAATAATTTATTAGATCTTTAAATTTTCTTATCTGTATTCTTAAAAAACTGGACTTGAGTAATTGCATTAAATTCATGTATTTTAGTTTCTTATATATGTTTATGCTGGTTTAGGCATATCATATTAGAATTGAATTTAAACAAATTTTAATAGACCTCTTCTCAAGGCAGTACAATTTGGTTATAAAATTTTTTTTAAATTTACAGTGTCCTATTGTACTATTAAAAATGTTACCTATTGAACAGGGGGGAAATATTCCATCAAATGCTTATAAAAAGGTGCTTGATTTCTTATTTGATTGGAAATTTATTTTGCGAGTTATTCATCTCAGATACGAATTATATTAAATTTTTGATAAACTTAAAACTTTGGAAGTGACAACGATTCTTGGATAATATAGTTTGTATCTTGATTGAACATTTGCTTAGTGATACAGTAACTAAATAAAATATTTTAAAACATTTTCAAAATGCGGTATCTGAAATCGATACCATATAGAGTAATATTAGAAACTCGAATATTAATTACAATATTTAAAAAAATCATTTTAAAAGAATTTTATTTAAAAAAAAAAACAATAACGAAGAAAAAACAAAATTTTCAGATTCAGCCAGAGCTTGAAATCAAATGGGAGATTAAAAATGATCCTTTTCGAATATTGAAATCGATTAGTTTGAGCTTATAATTTAATGTAGTATAATAAAAACTATGAGAAAATTCTATGACACACATTATAATACCTCAGCAAACATCAACACAAAAAACTGAAAAATTGCCTTAAAACGAGGGAAACCCCAACATCAAAATTTATTTACTTTTTATTTTCCTATACATTTGATATATTTTGCTATATTTTTTATACTTCCTATTTTTCCAAATTATTATGAAATATTTTTAGACAAGCTATTTTAACCAATGCAGTTTCTGAATTGATAATTCAGTTTTATGTATATTATTAATAAATCTATTAAGCGGGATAAACTTCAGCAATTGAACATAAAATGTTATGTTCAATAAAGTTTATGTTTTAAAAACAGTGACTACTATGACTTTACATTCTACGAAAGTGCAGCAGCAAGGGGCTTGAGCTGTACTTTGTTATGTTCAATCATTTTCTCATCGTTAAAATGAAATAACTTATTTTTATGTATCAATAACGGCATTCATTTATTTGATATATTTAATAACTCAGAAGCTACTTAAAGATTTGATAGAAAAATTTCAGCCAAAGGTCTTTCTATCATAGATATACAGCTTTCATAGGGAAATTCTTAAACTTTGTTTTCCGTAGTCTTTCAAAAACTTTGTGACAATCCTTTGGTTCAATTATCATTTTATGTCATTATGACTTTGTAATTAATTGTAGCTTGAATTTGATTTCGACCGTAATTTAGTGACTGATTTAATTTAATTCCTTTCACTTGAAAAAGCAGTCTTGAAAATCTTGTTTTGATATAATTTATTATAAAACTGTTGAGGTGATTGGTACTTCATTTAGCTAGCAATTGGAAACCATACATGCACATGCAGTTAACAAGATTGCTTCTCAAGAAGCTGAAGCATGCAACATTAACAAACAATGTCCCTTCTACCAGCAATTTCAATGTTACATACACATGCCATTGACATAGGCGAGACACACAACTCGTAGACTATGTATGTCTCTTACAAAAACATGTCCATTCTCAGAATATAGATATGTATATAATATTATAATAGATATAATACCGTTTTCAAATAACCAACGATTATTCACATACACAGGTGATCGGCTAAAATAATGCAAGCTAGCTACGGTACTCATTAGAGGCTCAGATTTGATCAGCATAACAATAATATATTTTTATAATAAAGGTGTTTTAAACATATATTCGTCTGTTACAACCCACGATCAAGGTATTTGGTCAATTAAGGTATTTGAAAGCCATATTTCAAGCAATTCCAAAAATATAATAGTTACAACAATGCTGGATTGTGAAGGTTGCAGTACAACAACTTCGATATTTTTGTTTATTAAAATTAGGTAAATGAAACATTATTATTCTTCTCCCATGGTATAAAAGGAAACAGTAATGATATACTTCAAAGGGGCTATTTATGTACCCTTAACGAGGGGTCATAATCAAATAAAAAGTTTCATAAACTAGGGATTATTGTAGAATCAAGGATGATTTAACCAAAAATATTGAGAAAATGTGTAATAGAATATGAAACCAATTATTTTAAACACCACTGATAAAATCAGAATGGTTTATCAATTGAACATCGGTAATCCATTGTTGGAAAAAGTATGCTTAGGTAATCTTGTAAGTATTGATGTAAGACAAATATAAATTCTGAATATACAATATACTTTCAATTTAAAATATTGATGGCATTTTCACAAAATTCAAAATTAGCATTTTAAAATAATTCAAAGATGAAAACTGATTTCAAGAGAACAATTAAAGCTTCTTCATATCTGGCACAGGGTATGAATCAAATGCCATAAAGAATTTAGTAAAAAACACGAATAAAGAAATAATGGGAACTACAGTATATTCAAGCAATGTAGAAGAAAATAAAATCATTTTGCAAATATTTTCAAGTGGAATAGGAGAATTACTGATAAAAAACTGTTTTTGGGAGAAAAATAAATTAATCAGATTAGCAATTATAGAATTACTTGTCATATCTTTAGAGAAACTTCGATGGAAATCTGATAGGAACTCATTTTATTGAACTTATAGGGGAAAATTCATACATACAATTTCAAGAATTTTTTAAGAATCATTAAATGCTGATCAATTTGAATAAAAAGCATGCATAATAGAATTTTGTAGTATTGGCCCAACTAAAAACATCCTAGACCTGAACCCAGTGAAGTAAGTTAGACAATACAAGCCCAATGACATTAATTAGCACTTTAATCGCAATTATCTAATAATTCTACTTCTATTAATTGATAAAGTGCTTCAATTGAGATTTTTAAGAACAATACAAGATATTGTTACAGTCGTATACAATACCATCACGAAAAACATGCAGAATATACATTTAACAATATACAAGTACATTTCTTTTTTGCTCGAGTGAAACAAATATTTCAATTTCGCAGTAAGTTTACTTGTGAATATTAGTATAGAAAAAGTTTGAGTGTTCGGTTTATAAAACCGGCAAAAGTACAAATTACACTTTGCTTAGCATAAAATTCTAATAAATAGTAATAGAAAAGCGGCACAAAATAAATTACATTAAAAATTTTCAAACAACAGCAAAGTTTTAAAAATATAATTTACAAGTTTTTATAAATATTCAAGTATACAGATAACCATAACGACACATTCTCAAATAGCCAATCAATGAAGTAATAGAAATGATACAATCTGAAGAGATTAGAAAAAAGATAATAGCGAATTTCATTCAACTGTTTCATAGATTATGTCAAAATCTAATTAGACAATATAGACTAGTCTACAAGTACAGTTATATATCCAATGTCACCAGCACACCCAAAGACATAATTCCATAGTACATTGGAAACAATGAAAAAAACTTCAAACAGAAAGCTTTTCCTCTAAAAGTGGTAAAGAAATCAGAGATGTACAGTTGATGTTTAACTGTACATGGGAGTACGAAGAATAGCAGTGATAAAATAGTGTAGATAAAAATACAGAAGCTATTAATCATCAAATCTATCAACTTTCAAACATAATCCTTGTGCAAAAAATATCTTCAGAACGCCTTACTCCTCATTCAAAACCACCCTATAAAATCAACCCGTTTACTTTTAAAAAATTAAGAACACAAAAAAAAATGAAAAAATCTTGGTTGTTCAAAAATGTTGACCGTGTATGAATTTAGATTTCCTTGGTAACATTTTGTAACGTAAACATGACGTAATAACCTCTGTAAGTTACATTCTGAGCATGCTACACTTAATCTGCACATGCGCAGTTTGTAACTTACAGTTTATTACAATTTTAAGGTGTGTAGAACGTTGCTAGGTAATACTGGTTAAAGCCAGCTGCATTGAAAAATGATAAAATCGCTGACGTTCATTCTCAAAAATGCACTAATATAGAAATAATGTTTTTCTTGAAATTAATTGAGAAAGTAAGTGATTATCACTCGTTTACAAATTGATTTGAAGATACTTTAAAAACGGAATAAAACCTTGAATATAGAACCTCTGTTGCAACTGATAATAACTACAATCGAATCTACTTTTTAATTGAAGCACTTGTACTTTCATAGCTCCCTATGAACAGCTATTTTTCATAAGGGACTGGACATGATCTGCATGCAACCGTATAAGTAGTACTTGATATATGAGCAAATACCATACACAGAGGGAATTTTCAGGACATGAGTTTCAGTTTTGCAAAATCAAAACACACATTAAATAAACATGAGAAAAAACATTAGGAATAATTCAGGCTTTCAAAAAGATTCAATCAGATAAGATATCAGACGTTAAAATAATACTGTAGCACTCAAAGTACAGAATCAACATGCACATAATCTAATGGGTGATGAATTTTAGAACACAAAAGTACAAAACTTGAAAATCAATTCAACTTCACAGTCTCCTTTGAAATAAAAAAATACTCAATGTAGAGTCATGAATGCGGGCCCCAGAGTGAACTCAAAACATTTTTTATTCAAGTTGATAACTTTTTTGATCAAATATCATAAAGATCTAGATGAAAAGTATGAATGAAAATAATTACTCTAATACTATGCAAAGTGTTTTCCATTATCAATCAATCTTTAGAAATCTATGCAATTTCATAACAAGTATTTTAGGATTTAATAGCATGCAAATAACTCATACAATAGAATTTTGGACTAAAAAATTGTTAATATAAACTTTTCGAATGACGACTTGAAAAATCAATATAAAGAATGAAAGGTTTATTTTTGCATATAAATGTGACTGCTATCTGGTACTAAAAACGCAGTTAAACTAAACTAATGTAAAGATTACTGTATAAAATTGTAAATAGAAATATAAAATTGTAAATAGAGCTATTGATTGCAGTGTTTTTTATCTTTACGTCAACTAGCATCAGCTATTAGGATAAATACGAGATATGTACGTAGTATCTAGATAAGCCTAATCCATTACTCTTGTTTTTATTACATCAACTAGCACTAACTACTTTATGAGATTAAGGCTGTGTGCAGGTTTTTGGTTACAATTTTTCCCCCGAAGTTTCTTGTATTGGATGTTATTAGAGTATTGAAATGTTATCTATTGCCATTATTCTTTCATCAATTATTTTATGAAATATGAGGATTCAAAGTTGAAATTTTTCGGTTTTTGGGGGCAATTCATCTCCCCTAAAACTTATTTTAAACTTGTGATTAATTTTTTTATAACTAAAGGGCACATTGAGAAATAAAATTACATCTTTTTCATTTTAATCAATTAGTTTTCTCAAAATAAATTTTTGAAAATCTTGAAAAATTTCAGTTTTTCAAAAAATATTTTGAAAAGACCAATTGCTAAATTTAATAAAAAAAATGTGCCATTCTTTTCCCCAGTGTGTCTTTCAGTTATAAAAAAATTATCAAATGTTTAAAATAACTTGTAGGTGAGTTCAATTGCCCCCAAAAACCGAAAAATTTCAACATTGAACCCCCATATATCAGAAGATCATTGATAAAACAGAATTAATCTCATGGCAATAGCATTTCAATACCTTAATAAGTTAATATTAAATTCAAGAAATTTCGTTATAAGAATTATGACCAGAAACCCTGCGCATAGCCTTAACTAAATACTGGTATTTTTTTTAAATAAGAGTGATACATAAATTAAAAAGCTATAATCCAATTTTATATGAAATATAGTGAGAACAGAGAGCCTAATAAACTGTATAATACTGTTTTATACAGCCTAATCATTCAATAAGCATTTGATAGTACTATTGGCTAATACTGTATTACATCATCACTTAGATGCACTTACTAATAAAATAATGGTGATTAATATGGTATTGGGTGGTAATTTAACAATAATAATGGTGATGAATATGGTATTGGGTGGTAATTTAACATTTTACTAGACGGTAAGGAAATAATAGGCTAATAGAAGAATAAATCAATTAAATATCAGCAAAAACTCAACTACCTCAACATTAATGGTGGAATTAGCTGAAACTATCAAATTACATGTCGGTGTATGAGATTCATACTAATTGAACAATAGTTACACAAGCGCACACACAATCACACAATAATTATTATATTCAACTAACAACAAAAAACATCCGATTTTACTCGTACGTAATATTGATTGATGTTTTTTTTACTTAACGGTCTGTGGAAGTGTTGGTGGGAACTTGAAATCGATGCACTGTTTACGTAAAATGCTAAATTTAAAGCAAATTTTACAACTCACACACTCAATTTAGAATCAAACAGTATGAAAATTTTGTCAATTTTCTTTTTGTTATTTTACCTCTGTTGTAGAAGTTCCAGCCTGTAACATTTAATAATGCTCAGTTCCTGACTTTCGTTTTTTATGATTCTACTTTCAATAATCGAAATGAAACCTTTTTTAAATTATTTCTATATTTATGGGAAGCGGACACTTGAATAACTTAAAAAAAATGAGAACAGGACTCAAATAACAAATTGAGTGGGAGAGACTAAAGTCATAACATTTTCAATAACAATCATATTTTAATTAGAAAAACTTCATTTAGATGTAATTTCTTATTTGATTGAAATTTTTATTTCAATTTAATTGTATTTTTGTAATGATTTTGTAACGATCTGTAATCCTGGTAAATTTGAATTTGAAATAAAATTAAAATTTTCATCAGTCTAAACAAAGAAGTTGCACGTTTAAGCCGATAAATTTATGAAAATCAGCAACAATTTACCATGAACGAGCACAAAAATAGCAATTGGGGAAACACGTAGCATGCAAGATAATTTTCATAAATATATTTCCACGATAAATTAAATATAAATTTAGTTCCCATTTATAATAGTTTTATGTAAGAGATATATCACGTCAACAATGACATTGACACACCCATCAAGATACTTGTTCTACACTAATACGACCTCGACCCAATTTTTCGTCCAGCTCAATTCATTTCAATTGTGTCTAAATGGTTTTAGTATGTAAGGAACGACAGTCAAATTTTAGATGGAAATCTTTTCAATTTGCTAAAGTTGATTCTAATTGGAAGGTGTTATTAACTATCCAACAAACAGAAAATAAATTCATAATTATTCTAACAAAATAAAATATTCCTATATCTTCGCGTTACTTCTTCAAAAGTTATCAATTCTAAGAATGGAAATTAAGCATAAGGAATCATTCGTAAAACGAATTATGAAAACTTGAAACAAAATTCGCCTAAAATGTAACTTGTAACTTAATAATCAATTTCGTTGAAAATGAATCTTACATGAATATTTACAATGAAAATGAGTGTGACATTTTTAACCCACCATTTTATATACATGACACATAAATTTTCAATTTGCTTAAATATGTAATATAACTGCAAAAGACAAAAAACATTGACGGAAAAATTGCAAATTTAAATTTGATAATGCCGATAATTACCTGTAACCTGTAGTTGTTATCTGCCGTGGCTGCGTGTGCCGCTAGGAATGGATCATAGTACATGCCACTGAAAAAGTGCAAACACAATAGTTAAAATCAAGAAAATATACTAATTAAAAAAATTAATTTTCTTGAGAAAATTTATAAAATCTATAAACAAGTTCTTAAAAAATAGGCACCTATAAAATATACTAAAATGGCTCGACAATTGCAAGCACGTCTGGAACAACATTATCTATATAGCCTAAACCACAATTAAACCCACATTTTTCAACATGTCATTATTTTTGGTGGCTGATTTGAAATGTATTATTGGAACTGATCGAATTTCGGGATAATATTTCCTTGATAAATGAATCCGATTGAAATTATATATTTCGGATAACTCGAAACTATGAACCACACTCCAGTCAAGGTTTATTTCAATAATATTTTCCCCCTGAAGATATATAAATATATATATTTTTTTTAATTTCCATATAATAGCTAATGGTTATGATACTATCTAATTTATTGAGGTGTATATTGCTAAATCTTCAAGAACAATATAACCAGAATAATATGCATCTCCTTTATACTGTAGATTATGAAGATATTCTCATTTTTTTCGGAGGATGAAGCCCAGATAGGTCTGAGACCTGTGCGTGGGTAATAAATTGGATGATGGTGATTGATGAGTTGGACGTACAGTTTTATTAGGTGGGTTCCGAACCAAAAACTAGCACCCCATGTTATAGACTGAAAAATTACCGAATATTACTGTAAAATAATTAAATGTGATTCAAAATTCGTTTTTTGTATTCCTAATAGGAAGACCCTGTCAATTCATTGGCTACATGAATTAAGAAAGAAATATTTTTCCCCAAAAACACACATTTCAATAATTATACGTAAAATTCATCTAAACGTCTAAAAACACTGTCCGAACAAAAGTCGAGATTTTTCGAAGTTAAATGGCATAAACATTCAGCCTATATCAATGAACCTACCTTGAGCTTCTTTAACTCAAGATAGACTTGAAAAGCATTCACTCAAAAGGCTTTTCAAGTCACCCTTGAGTAAAGGAAGTGTCAAGGTAGGTTCATCAATACGGGACTCAGTGTTGAATGAAACGATATAAATATTATTAATTTCTTTAAATGTAATAAAGGCAGTACACTTTTAATTCGTTGAGATATAGAATGCAGAATTACTGTGTTAACCTGTTATTGCTCCTCAACACTCAAGAAAAAATTAGATTTAAAATTTTCCAATCACTCTGTTGGTTGTTCAAATCGATAATACAGACATATAAACTGATAAATCAGTCATACAACTGGTTAATTTAAAATTAAAAGCATTCTATATTTATTCAATTATTTATTAAACAAATGGTTTGAAATTGTAGAAGGTTTTTTTTTTACTTTTTCTTTTGTATCAAACCTCTGAATAATGAAAAGAAAATTATTCTCTACAGGCTTTTAATAGCTGATGTAAGATTGGCTATCTTATTTCAATGAATTTTCTTCGTTAGCCATTAATTTATACATTTTTAATACGTGCTAAGGTTTCAACAAGATAGCTATGGTTGTGTAGTCTCTTGATATGAATAAATATAAATATTATTACATCTCGTATTTATCTTAGATATCTCATCACCATCTTCAAAGGAATAATACAGTATTGGGCAAGAACATAACTCAAAACGTCAAAAATTGAATTATTCCATTTTCTAAAAAAAAAATACTTGATTCTCATTAACAAATACCAACAGATATAAACATTAAAATATTTATTAACAAACGTGTATTCTATTAATTTGAATAAAAATATTGTAAAAATTAAAATCACGAAAAATAAATTTATAAAAAAAACAAAAACTTGAGTGTTTCAAAGTTAAAACAGATTGCCATCCCAGAAACAATCAAAACTACTTCTGCTGCCATATATAATAAATATACCTAAATATAACATGTGGACAGTTTTCTAGGTGAAAGGCTTGAGGTTAAATAGTGCAAAGCAAGAACACCACATGCGCATAGCCTATATATAAATATATGCATTTCAATAACGTGGAGATGTGTGTAGAGAAATATATATATGTCATCAATATTATGTCTGTAAAATATGAATGTATATTTACACTATAAATATTGCACACTACACATCGCACAAAACTTTACAAACA
Source organism: Conomelus anceps (assembly GCA_948455865.1). NCBI lineage: Eukaryota > Metazoa > Arthropoda > Insecta > Hemiptera > Delphacidae > Conomelus > Conomelus anceps. Next base: position 17,698,568 of record OX418221.1, read on the forward strand.
ATGCGAGCGGGTCCATCAATCAATTAATCAATCAGAATAATATTATTCCCATAACCTACAATCAATATTAATAATCAACTGATTAATCAAGAGAGGCACGGGTAAGTAGTAATCATAACAGTAATCATCATCAATCAATCAGAGCAAAGAGCAGAATAGAATTTGACAGTAGATGTCACAGTAATAATAAAGTAAAGCCACAGAAAAATTGTCAAATTGCCTGTAAATAGTAGTGGATGCCAACATGCCTTGTCTATAAATGCTTGCTTTTACCAAAGAGTGATGAAATGATAAGAGCTAGGTACAGTCAGTTTGGTACAGTAACAGTCAAGACATGGTACACGTCTGAAATTGCCTTGTATATACTATTTAATATAATTTTCGTTTTGAAAAATCAATAAATTATCCCATTTGAAACGTTAAATGGATCAGATTGATGAGAGTTTAAGTGAAAAATCACCTAAATAAGGAAATATGGGAGAGACAGTAGTTGTCCATCATAATAGGAAAATCCGAAAACGATAGATTTCTTAAATGTTCTACCAGTTTGTACGAGGCTTAAATATTCAAATTTTGCTAAGGAACATGAGCATTATTGACTTTTGAAGCACACTGTAATGGGAAGGAAAATTGTGAAAACTATATCGCAAGTTTAACTTTGAATTTCAAATTCCAACATACATGACAAACTATTGAAAATATTACAAATTTCCTAATCTTTCTGATTCGACTAATTCAAAATTTTCAATTACAAAATGATAACTTCCGTTTTTTAACAAGATCAAAAAATGTTATAATAAAGTACGCAGTAATATTAATCAAATGCTGGAAGAAATAAGATTAGATTTGATTGAAGTAAACTCAATATTTTTCTCAATAATTATAAAACTAACAAATAAGCATTACTACTATACAACCATAATAGTATTATGGTCATGAGACAAGATATCAAAATGATAGATACTCCATTCAGTGTAAAGAATTTTATTTTACAAGTCTAGTAGTTATGAAAAAATAAAAATGTATTATGGGCAGTAGAAATTGGAAAAGAAATAGGAAATTTATGAAAAATTGAGACAATAATGTCCATAAAATTAACAAATTAACACAAGAGCAACAGAATATTGTAACATTAAATTATTGTATTCAGGAATTCAATAAAATGATGACAATTCAATAATATGAAATACAAATAGTTGACTATATTAATCCTAAACTGGAAGAGTATGAGTCAAAACGAATGGAGTATCTTCATGAATATTTTAATAATATAATATTCAAATAGCCTTGTGGATAAAATGCACACACATACAGCGAAGTTCTTGGCGTTCTACGCTCAAATACTGTCTTGTAATTATCAAAACGAGCAAGAATAGGAATCAATGTTTTTAACTTGGCTGAAAGTTTATAAAAAAATTATTGCGGATGATGCCCACATGAGTTTGGAGACTTGTGTGTGGGTAATGAGGTGAATGATGAGTAACATCCATGGCTAAATGAGATTCGAACCCAAGGCTGCAGGAAACGAAGCCAGCCAGAGTCATCTAATCAGACAAGCGCTCCAACCAACTGCTCTACCAGAGCCGCCAAATTTCAACAGAAACGCCATTATTAGTGTTATGAATAAAAGAATGCTTTATATCATCCTGGTACCTTGTTCACCTTTAAACAGACAGCCCCTAAATTCGATTACAACCAACGATTCAAGGTTGAAGATCAGGAAAAAAGATAAAGTATTAAAAATTTATGTCTCACTAAAATAAGTAGCAAATTAAAGAATTAAGAAATAGTTTTTGTAAAACGGTTAGTCCCATTTAATCATAATTCTGAGCCAAGTTTGCTGGGGCAAAAAACAAGTACAATATTTTTTAAAAAATTTAGCCAATACTTAGTATAAAGACAATCTAGGCTGTCTAAGATTTACTTAACAAACTTTGCTGTATGTGCATGCTAGAATGAATTGGAGAGTAAACAAAGTATAGTCAAAACAGAAACTTATAATTATATCTTAATGAAATAAATATCTCCTTGCTTACAGTTCATAACCGATTATAGAGTAAATATAATGTATGTTGATGTAGTACTTTACATGTACTTGATAAATGAAATTGAAAGATAGACAGAAGCTAAAGAAACTGGATTCTTTGCAGAAGAATCTTATTACTTTAACAAGTATGTGTAGAAAATTAAGCAATTTAAGAATAACCAATATTGATTTTGGACAATGCCATCTATGTAACTAAATCGTTCATATTATTTAAATGAAACTTTGGGGGATTTTTGGGAAGGGTTCGTAAAAACCACCTCAATGAAGGAGGGGGGCAAATTTCGATTTTGGGCAATTTCTGGGGAAAGACTTCTTAAATCTAAGTGAAATTCAAGTGATTTGAGTAGATGATTTGTATTATATTGTCTATAAAGTTCTTAATTAGTGTACAAACATGGAAACCCCTCAAAAAATTATTTTTGGGGCCGCCAGAAGAGGGATCATAATTATAAGAATTTGAGCTAACAACTGCTTCATATCACGTGATAACTGTTTCATATCATGTGATAACTCATTACACTCAGCTTGCTGACGCGTTCAAATTTTAAACTACAAGAAAACTGTTAAGAATTCGTTCACGGGGTCGTAATGAGGAGGAGGGGGGTTATAAATTTGAGAGTATGAACTATTATCTCATATCGGGTGATTCCACTCAGCTTACTAACACAGTTCAAAACCATGTGAAAACCTCCGAAACCTTATTAGTAGCCAGAGGGGTCCATGAGTATGATAATTTAAACCTTATACTGCATAATATCATATTGAGTGATAGCTCATTCTACTCAGCATTCCAATGCAGTTCAAACCGCCAGAAATTATTTGCGGGGGCGCCAAAATGGAGGAATAAATATAAGAATTTTAGCTATCCATTACTTTATATCCTCAATAGTTTATTCCACTCAGCTTGCTGATGCTGTTCAAATTCAAAGCTATGTAAAAACACGAAGAAACGTTCTCGGGGCGCCAGGGGTCTGAAATTCAAGAATTTGAATATCGGCTCCATCATGTGGTAGTTTAAAATCCATAACTTTTACCAAACATTCATTTCATGTTACGTGTCTGGCATGTACCTACATTTGTGTAGATGTGAATGCATCTTTAGGCGGTACGGGTTCGCCGGGTCAGCTAGTAAGACATAAAAGTTGAATACGGTACTGTTTAGGTCATGTGATATCTAATTAAATAGAATTAAATCTTCATATCTAAAATTTTCTTCAGTTTTTCAGTTTCTCGTTTCAATTTTGCATGACCAACTTTTTAAGTTCGAGATAAATTTTAAAAATTATTTTAATCTCAGGTCAAAATGATTTTGATTTACTTCGACTGATCTAGAACTGTAAGCAGAGGAGAAACAACCCAGAGGGGGTTTCCCAGAGGGGAAATACACTTACAAATAAGCTGCTACTGATTGATTACTGATAAATTTGAACACAAATTGACAAAATTGATTAACACTATAGATTTTCATTCAATTCAGAAAGGTTTTCCAAAAAAAATACCCGATTGTCTACTTTAGCCGGGTCTACTAGCTAGTGGAATTGGGTGAGTGAGCAATCCCTTGTGGTTTTTTATAAACGGTTCTATTCGCTTGAAGCAACGTAGTAGTTCCTGCTTCTATAATCGAGAATCAAATCTCTAGACTAGTAAATATTTGAAAATTAGTACTTAATATTTGAAAATTAAACAAGAAAAATTGAAATAGATAGGGTTTAATGTAGAACCCGGGAATTTGAAATTTATAGAAGACTGAATATGTATTCAATAGCTAAATATTATTACATAATCTAATTGAAATAATATTACAAAAATTAGATTTTTCCCCAAGAATAATTTGACCGAAATGAATACTTGGACTTGGAAGTAAAATAAATAAATTCTCAAAATAATAATCAATTGATAGAGAATAATGACCAAATTTTACAATAACCAATCAGTAACAGCTTCTAGGAGCAAAAACAAAAAGGTCTGGCGCAAATAGACAGCAGTTTTCACCAAGCAGTTGCCGCCTTTTTTTTTGTGACGCACGAAAGTAAATAATAATCCGCACATAGACGCGAGGTTATGTTGCAATCTATTACTCCATTCAATGAATTGTACGTAACTTTCGTTTCTGTTTGCGAACTATAATCTATTTCTGTTGTTCACAAAAATGAACGCATTGGCTGCGTACTGGAAGCTGCAGAAGTTTGCGCCAGGCATAAAGCCCGGGAAAATAGAAACACAGGCATGGTGAAGTTATGCAGGATGACTGTTCGAGAAACATAGCAATTAATAAGAACTCAACTTCGATACTATTTATTTAGTCTAATTATTAGTCTATATATTTAGTTTAATTGTTGCTAGCATTCAAACAATCGTTTAGATTAGCAATTACAATCTAAACTACATGTCTTATATGATATTGGCATCTTAGAGATCCCTCAGCACAAGCTTAGCTTAAAGAGGGATGCAACAATTATTTCATTTATGGAGATATTCATTATTATGATAAGAAGTAGTGTAATTTTTGTTTGAATATATGAATGTTCTATTATGTATTGTTGACAATAAATAAAATTGAATTAATTGGATTTTAAGCCCATATTTATGAACCTACCTTGAGGCTATTTTAACTCAAGGTAGACTTGAAAAGCACTCAAGTTTAAGGGCCTTTTGAGTGTTCCTTGAAAAGAGTAAGCCTCAAGGTAGGTTCATAAATACATGCCAAAGTACTCGATGCGGCACTTGAAATTAAAATTTATGCCCATATTTATGAACTGATCTTGTGGCCCCCTTAATTCAAGGAAGAATTGAAAATCCTTCACTCAAAAGGATTTTTAAGTAACCCTTGAATTGAGGAAGACTCGATGTCAATTCATAAATGTTTTTAAAGTTTTTATTTCATGCAGCGCATCAATTTTCGAGTATTTGGACCCTCAATTCAAGAGAGACATAGAAAGCCTTTCAAATCTCCTTGGGGTTAAATGAACCTTAAGATAAGTTCATAGATACGGGCCTTGATATATTGTTTTCATTGTTTTATTAAATATTGTAAATTGAAACAAAACAGAAGTTGTCAAATTTCACTAGACTCTAACAATTTGAGTCACAGGACCATGGTTTTGTGTTTTACTAACACATCTTCGGCTGTACTGAAGCTGTGTACAGCCGAAGATGTGTAAGTAGAACACGAAACCATGGTCCTGTGACTCAAATTGTTAGAGTTTAGTGAAATTTGACAACTTCTGTTTTGTTTCAATTATAGAGAGATTTCACAACATCAACACCAGTTCTACTACTTCTAATATTGTAAATGTAATTGTAAAATATATTATTGAATTTGAAATATATTATGTCTCGTCGGCCAGTGTTCAATTTCAGCTTTGGTGCATCGATGAATGTTAATATCAAAATTTTCAAATACAATACAGTTTATTATTTTGTCAACTTATATTTGTATCTTTTGAATTATGTATATTTGTATAAATTTGATTTGATTTAAAATAAATGAATGATTTTTTACATGAAGTTACTTAGGGAGAAGTTACAATTTTTATTAAACTGCTGAATGCTAACAAGATAATTTATTTTGAAATTACTTTTACTTTCCTTTGCTTCTAAGTTTCTTGTTTCAGAAAAAGACACCCTGCGTCACGTAACCAAGAGCCTGCGTCTCCAATTTGCGGCAGGCATTGATAGTATATCCTAATACATAGATGAAAGATAATATCAAAGTGAGTGGTCACTCTCACTCGTTGTGTCTCACTCAAATACTGACGGTGTGTATCCGTGGAGTGTGGCGGCAGCACTGATCTGGCTGACCGGCGACGCGGCCGGATGTCGTCCCGTGGCGAACGCAGCGGCAGCCGCAGCGGCAGCGGCCGCACTCACCGGAAACGCAGCCGCAGCTGCCGCAGCCCTCGCTCGGCCGCGCTGGATTGCCACACCGCGCAGCGCTGCTGCTGGAAAACAAACAGACCAACACATGCCACAACGCAACGCAGAAACAACAACGCACACATTCCGCAACGCACGCACACACACGCACAAACTCAACCTAATTTACTGTTGCGCTGAAACCACATACCGCTAGTAGTATGGACCAGGTACTGTATGTATACTGTATTGCATTGAATTCGCAATGTAGCTACGAAATGTATGGAGGAAAAGTGGAATATTTCCTTGTTAAATTTAGTAACAAATTTTTAAAAAAATAATTTTATTCACATTTTAAATTTCATCATTTTTATTCGTTAGAAGACCCAATAAAATCACCAACCCAAGAAACTTGTAAAATTTATGACCAATATTACCCAATATTACACAGCTTTGAAAATAATATTGTAGTCTTGTTTTCATCTCTTTGTCAAACTTCAATTCTGTGTGTTTGTGTGTGTATGAATAAATTGAAATTGAATAAAACAACACTATTTACCCATTTCAATCATCAATATATTGAGAAAAACAAACTTGTTTCAACACAGAATAGCCACCTTAGGCATGGTTAATTCAAGCGGCATTGACATCTTGTCTTTCATCATGTATTTCAAACAAAAACATACATTTTTCAATACGTGAGTACCTTATTCAGCATATGCTTCATGCTTAAGATGGTACTACTGTATTAAAACAATCGCTTTTGTCAATTAAGGAGTAATATTGTTGATAAGGGCTCTTGCCATTTCTATTGAAAAAATATATATATATATTTGATTTATTTCTAACGAATGTGAAGTAGTTTAATTTTGTTATGACTTTATTGCACTACCATTATTGTTCTAAGGGTTTGTTGTAATATAAGTACATGCTGTAATTTGTTGTCTGTATGAATAAAATGATGATGATGATGAAATATGAATATGCATGAAATATTGGTGTTTTATTATGTTTAAAGCTGTGCAATTAAGTATTATTGGTCATAATTTAATCCTACAAGTTTCATGGGTTTATTATTAAGCTATTAAAATGTTATCTATTGCAGAGGAACAAAATGGATGTTTTGTAGTTGGAATTTTATTTTTTGGAGCAGGTCTTCTGCGCTACTTGTTGATAAGGGCTCTTGCCATTTCTTATATTTTAAAATAACATCAGGGGTCATCAACTTTTAGCGGAAATTACCCATCTCAAAAAAAAAATTCAAAGTTGAAACACCCATAAAAAGAAAAAAGTTAAATCATTTATGAAAAAGAGATTTCTTGTGTCAATAGACAACATTGTATTACTGAGTTGTATAATTGTAAAAGGTTTTCATTGCCTTTTGTATGGATAATTTATAATGATTGTGAAAGTTCTGAATAATTCTGATAGTTTCTCAATATCGTTTGTATGGACGGCTTTATATCCAATGCAATACGGTATACATACTTTGAATGAATGATGACAATATTTATGAACTAAGTGTGGTCAGAAAGAATAAAATGCCAAAAGACAGATCATCTCAAAAGCAAAGAAATGTGCATAAGTAGTTTATCCGGTCAAAATACTCTGCTTTTAAGCGTTAATTTCCATTGAAAAACTTCTTAATTTGAACAAAAAAGGGCAAGTTTCTGAGGGCAAAGTAACAGATTTGGGGGATATATTTTTAGTTTATATATATTATATTTAACAATACATTTCAGTACAGCACAGTATGAAATTTGATTTCAATTCGCCCAACCTGAGTAAGTAAAATTGAGGCTATTTGAATTGTAGATGAAAATTGTAGTGGTTGGAAACAGAATTATAGCTATTGAATTTATTAGCAGCTTCAAATATAGATTATAATAAATGAAAATCAGATCAGAGATGATTTTCAAGATTCTTCTAGACGGAGACACTTATTGCCAAAGAGCGCTCTCGTAGAGCAATCTATACACTTGAATACCAGATTAATTCTCTTAAACCAAGAGTATATATCGCTGTAGAACACTTCTAAAAAATTTAGATTATATGGCAATAAATGTCTCCGTCTAGATGGTCTATATGCTTCACCTCTAATATTCTTTGAGAAAATTTTGAAAGAACTGTTCGATTGAATTTCATGGCCCATTTTCTTATCACGGATGGGAAACAATTATAGAAATTGGTCCAGAATTACAGTATTAGAAATCTATTGAAATTCTAGCAAAAATTGAAAATCGATGAGTGGATTTCGGCTATTAAAGATAAAAAATTATTTTAACTTGGTCAAAAATAAGCCAATTTGAGAAAATTCAGAAATTTTCCCGTATAAATTGAGGATTTGCAAACAAATCTTTTGAAAAGAAAGATTCTGTGTCAATTTGGGATTCTCCTTAGCAGAAAGGTTTTGTTAAAAAACTTTACAATTTTTGAGAAACACCCCTCCACGAAGTTAGGAGCAAGAACGATGTTTTACAGCATTTGGTGCACATTCAAACAAGCCAATAGAATTAAAATAAGAGAATAAACAATAATTCAGCAAATGCTTGAAACAACTAAAACTGTTCTCTTCGGAAGCACAAATATAAGGGAAAAATTAATAAAAGGAGAAATAATTATTGTTAGTAAAATCCCCCTTGACCCTTGTGCATCAATTCAAATAGCCATAATCAAATCACAGAGTAAATCACATCAGCATGAGAAAAAGTAACAACAGGCATTTCAATCAATGAATTTTTTACAATAGTAGGTGTGTAAACAAGGTATGGCAAAATTCATGTAAGACGACGTTTCAAATACTAATCAATTATAAAACCTATATTATGGCAAAATGAATTTTTAAAATTATTTTACAAGTTATAAATAACATAATACTAACACTTTTATGAATAGAATCATTTGAATTGTAAATTATTAAACTAATACAAATCGTAATACCTCATTAATAAATTTATGCATTAAGTTTTGAAGACAAGTGAAATAGAGCATAATGCAAACGATTTTATGCATAAATTGATTTGAATTACAACTTTTCTATTTTCTTCTAAGCTAATCCAAATAGTAATACTTTTTAGTTTAAGTCTATGTTTAACTAAGTATATCTTGTCTATTTTTTATCAATATTTGGTATTCAACATGAGTTTTATGCGCATTAGCCTTATTAAAAATTTTAATGTGGGAAAGACATTTCAGATTTTGAATAGCTTTTTTTAAAGTATTTTCTAGATAAAACGAAATTAATTTTGAAATTGAACCAAACTATATCAACCAAAGACGACACCACTAAAAATTTAATTCATTAATCCAGTACCTAGAGCCATCAGTAAGATTCCCTGTGATTAGAACTAGAATCTTGAGAATATAGAGTCGATTTTGACAATTCATTTTAGGAATCTCAATATTTTTTGGGCTACAGTCTTCCATATGAGAAATTATGCTTTATATATATTATTTTTATAATGTAAAAAATGTTTGTAGAGCTCATTCAGGAAAGAGGTACCGGTATCTAAGAGAATAGATATTTTGGACAAAGTAATTGTGGGTTTAAAATTTAGAAAAACTATGTATATGTTGAACTGACTTTGCTTAAACTCTGATACTCTTAAACTTTCTGAATTCATATCATATCTAGTAATTTACAAAACAAAGTACAGCAGTTAAAATATGTCCTAGAGACGGTTCAATTAAAAAAAAAATTAGTCAACTAAAAATGTTAAGTTAACTTGAAAAAAAAATCAAAGGGAAATTAATTTATGTCCTAACATTTATCTAATGAAACTCCTAATATCATGATTTTAAAATGGCAGAAAAGTGTAATGAATTTGAAATTCATGAATGAAATTTTAGAAATCATATAAACTAAATAATTGAGTTTCTTTTATTGAAATAATACTGTTCCATTACTATTTACGATGGTAGTATTGAAAAATATAAGTTTTGTTGGTATTTCTGGTTTATAAAAATGTTTATCTACGACCATATCATAATGTATACATTACAGTTTCACAATTGATGCCAAAACAGCTGTCTTTTCGAAATGCTTTTTGAAAACCGTTGCATAATGAGCTCATTATAGTACAGGTTCTACATTATAACACGGGTTCTGGACCAATCAGAAGCATTTTTGATGGAATCAATATCGTAATTCAATATTGTGAAACTATCAGCTGATTTGATCAAACTGCTACACTGCTTCAACCTAACAATCTACTATAACTTCTCGTATTTGAGATGAGAGGTTAGGTATCTCTGACAGTCACAGGTAAAATGAAATTGTTTTAATTAAATGTATACTAGTGGTCGTAGATAAAATAGTGTATGCAACGATTTTATTTGGCCATTAAAGCACTCGTGAGATATTTATAACACTCGCATTCGCTCGCATAACTTACATCTAACTCGTGCCTTAATAAGGGTCAAAATAAAATCGTTGCATAAACTACTATTGCGAATCTCAATATTTTTGTTTAATTCTTTGTGTTTTTGTATGTTGTGAAATAATCAGCCCATTTGTTAAATATAGAATTGAAGGCTTCACTACAAAAAAAAATTATTAGTTCACAGATCCATATTCATAACCAAGTAATTGAAAAGAAAGGTTGTGAATATTTGTAAAACTTTAGAACTATGAAAGAATGAGTTACTGGTTCATAATATAATAGGAACTAAACAACTGCTTTGTTGTTTTGATGTTTGACAATGCTATTTGATGCTTTGTTCACTGATTTATCAACAACTCAATATCTGATTAAGAACAAAAGTGGAACGATAAAACAGAGAATAATCAATAAATTAATTGGGAAAGTAACAAAAATACAAGATGCAGTGAATGCCCCGTTTTCTAGATTGTGCAAACATGGAGAAAATTCACACAACACTACAATCAACACAAATTTGAACAAAGAAAAATGACAAAATTTGCAATACATTCAACCGTGACTAAAAACCATCACATTCAACGAAACCCCAATATCTGAACGCTTCAGAGCTTGTTCCAACTTCAGCGATAGCAATGAATATCAAATCCAGAGATATATTACACTTTCAAGCAATAATATTTTGCAATTTGGTTTGTAATTTATAAATAAGGAAAAAAGTAATGTTTATTCCTTAAAAAATGAAGGCTATGCTGTTTAATTTACCAGAGAAGAGGTTAATTTATTGATTACATACGAATCTAACATCTTTTAATAACTCGTATATATATTTTTTATTCTATCATTTATTTATTTTTATATCATCTTGGATCTATAGCGAGTTTCTTTTCCCAGCAAAATGTAATTTGCAAATATTCTATTCATTTTATTTGTATCACAGCATTCTTTATTGGTTGTAATCATATATTTTTATTGTAGGATTACTCGAACCTTTAAACTTGAAAAAGTATAAAAATATATTTGATACTTTATTGACTGTAGTGCCGATTTTTGAATTGAGAAATATTTTTCAGAATTTTTTTAAATATGCTTATGAATATATCAATAATTACTGTAGTTACAGACTTCTTAAACATATTTCATTCGTTTTTCATTCATAAAATGTAATTAGTTAGAAACCTAGATTGAGGCCCTTCACATAAATAAGCACTAGGGCCAACTGTAATCCCACTTCAGCCATCCCAATTTTTAAAAAAACCGTTTCCAAATCTGTTTTATCAAAGTTTTCAATATTGAGTATCACCCAATAAAATATAAGTTATTCGAAAGACGTATTGGTCTGCGCGAAACACACCATAGATATAAACATAAGAGCAATCATCATGAATTAAGGATTTTGAGTTCTGCATCCTTGAATCCCTTCTTTTAGATCGACTTCAAAATTTACATTGAAAAATTAAACGAGTAATAAATTATAATATGTTCCACCTTTATTGATTCAAGCAAGACCTTCAATAATAAAAATCATTTCGAACTCTCATCAACTACGAGAAATCGTCGATACTCTATCTTGTCGATATTATGATACCACTGACTGCCTTATCTAGTTTCTATCAGAAATATAACACATCTGTTGATGTTTCTAGAAGATAAATGACAAGTAAATCATGGTCAAAGCAACATACTAATTAAACGAGCTGTTCACAATAAATTAGGTGGAAAAAGTTAGTGATTTAAAAGTCCTGCCAACCGTAAAGAACCAACGCCTCATATATAGCACATTAATGAGGTCAAACATTATTATATATCTACACAGGCGTGTATTCAAACAAGCTGTCCACAACGCATGCAAGCGAATTCAAATGCCGTATTCACCTTCAACTAATCAATTATTGTAATAATTCCATCAACAAGAACACATACAATTAAAAAATTAAAACCTAAAATCAAAATGCAATCGGATGTTCGTTCGAATGTACTCCTTTTGTCAACGTTTGTCGGTCTATTTACAATGTCCACAATTTGGATAAAGAGAGAGAAAAAGAAGAAGAATGAGGTGCAAAGAGAGATGATGATAGAGCATCAATGCCCAAATATGATAGTAGTTAATATTCAGGTAACATACATATAGATATATAACTGAAAGCATATGGAGAGCTCCGTGCTACATATATTATAGTATACGCACATGCGTGTTTGTAATACAAATTTCATCCTCAAACTAATGAAAGGTTCAACTACACGGACGACTACATCGTCGGACGTTTTCTTGGAGCCCACAAACACACAATCACAAATCTTTGTTTCAAGTTCAGCTTTCGAATTGTTGATGTCTACCCAAATTGGAAATTGATCAAATTATTACTCTCAATCGATGGTAGTCGACATGATTTTATTAAATTACTACTCATATTACTACAAAGATATTATTACACTGTGTGCTAAACCAGCATAAAGTTAATAAAAACACGTTGCAATATCGCTATCCCGTTTCTCCAATTTAATGTAAAAAAATGAATTTATAGTTCTCGGGTCAGATTCAATCTATTTGTCATGTATTCTTGCACTCTTTTATATTTTTTTTATAAATTCAAAATTTGTGATAAGAGGAGTTGTGGACTTGAATCTGTTGCGCCTTCACATTCATTAATTTGTCACAATAAATATGGTTTTTTTTGCTGATGAAGCCCACATGAGTCTGGGACTTGTAAGCGGGTAATGAGGTAAATTATAAAATAAAATATGCCAGGCTGAACTGGAACCGGACCCGTGGCTACAGGAGTAGCAGTCAGTCATGGATAAGCGCCCTAACTGATTAAGTCACTGCGGCTGCCAGATAATTGAGAGAATAAATTTGGGTTTAATTCATAATTTGAGTAGATATGAACGAACAAAATCCAAAGATAAAATAAAGGGACATGATCATGAGTAGAGGACTACAAGGAAAAAATGGGAAATAATCGCACGACAACGTATCGTCCGTGTAGTCCGAGCCCGAAACAAAATTGTCTCATCTAGGTTTTTGTTTGGAATTTTTTTACAGCCAATGAAATACAATACAGAGCCACTGGACAAATTTTGAATTACTTGTTTTCGAGTTTGATGACCGAGATTCTGACTTGCGAAGAACACAATCGTATCTGATTCTTTCAATGCTTCTTTCATTATAAGCCAAAGCTTATAACCACATAATATTTTTGATTTTCATCCAAATTGATTTTTTCGAATTCAATACAGTTCTTCAATGACGGCTGAAACATTTCCATCAATTAAAATAATTATTAATAAATCGTCCATTCTAGAGGAAAGTATTGAAAACTATACTACTCGAATTTGATTTGAAACATTCAAATTAATCTCTAAATTTTTCCTAGATTCTATCATTTTTCGAACACCACTAAGAACCGTAGCATGTAGAAACGAAGGCTTGATGTGATGCAACGTGACTTTCTGTGAACCACAGAAATGTATGATTAACCTCACACTCAACTCTGCGCAGCCTAAATTCTGCAAAATGGGTCACAGAAATCAATTTTTTCGTTTCACAAAAGTTACTCAGCGTCACAAAGCCTGCTTTCTATTAGGCCTAACAAAAAGAGCTAATAATAATTGATGCACATAGGAATCTCTGAAAGGACAAGTTTAGTTATCAATTTCAAGAGAAAAAATATCTGTTATGTTAGTTATACTTGATGACTCGAAATACTTTATGAACAATCTAATATCAAAACTGACACTGTATTTCAATTAAATATATGATTTTCACTCACTTTTACTGGAGGAACTGAAGGAATGAATTTCACTTCTAAAGAGAAGCTTCGTTAGCCTCCTCCTGGAGAAATGCATTCCTCCAGTACCTCCAGTAAAAGTGAGTGAAAATAATATATTTAATTGAAATGCCGTGTCAGTTTTGATATTAGAAAAAATACTAAATATTTCTATTCTAGTACCTATTGAAGAAGATTTCTTCAATTTCTCTCAAACTTAATAGTTTGAAAAATAATATAAGGTCAGATTATATTAATGTCCGATGTCCCTCGATTTAAAATAAGTGGAAGATACCAAATCTATTTTGAACAACCACATGACCACAAGTTGTATGACACTATCTTGACATCTTTTCCATACCCTTCTCACCTTCACATTCTCTACGGGTATTCGTATTTTATTATGTTTTTACTCAAATGATGATGACGTATTGATGAGAGAGATAAGAGAACGTAGGATGGATGCTTGACGACACCAAACGACCCTAAATTCTTTACAACTAGCGCATGAATACTGTCATATACCAACCACCTTTTCATATAAGTTTTGGCCATCTTGGTGAAGACTACTGGAACTTACACGACATTTAACACTTCTATTGAATTTATTTGATGATCTGACATATATCACACACTATATACAGAGTGTGACACAATTAAGATGCGGATGCAATAAAACCATTCGTTGTTTGAGAAGAACACATGCTTCAAAAGACTCTCATTTGAATGACAAGGTGTATTCAGCAGTGATCTCAGGAAAGTATTTACTGCAATCTAGAAATCCAATTTCACTGTACAAGAAGATCTATAGAATGTGTTTCTTTCAATGCATTCAAGGAAGTCAAAAATTCATCAAACCATAAGAAAAGCGACAAACCTCTTGCAACAGCCTTTCATGCTACAGGAAAATTGAGATGAAACTCTCGCTCAAAAACTAGACGTTCCAACTATGTTTATGTACAGTATACGAAATTGCAAAACTTTCCGAAACAAATAATCAAAGTTCTGGTTCTCAAGGCCTGATTAGAAGAAGAACGATATTCAACAAGTTCAAAGCATTGTGGGAAGTGAAAGACTGGTGGCTTCTGGGATTAATGATGAGGAAAGGGCGGTTCTCAAAAGAGTATCTAAGATGCAAGATTATAATGATGATAATAATATTATTCCAGGCATGTAACTACAACAAACTGAAAAGGCAGCTACCTTCTTCGGCGAGGTTGTGAGCTAAGTGGAACTGGTACCGTACTTCCCAACCAAGTGGGCCAAAGAGGCATACGTAATCCACCTGCCTCAAACAAACATTATTAAAAGCACACTCAACTAAGTTAACTAATAGTCTACCTAATGAATCAACAAATTTGAAATTATTATTATCATTTAAACTGCAAATCATACAATCTTCTTCAAATAATTATGTTATTCAAGCATTGAATGAAGTAATAATCCTGAATGATATTCGAAAATCATTAATAACCGATTGCGTTAATCAAATACTGGAGTTGGTCTATGAACTAGAAACTAGATAATGGAAGGCTAAGGACGCCAAACATTAATCCAAAGAACTTAGTTTGACATTTTAATTATTTTCTTGAATTTCTTGTTCCATAACGATCTGCGTTGTCAATATTAACTTGTTGAGTTTCAACAACTCGAAAACGTTCGGCCACGTGTGAGTACATTTTTTATATATTCACAATCTAAAACTGACTGCAAGTCGTTAAATTTACAACAAAAAGTTGATTATTTTTTTAAATAATAAATTATAATTTTCCCCAATTTTTTTCATAACCTAAGATTAGTTTCTATTTTATAGATTTGTATTTTTCTCATTTCCTCTACATTACTTGTTTATTTCATACATCGATTTGTGTTTTGTATTCACTAAAAAATGTGAACAGTATATTCCTATATAAATAGAATATACCGTCATTCACGAACAGTGTAAGGCTGTACATATAAAATTCATCAGACACCAAAAATTAATAAATCAATTAGAATAGCTTAGATCTTGGGAACGGGCAGTCTACTGTTGAATTCTGTAGCTTGCGATGTATTACAAGGAGTAAGGTGATTATTATTTTGGGGGCATTTATTTGGATATTTGTTGAGCACAAAATTATTGTAACCTGGGATTGACTGTTCAAACAATAGCATTTAGATTCAGTATTTAAGTTCCATTCTTAATAATATCATACTGTACTGTACATACTGTATTGGATATTGGAAAAATGTTAATAAATATCACACATCCCAATTGGTTTACTTAGTAAGGTAAGAGTGTACCATTAATAGATTGGGAAATGAGGATACACTCATAACACATGAAACACAAATTTAAAAAAAGGAATGACGCAATTCTTTTCACTTCAAAATATTTCAAAAAAATTCAATCTAGTCGTAAATTTTACATTCAAGGTAAAATAATCTTGTAAAAAATATGATATCTTCGTTAGACATAACATTTTAGAAGTGAGAAAGAGAAACATGTTTATTGAAAAAAATCTTGCAATTATTTATTTGAACTATTATTATGACCTGGAATACCAATTTTCAATTAAAGAATATTTTCCGAATTCGGTCAATATTACTTTGAGAATCTAAAATACGTTTTTGACAAAAATTTTAATGATAAGATTCTTTCAAAAACTAGGAGATCGCCAGCTAATTAAGAATCATTTTCAGTAAATTCTACTCAAGATCCAAACACGATTTTGCCGTTTTAGTGTGTCTACACATGCAAAAAATATTATTCACTAAAAATATTGAAATATTGCCACGATAAACAGTTTAATGACATAAATGTCTACAAGCAAAAGCTTTTTCTGCCAAATTATACGCAAAAAAAATCCAAAACGATAAATCGTCTTGTGAATTTAAGAGATCAATCAAGAAATGAAAATCTGTCCTTTCAATGTCAAATTGAAGAGTGAAAAATAGAGGAAAAAACAAACAAAGAAAATGGCCAATACCTTGTTCACATGATCCAATACACATGGGGAGATTAGTTTCAAATTGGTTGTAAAGTATAATACTTATAACAGAAATGGTGAACAGTTTGGATTTTTTCAAGCAGTCTAATTTTTGTAAATGCAGATTTTCCATTACTAATCTTTTCAGGTAATAAGATTAATGAATATGTTTCTTGTAATAAAAACTACTTTTATTGTTTGTACCACTATGGGTCTTATCAGACCCAATGAAAATAGTAGAATTGTAATAAATAAATAGTAGAGCGAGTAGTTTCTCGCTAGATATGTTCTAGAAGATGCATTTAAATAATTTTTGTAGGCGAAATTTAAAATTTTAGCGTTTCTACATTTTTATTATCATCATCAATATAGATTACAATATCGCTTGGAGAAGGATTGGAAACCGATAACGCAAAAATGTTCAGTTAATGAACAAAACGATATACGGGAAATGAATAGCTCTACGATATTTGAGACCGTCCAAACGAGTAGAGCTATAGCGGCACTTTATGCATCAATTGATAGTTTAGGACAGTGTAGACCTGTTGACAGGTATAGGTTCCAGTTAGATTAGCTGCTAGAGCGATAGAGTTGCAGAATCTACTAAACTGGTCTAAACCGATTTAACCTCTCAATTCAAGCACAGTGTTTCTTACCGCTGTTGAGGCCTAAGAGACACAGTCAAATTGATATACGGAAAAAAGAATCTCAGTGATTTATGGGACTATGTTTAATTAGACCTTTAGCATTTCCATTAATATCAAGATATTGATGAAATGAATTCCATTGCTTTATGGGGCTTGAACTTTTCTAGTTTTGAAAATCTGATACTAAAATATGAAAAATACAAGAAATAAAAGGAAACACTGCAACTTATCACAGAAATATTAAATAATAACTTTAACAAGCAGGAATAAATGGAAGAAAAAACGAACTATTCAAAAGCAACTTTGTACATTAAATTGCAGATAGATGAAAAAAATCCAAACTGTCACCGTTTGCCTAATCAAATCTTCAGAAGTGTATAGAAAACTTTGAATAATCTTAAAACAGATAAAGTTCATACTGACTCCATTGTGTTTAGACAAAGAGCAGTCAAAAAATTGTTTAAATTGTGATTGTTCCAACTAGTAATACAAATACACCAACTTGGCTAATAAAGTTTGAACTTTTGGAAAATTGGAATACAATTTTGTACAGCTTGATACTGCACAAACATGTTTTGTCTTTATGTTTCAAGTATTATGTTGTAATTTTGTAAAAGAATAGGTAATGGATGATTGTTATCATGCCACTTGAGTGAGTATCTGAATAGTAATAATTGGCATGCACTACATTTTTGTGAGATGCATTTTGAGGTCTATTTCAACACTCATAGCCAACCTACCCTCCGGCCATTGCACGCAAACTGAAACAAACAAAATACATAAAGTGTTACTAAAACAATACACAAATTTAAAGTGCAACAGCAAACAAACATCAATAACTACACATAAAACTAGCTCAGGGGTTTCAGAATTCAGGGGTGCTCAGACTCGGCGCAAATGGTGGTCCGGAACCCACCTAAAACTGTAGGTCCAACTCATCAATCACCATAATCCAATTCATTAACCATGCACAGGTCTCAGACCTATGTGGGCTTCATCCTCCGAAAAAAAATAGAAACGCCAGATTGGTGACTTTTTACAGAACATAGATATGTATTGGACTTTACAGATCGTTCTATTCTCGCAGAGCGATTCATATGTGTATTTCTCATAAAGTCACTCTGCTTCACGTAACCTCACGTTTCTATTTTCCTCAGATAATTTTCCTTGATATCTTTTATTGGCTGAGATACAGCACTTTTACCTTTAGGAAATTTTTTTCGGAGGATGAAGCCCACATAGGTCTGAGACCTGTGCGTGAGTAATGAATTGGATGATGGTGATTGATGAGTTGGACCTACAGTTTTAGGTGGGTTCCGAACCAAGCCTTTGGAATGAATGTTTTTCAAGGAGTGAAGGAAGCACAAAGGAAGGTTCATAAATGAGGGCCAAAAACTGAGTAATAAATATTTCAATGGCATAATTATAAATACAATGCCCTTTCAAATTTATTTTACAAATGACCAGAATTAGAATTCTTAGTAGTTTTCCAAAATTTCAAAATCAAATATTATAGAAACTACATAAATTATAGAAATTCAAACCTTTTCTGCGGATAAGACTTGTGACAAAGTGTATTTCAATTGCATAGATTCCATGCTACTGAAATGTTACTTTATAGTTTGTCTGAAATTTACCAAATATAAATTGGTTGATCAACCAGAATCATTAACACAAGTAGATTATGAAACACACATGGAATGAATAGGCTAAAAGTAGGTGAATACATTTTTTTTGCTGATGATGCCCACATGAGTCCGAGACTTGTGCGTGGGTAATGAGGTGAATGATAACATATAGATGCCAGACGGAGGAGCATGATTCGAACCCACGACCGCTAAAACGACAGAAAGCTGAAGTTGTAACGCCCCAACCAACTGCGCTAAGCGGCACGCCATTGGGAGACAACAGTCAATAGGCAAAAGTAGAAGACATAAATATAACAGAAATACAAAATGTTGGTGTTTTTCCAAATTAAACATTTTTTTAAACTTACCATTTGGTAACGCTGGCGGTTTCTTTGTCTGTACTCTGGCTGTGGCATTGTTAACCTGCATTTTGGCAAATAATACAAAAATAGTCAGTAAAAAACACAACAAATGAGAAATATTAAACAATACCATAAACAAGACTATACTAAAACGTCCATTATCTAACGTTTGCACGGCATTTATTAATGCAGTGCTCATATATTATTGATGTTTCATCAACTTTCTGGTGTTTCTGTCAATAATTGATAAGAATTTCGAATTGTTCCATTCAGTTAAAATGAAAATTTCAAATACAGTACAATCAGTTTCAAATTCATCTGAACAATGATCACTGGAAAAGCCTAAGCAATGATCATATACAATGATCATATATATCTCAGTATTTCAACACTGAGCAGAACTCAAGTAATGAACAGAAAATCTTAATTTCTGTTCTTAATTTTCTTAATATTCTCAATTTAAATCTTAATTTAAAAAATATTAAATTTACATATTGTACTGAAATTGTTGATCAGAACAAATAAACAATAATGAAGGGGAATTTATACTTCCATTAGTTACATCATCAACTTGAGAGGATGACTTCCATAGAATTTCAACTTGTTTATGGAAATAAAGAACATTTTCATAGATAAATAACTCTAAAATGCTTCTTTCTATATGAGTAGGATAGATGTGATTCAACAACTAATATCTGGTTCTACACGAACAGTATAGAATTGATTGAAACAAAAAATAAGACACATTTTTTAGCATAATTAATGCCTGGGTGACATAATTCTTTCTAGGTTTACTAGAAGTGATTGTGTCACACTTATATGACTAAAACTTTCAATTTTTTCAAGAAATGGCCATAATTTCTGTAATGGGGAATTACAAAATAATTAAAAACCAAACATGCTAGGAAGTTTGCAGCTTCCCTAGTTAAAAGGAAGTGTTTGAAGCCTCACTAGCTCAGTGGTTAATGGCACTGACAATTATTAAGCGTTTTGAAAAAAAAAAACAAAAGAAGCGAAAGTTGAAATTAAATTATTATAAATTGAAGTTTAAGCGCACTGGAATCCAACAATGGTCCAGTTTTCAAAATCAGTGAGAAAAAGACAAATGAAAAATTTGCTTTCTATACAGTATACTCACATTTATTCAGTATGAGTCTAAATTCCTGGAGCGGACTTCTATTTAAAGCCATTAAATTGTATAGGTTTTCAAAAACAAAGCTACTGGATATCTCCACTTAGCAAGGAATATTAAGAACCTCTTTATGGTAGATATTATTTTTGCAGAAGTTACTCAAAAATTGTAAGCGTTGAGTTTTCATTTAAAAAAGTGAAGAATTCAATTTTTTGTTTTAAAGCAACATTGATATATTTCTTTCAATTGTTTGCTTTGAATCCTTAAACCTGTTCAAAAAGAGCCTGAACGATAACTGGATAAACTGAGTGCTTAGAGCAGTCTAGACAAGTGTAGATATTAGCTAGACGAGTTGCGAGAGCAATTGTATCATTCTCGCAAACCGTCTAACTAGAATGTAGATCTGCTCCAAGTTCTCAATCTGTGCAAATAGTGTCGCTCTAGCTCTCGCCGTTTGGAAGAAACAAGTATAAAAAATTTCAAGGGAATAAATTTTTCGTGGTATGATAGCAAGAGAATAAATGTATTTTTTTGGAATTCAAAATTTGGTGTAAAAAACATGAAACATTGTCTAAAATCGTGAAAAAACTGTTCATATTTGAAATAAATGGAAAAAATGAAGACAAATATTTTTGAAAAATTAAAAATGTATAGGAAACATTAATTGTCCTGTACAGTAACTCTTGTATTCTCTTTTTTAAATTGAAATAAAAAAATTGTAATCTAAAAAGACGTTTTAATATTCCACCTTGCCAAGATAGAGATTCCGATCTAGCAGCAAAAGGGCTTCACAAATTCAAAAATGTGAATTGACAAAAAACAAAAATGTTAAAAAAGTAAAAGAAATGATTTAGAAGATTATAGTATGTAACAATCTTCAATTATAATGCTAGTTTGCTATTTCACATTACTGAATATAATATTGGTAATTAATTTTGTATACTCAAGGAAAAATAAATCAATAAAATAACTACTTATCTTAAAATTAGACTTCATGGAAATATTAAATAGATTCAATAGTAATAGTAGAACTAGAACAATGTTTTCGACATGCATACATACATTTCCTAAATGAATTAAAAATATTTGTGATACTAAGTAATAATAACTCATTGAGACAGTGACAGTACCATTGAAACTTCGACTTTCATAATATACATTTCTAAGATAATAAAAGGTGGTTTGAAATTATTCAAAATATAGAAAACAAATAATCATCGATTAATAAAGCAACGGTTGTCCTGTACAAGAAGTCAGGACTAAATTTATCTAGTTTCATCCTTATTTTCAATTCTTAATACGATTTTGCAATTTTTAATTTATTTTCCATTGGAGTACTTGATACAATTATTTTGTTATACAGAATCTGACTTTTATGGATAACAGCTTTAATATCAACAAAAATGATCGCAATATAGTCGACAAAAATGATTTCTATACCAAATTCATTCCAAATAGTTAAAATTTATATTGTAAAACTGTTAATTTTCATTCAATTTCAATATAAAACTGTTCTGGCACACAAAATTGTAGAAAAAATTAATCAGTGTTGCAAACAAAATAAGTAATAAACGTTCAAGACTCAACTAAAACATCAATATTGGAAACTTTTGAGCATTTTTCAATGACTTCTTATCTTATTACAAGCAGTTTTCAGTATACAATAGTAGCACATGAAATTTTCTTACTTTTTAAATTGGAGGATAGCAATAGTATTAGAAACTTCATCAAGCAGAGAACGCAATAGCCATTAAAATTCTTACCTCGACGTCGAGTGAATGTGGGTGGCAGCCATATTTATTCATTTTTGCCACTCATAAATTCATCGGTTCATCACCTCATTCATCGAAATTAGCATAATTTATGCTGCTAATCCATCGCTCACAAGTTAGTGCCTCCACGCACCCGTGATCGCTGTTCACTGTGAATTATGATGGACCAGACTATTTCAGCTGGGTTGGTTAAGAGGAGATAAAGAAAGAGACAGATAGAAATAGAATGAGAGTGAAAGAGAGAGTGTGGCAAAGTATTTGTGAGAAAGAAAGACAAAGAATCGAACAATGATTTAGAAAAATGGAAATAAATCATTGTTTGGAAACACATTTTTACAGCAAAATAATGTCAAATTGTTAGCACATCTGTTTCTCTTGATTAGCAACACACAGACACAGTATTTTATCAGAAATTTCAATAGACACGATAATAATTCAAACTAGTCGCAATTTTCTAAATAACAATGTAACAATAACTAAAATGAGATAATTTAACAGAGAACATATTGTGACGTTGAAATATGAATTAAATATACTGCAATCAACACAAGAGGATAATAAAATTTATTGCATAGTAAATACAAAATCTATTTGAAAGAATTTTCAACAAAACATTATTAAATAGTAAAAAAGTAAAAGTTGATGGAACAGTAAATTAAATATATATTTGGAAGAATGTTTTATAAAACATTATGTATTGGGAAATCTTACTAAAAACCTTAGTTTTTGGCACAAACTTGTTACCCAATTTTACTTCTCTCTCTTGTTTTGATTGCTAATAATAATTTAATACACTTCTTTGGTGAAATCTATTTTTAGGAAACTGTCAGAAGCACTCATCTTATTCTATTATTTGAATATTCCAAGAAGAATAGAATAAAACAAGAAGCAATTTTGTAATAGCTTCCTGAGCATTTAACGACTGCCCAAACTTTTTACCAAGTTTTAAAATTTTAAAAATTTCAAAATTCGAACCTCTTAACTCTGTTTCCATTGAAAAGGAAAGATTTTTAGATACTGAACATTTGTATACAATGGCTAGAAGATGTAGTTTTATGTAGACCGTTTAAGGCACTATAAAGACGCCCTTTTTACTCTTTTTACAGAGCCCTAGACCGTTGGTTACGTGATGCTATGTAATAGTGTAGCTTATATTCTATACTTATCCTTTCCATTTTCATTCTCATTCCCATTCTATGAAAATTTTGAAAAAAAAAATTGTGTCATATGATTGAAATGTACATGAAGTATTCCTTCAATAATTATTTTCAATTTTTACAAATTGAGAACATAAATTCAAATGGGATTGATTGAAGCGTTTGATAATAGCTTGATTGAATCATTTCCAGTTTCTACTTTCTCTACCTCGGAGTATTTTTTTACATCTTTATTACCCCAATTTCTAGGGCTCAAAAGTTTTGATCTATTAAAATGTTATTTTCGGATTTTCTATTATCAAACGATTCTTAATCTAGCTTATTAACCCATACACGGACTCATTTAGTTTCATTACAATGAACTCAAACAAGGATGAATTTAAAAAAAATTACTTCTGGAATGCTCTTCAAATCTATTTTAAATTGTAGAATTTTATCAATCCAGTTTAGTAAGTCAGCCACATGCAAAATAAAACCTGGCAGCTCCTAAACTGAATTCAATGATTTTCTAATAAGACGAAGTTGTCACAACCACATTTATTAAAAATAGTGAGATACTAGTTACGGTTGTTATACCATTATCAATCTCAAACAAACCCAGGGTTCAAACATACCCAGTGAGATCAACGGGTTTGTTTGAGATTGATAATGGTGTAATTTTAATAAAAATTCTGCAACGCACTGCCATAACACAAGGCAGAAAGATGACATTGCTAGACCTAGGGTTAGGCTAAATAAGTCTATAAAAAGCCATAGTTATCAACAGATCCTTCTGTATAATAAACTGCCGGCGAATGTAAGATGGTTGCCAACAAAAAAGTTTTGTAAAGTCATAGGTGACTGGCTGAAGGCAAAAGCTTTTTACTCGATTGAGGAATATTTACAAAATGAAAACTCTATGGACATTAGATTCACAGACTGAACTAAGATAGTGTTATTCAATGTTTTTTGACTATTATATAGTGTTTCTGTAACAATTAATGTTTTTTTTCTGTATAAGTTGTGTCTGACTGTTAACTTGACGATGCCCATTGCATGTATAGTGTTTTACGGCAAATAAAATTCTTGATTCTTGATTGATATCAACCAAAACTAGTATCTCACTATTTTTAATAAATGTGGTGGTTGTGACAACTTCGTCTTATTATTCATTATGGATATCTTCCACAATATCATCTTCACCACTACAAAGAGAATTTTCTTTCAACTATCGTTTAAAATGTTTGACACTTTCAAATTATAAAATTCGCTTTATTATTTTAAAATTTCCTTATTAGCCTATATCCTATCTGCACACTTAATTTTTTTTTTGTCGAATTCTGTGCCTGATGCACAATTTTTGGAATACAATAGAATGTTTGGAGCATTGTGGACATTCACACACTATTGAAAGAAGCTCCATTTTTCATGGAACTGAATTATTATAATAATAATTTCATACTATCAATTCTTAATTGATGGATCTGAAGATATTTTTCCAAACTGATACTTTTTTATCCAGAACTGATGGTTTTTTGATTGGGTAACAATCAAACTGACATTTTTATTTCCAGAAAAAAGCAATTACACACAAACAGTAGGGCAAACTTTGAAGAAATAGTGATAAATAATATAAATCAACCCACCGAGCGAGCGACACACAAAGTTAATAATAATCATTCAATCAATATTGAGGCAAGATCAAGTCAAACACTTAAATGCGATTCTATTGAAGCATCTGTGATGGTGATAACAAACTATTACACAGCCTATTTAGAAAGAAAATACAGTGGTGAAACCAGTGAGATCAAACATCGATAATTCAATCAATTAATGCCATTAGAAAATAAAATAAAAATTAAAACAAAAATTATTATTTTCACTCGTCTGTTCAATTTTTTTGGAGTGAATTAAAAAAAATTTGAATTTTAGAATTACATGGCATTAAATAAATGATTACATGAAAATATAGGCATGTATACATTATTAAAAGTGGTGTCGAAAATGTTATTAAAAGATAAGACCCAATCAAAATCAAGATAAAGTAAATGAGATCGATATGAAATTAAGAAAAAAATGTATCAGTCAATCAGTCGACAGGCAATACAGTCATTATAATACAAATACAGTCTAATTGAAAGAATGAATTCACTAGACTCAACACACAAAATGCTCTAGTAATATAGTAGTAGTAATAATAAAAAGTAAATAGTATTTTTAATAGCATCTACTGGTAGCCTGTTGCTATAGCGACAAACATTCAAGCCCCAACCACCTAGGTACTAGAGAGAGAAAGAGAAAGAGTGAGAGAGAGAACGATAGAGAAAGGGGTCGACTGTAGTTTAAGCGGTCTCTTCATGAAACATTAACAAACACAAACTCAATAATGTTTTATATGTGTGTGCCATTCTTTTATCTTTGACATTACTTTGCTGAGCGAATGCTTGGTGGGAAGGAGAAAAAGAGAAGAATGGTGGGAGTGGGGGGAATGAGGAAGATACAGAAATGTTTGGCTAAAAAGAATTTCAAAAAGGACTGCCTGATAATTGGGATTATTTTTGTTTCAGAAATGTTTGAACAATTTCCAAAATATCATGGTTGCAATGAAAGAAATGGAAAATTTCTGGTAAGGGCTATTCTGATTTAGGATTTTTTTCAACAATTCATAAAGATCATTATTACAACAGTAAAAAGAATTTCAGAATTTTATAAGCAGCCTAAAAATAAAAATATTATCATTATAAGATCATTACTACAATGAAATGCAAAATTTAAAAAAATCAAGTATTATTATGTCTGAAAATGTCATTTTTTTCAGATATGTTCAATTTCCTGGATTACCATTAGAACGAAGAAAAATAAGAAATTATCACAAAACTATTAGTGAAATGGCCATAAATGACCATAATAAAAAATTATAATTGCAATGGTTGTTTTGTTCCTAAAATTTAAATAAAATACCACTATATCTTAGTCTTCATCACAAAATTATCACTAAGATTTATAGAAGAAAAATATATCTATTGTTGTTTTGTTACTAAAATTTAAAAAAAAATATTGGATATACACATTATTATTACAAATAGTTATAATATTGCTTCCACAATTAAATCTAAGTCAATTATCAGGAGAAATTGAAATGTTCTACCCAATTTTCTGCACTATTTAAACGATTTCAAGTTGCAAAAGGGCGTTTGTCATAATCTTCTAAATTATATAAATTTTATGTAAAGAATTGTGTAAGTTTTATCGCAATTATAACTGGAAAAAATAAGAGTTATAGATAATATATGCATTAACAGCAAATGTTACCAAAATCAGTTTTTGGTCAGAGTCTGAAATAGAGAAAAATAAAAAATACAAATTAATGTTGGTTGTTACCCTTAAAATGGCTGCTTATGTGGTGATAAGTATGGTATTAGTTTGTAGTGACATCTTATTGGACATGAAACTTTAATAAAAGATTAATATATCAACAATAATAATTATTAATCTTCTTCTTATGTGGTGACTTTGAGAGTTTCAATGCTGACACTTTGAGAGATTCAAATACGGAAATAAATCATGCCCTAGATAAACATTTTCATAGTGATCAAAAGCAGTTTCTTATCTTATGAAAATATTTTGATTATTTTTTGCTTCAAACTCATAATTTTCAACGTTAAATTCCCTAAAATGCAGGTTTATAACCTCCTCATACAAAACATATCAATATTTTTTTACAATCCCATACATACTTGAATACCCATGATTAACTCAGAAAAACAAAGCCGGTTGGCTGAAACTATTAACTAAATGAACGGATTTACATTAGCTTCCATGAGAAGAAACATTCATGTAAAATGCCTTACTGCCTGACAAACATCCAAGATGCTGTGAAAGGTAAGCACAAGAAATAGTAACACTGAAATTGAATCAACCTTCCTACTCCTACATATCTACAAGGCACAAGCTACGTTTCACGATACATGACACTAGGCTATATAGGAAAAGGAAACAATAAAGAATGTTCCAATGGCGTCAATGAAGATGACAACATTAATCTGAGGATTTACTCAAAAATATTAAACATTTACCAAGAATACTCAGCCAAATAAAGTGAAAATTTAAGCACCAGTTTGGCAGTACAAAGGAAGTAGTTTACAGATATGCAAGGAATATGTAGTGTGTCAGAAATACTTTTTGATGATTATTCAACTGGAAATTGAAAATCACAAAAACATGGCCCTAGAAATAGAATTGGTAATCGTGACCCTGGCTATCGAATAAGAATGGTGGAAGATTTCAGCTAAACCTATGAATTGACATTCTGATATTTTAGTTTCTTCATATGGCTTGTGAATTGAATAAATTGTTAAAATGAGTTAATAATCGGATATATATCATGTTGTATCTACAATGAGTATTAAAATATTTGAAGCCAAATTGGAGTGAAAAAAATTGTTTGGAAAGAACAATTTAGAAACTTGTAGTAAGAGGTTGAAAATAAAATTGTAGTTTTTTTCTGGAAATCATTGTAAAAGACAGTATTTTCCTAATAATTAAATTCTCTACAAGTTGTTTATAAATTTCACTTTTTATACAATCATGTAACATATTTAATAATGCCAATTAAGCCTGTCAGATATTTTTTCTTTTTTCTGTATAGCCTAACATTAGCCAAAAAATGTATGTGACAAATTAATCATATTATCCATTAATGAATCTGTAAATTCAAACTTCGACTCATACCCACGCTCAGGCTTTGCTTTTGTGGATATTAATTTACTTTATTATAGCATGTGTTTTTTGTACTGTAAAATGAAGAGGAAATAAAAAAAAATAATACCCTTCAACAGGTGGTTTAATACCTTTTACAACTCAAATACTAGGTGATTGACGAAAATCTCTAACGTATGAACTTACAAACCTGTTTATTTCATTAAGTTATATGATAAGAAACACAACACTAATATTCTTAATGCATATTCTTGTATAACTGCTATTTTGAATCAAATAGGAGATCAGCAACTGACCATATCAATTTATTTAATTTAATGACTTCATGATAGCCTATACTTATTATAAAAGGAACAACCCAGAACAGACGTTCTCTCAAAGGTGGCGTTAAGTTTGTTTTTTCTAAACAATCATAAGATTTATATTTGTTTGTTTTTTTAATTTTTCAATTGAAATGAAATAACTTTTCTTATAATTTTAGGGTTCTAAATCTAAATTTCTTTCACAGCTCTATTTGCGTGAAATTTATCCGAATCATGATTTGAATACCACATCGCACTAGACATTTCAGAATGAGTAAGGGGAGTAGAGGTAATCTTGCATAATCTTAACTTCAGTGCGTGGTTCCCAGTTCTATGATAATATCAATATTATTTTTCTACCTAACAATTCTATAACCAGTTTCCAAACACTACCTGTTTCCTCTAAAACATTCGGTATATACAAATAAATGTATTGATGAACTAGTAAGCAATTGACTATGTCCAATCTAACATTTTCAATCACAAAGAATATTTGAAAATTACGACAGTAGTGACTATTATAAAATTGAATTTGTGGCAAAAATAGTAACTATTAATTTTATTTTTAATCGTTTAAAATGGAAATCAGTTGATGATAGTGGGAAAGGGAGGGGGGAATAAAACAAGCAGAGATGCAACACAATAAGGGAATTTGTAGAAAATTGAGATGAATTCGATGTATCGATTCAAGAATGGCGATTTTCGGATCGATGTATAGATAAAATGCGAGGGGGCGTTGGAAAAAGTTGTATACAAAGCCAACGGGGGGGGGGGAGAGTACTTTAAATTTAGTAACGTGTGGGGGGCACAGAAAAAAGGGGCTGGGGTTCGTTTAAGTGGGAGCAGTAAACGAAAAGCAAAATATGCTAACATTTCAAGTCATAGCAACGATTAATATGAGAGATATAATATTACATAAGTCATGCCTCATTCTTGTGTCACTTACTTCCAAAAGGACAACACTATTTTACCACCGGATCAACCAGGGCATCAGTGCAACTCTGCAAAATACAGCAAACAGCATCGGATGATTCCAGGCATAATCAAAAAACAAAATCCATGTTTATTACTACTTTTTATCGTGAAAGATTACCACAAAGCCTGAGGTTGCGCGTGGGTGATGAGGGAAAACAATTCTAACCAGGAATCGAACCCGGGACAAACGTGGGAGAATTCAATTACGCCAATTATTACACTAAGGCCTGATAGAACATTGGAAACCACAACATAATTGTGGCTTTATTGTTTGGTAGAACATTGAAAACCACATCATAATTGTGGCTTTATTGTCTGATAGAACATTGAAAACCTTTGATCTAAGAATAACCAGTAATTTAGAATTACTGATCATTGTAAAACAATGGTTGAAATGAGAATATTTCAAATTGTGGAATGGGTGAAGAAAAATCCTTGTTCATATACGTCTCATTCAGAAAATAAAATTATTGATACCGGTAGTACTGGAATCATTTCAAATCTGTACCAAACCATGTAGTCGGAAAGAGTGGCCAAGCATTTAATATGTAAACGGTGAGTGAATGGTTTAGAAAAGGAAAACAATAACCAAAAACTGTAGCAACTGCTGAAATCCCGAATAGATTTCGATCAGATGAGTATAAATTTTAAATAAATGTAATCTAAATAATTATGTAATGTGAGTGAAAGGTTTATGGGACGATATAGTCAACAAGAAAGGTGTAATCGTATTATTTAGGTCTGGACTAAGAAGGATTCTACTAAAACAAAATGAAGGTAGGGGCTCAATTCAACAATAATAATAGATTATAGCTATTCATGGATATTAATGACATTTTCCCTACAGAATATTGAGAAAAAATATTTAGCAACAAATAAAATGTGAATATTTTTGCTAACTGAAAACTCTTCAACTATCAGTATGCATTATTCGTATTTGGCATAATTCCTCACTAAAATGCTACTTAGGTGCTAGAAGGAAAGTTATATTTTAACTCTTTTCGTCACTGGAATAGTTTACAGTGCCGTTCTGATAACTGGATATGACTAAAATGCCTCACTAAAAATTGATTGAATATCCCCAAAACTCAAAAGAATCAAGGTCAAGGGAACGTGATTTCTGTGAGTTTCTAGTACAGAAATAATTATTATCGATCAAGCTATAACAACTTATGAACCCATTAAAACACAATAACATAAACAATACAATATATATATATTGTGCAGCCATCACCAAAATTTAAACTACTCATGTCACTCAATAGAAATCGACGAACATTACATAAGAAATATTAAAAGTATCACACATAAGCACCACATAAGCGAATAATGATAATAAAATACTCAATAAATATAATGGGTAGGCAGAGTCAATCAACCAACACACAGTGAAACAGCCAATAGCCTAGTTGGTTAAGTTAATGCAACCTTTTATTTGTATTTTCTTCTATTTTCTCGTTGTTTTCTAAGAGAAAATCGTGCAATCGTTTAAGAAAACACTGTGTAAGGTACAGTAGTCATATTACAATACATTCAATAAGATGGGCCAGCAAATCTCTATGACAGTGATGAAGACTAAGAATAATAATGATAAATATTCAAATCAGGCAGCTAGTTGTGAGCGCGCAAGTGAGACAGTAGATAATAATCAAGTTGTTTTTGTAGGAATTCAACAAAAAGGGGGAAGGATCGTGATTATTTCTTTGAGGTAGATGGTGTTACGTTGTTGAAATTCTTTTTGGCAGCAAAAGTAAAAGCTGGGTGTGGATTTAGGTCAGGTTAGGTTTTTGGTTAGGTTAGTCATCTTAATTTTACTTTAGAGTATTAACAACATTCAAGACATGTGCTACCATCATACAAACTGATCATATAAAAGTTGTATACGTAAAATTATATATGTCTAAGGTAATAAAATGTATGTATGCATGTCGATACACATGTCATGTCAGATCATATACATGGTTTTACATGCACACCTCAATTTTTCGCCCTTCAACCACGGTGCCGTGAAGTCTCTCTCGTGCTTGATCTGCGTCTGCACTATTCGCGAATGTTACAAAACCGAATCCCTGCATGCATAACAAACAAAACATGCATTGTAAAAAAACTTTTCTCATTAAAAAATCATCATCAACATCATCATCATCATTAACTTTTACAAATATAATAGTTTGTGTGTGTTTAGAGGAAGAAAGAGATAGAGAAAGGCTATGTCCACACTACGGTTACTCATTGCAAGCAACATAAATTATTATTCATAATTTTACTGAAACGTGTAGAATTGATTTACATTTTCTTGCGCCCGAGTGCACAGACTGTAGACGTTTCTACGCTTATTGCCCCAAAGACACACATTCAGTATGGTACACATGTAACATGTGTATTATATTACATAACGTGTGTGTATACAGTAGACGTGCGTCTGCAGACAGTCTACAGTGTAGAAGCATCTGCATACCATCTACAGACAGGTGGTACCTTATGCGCAGAGCATTACACACAGCATAAACCAACAACTTCACGTGTAATCTATAAAGAAACATGGCCTCAAAGAAAGCAACAACAGTGGCAGCAGAAAAAACATGCCAAAAAAAAAAATAATAATAATAATAGAGAATATGAGCAAACTACAACAACTATAAAGCTGATTTTAACCTGATGCCTCCGTTTGCTGTTGAAGCAAGCTGAGACATAGAGAGGTCAGCTTAGAATTAGCGATAAAGTTATCATAGTTTTGCTCAAACTCTGTCTTGTCTGTGCAGAAACAGCCCTATGAAATCAATCTAACAAAAGGAGGTGAACATCAATAATTGAATGAAATCTTGAAGAGATTGCACTAAAGGCACAGCAAGACTGATGACAAAAATGAGATTACTATAAACCCTACTGCTATGAAGTACAATAAACAATTAGCCAATGTCAAATAGTCCTTAGAGTCCTCCGACTTGATGACACTAGTTTGACAAAATTATTAACATATGTTTCATTCTATGCACCCATTACATTATCAATTGATTCATAGTGACAGTATACAATATCTCCCAATACTTTAATATAATTTTCAAGAATTTAATTGAAAACTGAAAAAATCAACCATGTGGACATAGCCAGATAAATGAGGGTAAGGAGTTGGCTGTTTTTCTTTAAAAAAATCAATGCGCAGCGGATAAAGGACAACATGGGCATAGGCCAGCAACGTGCAACATTAATTAAAAACCTATAAATTTTTTATAATTTTTAAAAAATACTACTAATGTGGTTTGTACATTGAAACGATAAATAAAACTAGAGAATGACTTCCTAAAGGTGTTATCTGAAAGTTACCTATGTATTATCAGTAAAATTTGATTTTTTTTTATCAAAAATAAATAAAAATAAGTCATTTTTAACACACAGACGCACACACTCACACAATAGCTAGCTAATAAAACCAGAGGCAGACATATTTTGCTAAGGTGGTGGCAACTGCCCAAAACCAGTCATGTTAAATCAAAATTTTTGAAAATGCAATAGCAGTGCTGATCAAAACAACGTCTTTATGATGACAACAATTTACTGATAATTGCTAATATTTTTCCAAATGGCAACCGGTTAGCTATAGCGGCAAAACATGACAAATATTATTAGTTTATTTTGACCACTACTGTGTTACTAAAGCTGCAACATAAATATAGTATAAACACTGACGGATCTTTTTCTCAATAAGTGTGAGGAAGCTGCATGAACCTAGTTTGTTTAATATTACAAATTATCATTTGAAGTTCAGTAATGTTTTTCTAGGGTTACTTGATACTGAAATACATATTCTACATGAAAATATTAAACTTGTTTCAAAAATTCAATTAAAAATTGATTTGATGAATGAAATAGATAATTTCAGTTGCTGATAACAAAAACAAAAATATTGATTTCCATTTCGTACATCAAAGAATAGTTGAATGCATATTTTGTATTCAAAGAAAAATCCTATGTAATGTCGATGTGCACAATTAACTAACAGAATTCTGCTCTCTACAAGCCTCAATGCACTAAACAAAAATTGATACTGGCATTTCAAAAAAAATTATAACTAGTCAAAAATTACCAGTATTAACCTAATCAGTTGATAATAGAAAAATACAGACATGGAACTTACTTCATTTCATATTTTTTTGATGGCAGTCTTCGAAGTTGTTCTATTTGACTGATTTATGTAAAACTATGTGAATGTGTAACACAACAAGAATTACATAAAAACATGCAAATGCTAAAAAGCCAGTGCGAATTCATGTTCCTTTCTAACTAGTTCAAAGCTGTGTCTCAAGTTATTCCAACTTTCACAAATGCAACTTCTCAAAATATTTTTATAATAATTCCAAACTTGATTGTTTTTTTTTTTGGGGGGGGGGGGGATTTATTACTGACAAAGTCGGAGAAAACATTTTTTCTAACCTGCACATTCACAGGCTGTATAGTAATGGCAATACTTTTTATTTCAATCAAATTTAAAACTTTCATTTCTAGGTTGTGATGCTACTTTCACTAACCCTCAATAAACCAATTAATTTAGTTGTTTTACTTTCAAAACATTTTTGGATTTTTCAACATATGTTTTATTTTCGGCTAGTTCCTCTGAACAATGTTACAAGAACACTGTGGACCTATGGTTCTAGGCGGTTTTCAAAACACCAGGATACTAATAAATTAATGAGATAGTTGATAAATAATATGTAGATGTATTTCGACTTGAATAATGTTGAGACGAATTCTGAGACTTCTATTAAAATATCTGATTATTACCAACTCATTCATACACACACAAAAAACTAACCTAACCTAACATTTGCATTTATTTGGACACAAAAGCAGCCTAAATTAAGTATCCTAATAGGTACGTATGTACCTTTAGAAGATTATTATTTGTCTAATACATCAAATAAACTACATTATATAGAATTTGTTTTGAGAATAAAAAATAACAATAAGGTACATAAAATTCACTATGCCACCACCTTTATAATAATTGCCCAGCTGCTGGCCATGCCACAAACTGTTATGTCTTCAATTTGTTTGGAAAGAAATTCAAAACCTATAAATAATTGTTTTAGACTAAGTCTAGTAAACATAAAAAATAATCACTCTAATTTGGGCAGCATAATAATTGAATACATGTACACAGTAAGATGCTCATTTTCACATAACACTACACTGAAAAAATATTGAAGTACGTATTTATACAGAGAACATGAATAGATCAATCTGAAAATTACATTAATTTTATGAAAATATGCAACAGGCGATCAACTCAAAGCGTTGAAGAAGAATAATTAATTAGGGATTAATACGATACGGTACTTGTGAAAGTATTACAGAAAAAAAAACAGCAACATCGAAAAATCAAATAAAAAATAAGAGGAATAGAACAGTTTCACAGTGTTAAAAGCTGTGAAAAGAGCTGTTGGGAAAGAGTATTACAAATTTATGAGAACACATTGTAAGCATATTTTATGATAGTGAGTAACAAAAGAATATTGAATAGTGGGAAGTGGGAAGTGGTCTAACAAGGAACGATGAAGCATGTGACATCGACATATTCAATCAGATCTACTTGTTATATTAATAATTATTATTCTACTACCAAACACAACAATTTAACATGAAGTATTTCATTGGGTGATTCAATCACAATCCATCAGTTAAAAGCATGTTCAAAAGTGATTA
The DNA here is from genome assembly GCA_948455865.1 of Conomelus anceps. Taxonomy (NCBI): domain Eukaryota; kingdom Metazoa; phylum Arthropoda; class Insecta; order Hemiptera; family Delphacidae; genus Conomelus; species Conomelus anceps. The sequence continues at coordinate 17,733,958 of OX418221.1, forward strand.
AATTCATTCAATAAGCTATACTATTAAGCTAAGCATTGAAATTCACCCAGTAATTGGAAATTACAAACAAATACACCAATATTCAGGTAAAAAGGAATTGAAAATTTAATTTGAGGGAACAACACTGGAAGAAATCTGAAATTGTGGAAAAAATATGGCGAGGTATCTATGAATTCTTCTCAATTATTTGGATATGGAAAACTCTCAACATCATAACTGATTATACTAGAAACAACTAAAACAAAGAGCTCCATTTAAAAAGTCGATTGTGATCTTTATGAAGGCAACATGGAATTTTAAACGTGGGGGAGAAAGCTCAATGCATTCCATTATCATTACAGACAAGCACAATGGTCTATGGGGTTTAAAATTAGTGCAACGGTTCAGATGCCCTTGAAGTAATTTTCGAACAGGAACATAACATTCCCATCCACTATAATATTCTAGCTTTTACTTAGGGGGTTCAAGTCTATCAATCATGGAGCAGCTGATCTAATTCCTCATAGAAATATTAACAAGGCTTTTGAATAGAACAGGAGAAATCATTAAGTGATTGCACAGTGGAGCATCCAATACTCGATTAAATCTACCATCTCAAAATTAAACACATGCTGTGGAATGAGGTTATTCACGCCATTCATTCACGTATGCATATACACTTTTATAACATGTGTTTGATTTGCGATGTTGGTTATCATCGAGTATTGGAAACTCTACTGTGCATGCATGCGGGAAAGACAAATTAATTGGCGGAATTATTATAAAAAAGATTTTTTCAATGTGCTTTCTGAACGGAGAAGACATTTATTATCGAATAAAAAGAAATTTGAGCAGATCTTCCAGTCTGGACGTACTGCTAGAGCGATGAAGTTGTTTTTCCAACTCATCTAGCTAGAATCTATCCCAGCAGATCTGCTTTAACCTCTCAGTCTACGAATGTCCCTAGATTAAATATCACTCTATTTATGGCTGAAGGGTCCTCAGAGGCTACAAGCAAGCAAACTTTTCTATTTTTTTAATTAATTCGGATAAATTATCATTTATGAATAGACATTGACCCAAAGAAATTTGAAGTTAGTGATGAGAACAGTGAGCAAATTTCCTTGCGCACTGACATGAAGCAATCAAAAACACATTGATCAATATAGTAAGACATTCTCGGAAAATTGAAAAAGAATAATCAGGGTGAATATAATTAGTCAATGTTCACGGGCGAAATTCGATTAATTTTAAACTGTTCCAGTGAACGTATTCATTCATCTCTACACAATACTGAAACTTGAACAAGCTACACTATTGATTCTCTGTGTTCGACAACATATAATAGCAATATGCATAGGAAATTATTAAAATGTTATAAGAAGTAATAGAACAATGCACAGAACATTGACACTTAAATCGACAATGCATAATTTAATTACTTTCAAAAAACACTGCAAGTAACAACTATTACTGCCAAATGCTGATATATTTTTTAGATAGTTTATTAATGACTCAACTTGTCTAGGCTACCTTTGGTTCGGTTTTGTTTCTATAGATCAACATAAATATGCAATAATTCCAACACATTTAACATTGAAGTATATTGTGTTGCAGCAAATTGTCAAATATAATACTACAGTAACTACAGCAGCATACATATATATTAGAGTATATATAGGTATAGGAACGTACACGCTACGTTACACAAGATGCACAAACCAGTGGGACCTTCACCAGTATATGCCGAAAATCAAGTAACAGTCAGATGAAGAAAAGTATTTTCGGTGAGGGGGTGGGGTGAATGGAAAAAAATAATGGATGTATAACCTATTTTGTCAAGAATGTTCTAGTTTCATTCCACTTTTTAATGCGGGCAAATCATACAACCAAAAGGTTGAGAGATCGTTTTACAATAAATTCTTCTTCAGAATGTCTGGCAAATGCTAAAAATGTTCAACAATTAACGTTCTTCAATTAGTAAAATGGGATGTTGAACATTGGTTCACACTGAAATAAGCCTTGGGAGTTAATGACAAAGTAGTTTGAGAGTTCACTAATTGGGAAGTTTAACGGGCCAAGTAATCTTGGATGTTAGCAATCTCATTCATCGAAAGTAGGCACACTAATATTTCAATAAAATAACGTGAGATGACAGTTACGAAAATCATGAACCAGGTGCAACGATAATGGAGAAATGATATTTAAAATCTAGATCTAGATTAGAATTTTATCATTTTTCTAATAAAAGGTTCGTTCATTCGTATGGCCTGATAGTGAGCATCTCTTTGTTGTGAGTTCAGGGAATGTACACTACCAGGCTGAAAAATATTTTGGGATTTGTCCAAGAGACGCTCAACTCTTGCATGAAGTGAATACAACACGCATTTTCCTGCATAAAATGTGAGCGAATCAAGGGGGATAAGCTGATTGATTTGAAGCTCTTCGAGTTATTCATAATTCTAACAGGGGATACAACTAGAATAAAAGTGAGTTTTTGTGTAACATAACGATACAAGAACATGACACTATTAACATCTATTAGTCGAATAGACGAAAGTCTATTAACCAACAGAAAGCTAACAGCGTGAAGTTGTGATATCATAAACGCAAGTAAAAACTCTTATAATGTCATACCGTAAGGCAACATTATTACATTCTTATTGGTCAATAGCATGCTACTGAGTTTATTATCAAAAAATGACATATATGGGCTCATATTGCATTAATGGTAACTTCATTTTATAGGACGAAGTTCTGAAAAAATCTTCAAGGGTGAAGTTTCAAATTGAAAGTTGTTATAAATTTGTTTCTTCAAGGAAGATGACTTTAAAAATTCAATATGAAATAAAACAATTTTAATACAGCTTCTCTATTGATTTAAAAATTTGGGTGACAAGCCTAAATAAAGGAATATGAGTGAACAGAGGTTGCAACTATAGTACAGAAAATGTAAAAGTACAGAAGTGGTGTGAATGAAAATTTTAATTTTGATTGATGGATGCATCAACAGTCAGAGGTCAAATCTAGTCATCAGGTCAAGCTCACAAACTGACAACAAAAGCAATAAGTAGACAAAAAATTATAAGAAGCCTGCAGTGGTTAGAGTAGCTAGCAGCAATATTAACAGAAGAGAAAAATAGTGATGCACATACAAATTTATTATGAAATTGTGTAACGAAATTTTTCCAGAAATAAAAACGTGTTAAGGGAGAAAACTGATTTGAAGCTAATGGCTAACTCCAATTTACAAGATGATGGCTAATAAATAATAAGTAAACGTTTTTATAGGTGAGGTGATGAGGTTATATTCTACGACTGATTCCACCTCGCCGTTTGAGTCATTATGGGGAATATAGTTGGTACGCCTACAGTTTTAGCTGGGTTCCGAACCATCGGGTAAGTGATAGTAAGTATTTTGATGACCGAATAATGGGAAAAGTTCATTTGAGCTTTCCAATAACATGTTTGTCATTCTAACAAATGCTTCCATGTTCTCAATGTTCCATGATAACAATAATTATGTTAAAAAATTCGAATTATGTTTATGCAGTTCAGCAGCATTATTTTAATGGATGATTGCTCAACAATAATAATATTCCAAAATGATTAAATTTTAAATCCCTAGAAAAGTGTTTAGCTACAGCAAACAGATAAAATGGCAACCAAATACAGTTTATTTAAAATTCAAGTTGGATGTCCATCTACATCAATCACAATCACAATTTGTAATTGTAATTGCTTTACATTGTGGTGTTTTGTAAGTAGAAGTAGCTAACGAGCGTCTAAACTTTACTTGCTGGAGTTCAGACACCTTTAGGCACATGTATATTAAAAAAAACTTGATTGGAAAATTTTAATAAAAAAAATTACATACTTCTATATATTCAAGTTAGAAACATGTGTTATTTAATAAATTTCAAAAGTTATTCGGGGATTTTAAGGATTATAAAAATTAATTTCGATTTTAGAAATACCGCAAAGGTTTGCAGCACTACTAGAATGACAAACAGCCCGTTAAATATTCACTTTTAGCAGGTTTCTTCAGTTCTGTAGAGCAAAACGAAAGTTATATGAGAATCAAAAAGTTGATCTCTACTATTTTTTCTATTTGCCCGTCTGCCAACACAATTCAACCGAATTGAACAAAAGATTTGGCAAAAGCACTTGAAATGTGGCCTCATCACACCAGCACACAGCCACTCAGATTTGTGCCAAAGAGTGACAATAGACTAAAAATAGCCTCAGACTCACATTAATTGGCTCTACAGGTTACACTAACACTGTTGAACAAATGAAAAATCTAGAAAAGTTTTAGTTTAGGATTTTATACTAATTATGACGTAACAAAACAATTAAATAGAATTTCTTACAATAATCCCAATAAAATATTCAATGACGGTGGGTGAGTAAAATCGTATTTTAATAAATAATTTTATAAAAAAATTGTATATTTGAAATAATATACCGTTTTGTCTATAATACTATTGAATATTATTTCAAATTCCAAACAAAACAAGGATTATTTATTTGATCTTTGATTATTGTCAAAGTTCTATAAACCATGATGAACCATCTATTTGATGACGAATGTTTGATGAATTGTATTTAAATACAATTCAGTCGAAAATTTAGATTTATATATTTATTAATATTTTGTATTATATTTTATATTTTGTTGTACATCATAGACATTGAATGTAAACCCGTTATTTGTTAGTAATAATATTTAGTTTCAATTTTAAAAACGATCTATTAGTTTCTTAGAAAACTTTGTGGAATTACTGACTGGAATATTAGCCAGTCAATTAATACTCGACGTAAGTTAACGGTTAGTTGTCCTGACATTAGATATATCAGGATAATACTTATTTTACATTGAATACTTATTTACTAATAAAAATTAGTAACAATACTTATTTAGTATTATTTTAAAAAACTTGTTTTTTTTTTTTTAGTTTTGGACACTAATAACTTCATTCAAGTGGTTCACGAAACGGGGTTCAATTAAGATAGTGGGTAATAATAAAAATCCAACTACATATGTATTCGTAGGGTTTTCATTGTTCTAAAGTAATAGAATCCAATATGAACCTCTGTCCAGATGGAGATACTCATTGTGTAGAGCTCTCTCGTAGAGGGATCTAGTCTCTTTCTACACGAGTGTGCACTCCAGTTAAGACTACAGCTTAACACTTGTAAAGCACCATTCTGGATTCCTCTATAAGTGCGCTCTATCACTAAAAATGGTATCAAATGGACAAAAAAATGTTATTCATAGCAACTTTCAACACACGCAAGTAGGAAAAATTGAAAAAAGCAAGATTAATTATTCACTACCTCCGCAATGTGGTAGAACATCTGCAAATAATAGAGACAACAACTCAACACTTCTAGATTTTCGAATTAAAAATCTAGTTTTTTATCAATTCTAATTAAATAATTATAGTTTTTTATGTTCACTCTGTTCACAAATCAAACAGCGTGAGAGAGCTCTAGTGAAGAATAATTGGGACGACACAAAATACAAAAGCATGAGTTTGAGAAAATAGGTGTTATCAACACAAATTAAACTGTAAGTATTACGGCAAATTTAATGAGTATTTATAATCATAATGAAAAGAATTATCTTACCTTTGATCCCCTCTCATTAAATATTATCTCTACATCCAGAATTGGGCCGAATTGCTGAAAAAAATAAGCAGATTGATTAAATCTATCAATTTTTAACACAGCACCTACTAAAAATATAATAAATTCTAATATTTTTGCATCAGAAATAAAATTTATTACGCTGGCAATAAATTTACAGATAGATTGACAAATTGATGGAAAACTTCGGGACATTTTGTAATTTTCGTTTGACAAAAAAATGTAACTTGAATTATTTTACTATCATAATATTGAATTCAATTTAAACGATTTGATTCGATTTCATTTTATCGAAAATATTACGAAAATGTGAGAGGAGTGAAAACAATTTATTTTAGTGTTCTTATAATTGAATAAATTATTAAAAAGAATGAAGAATGGTACAATCTCACAAAACTGACTCTGTATTTCTATTTAAATTATGAATTTTACTCACTTATACTGGAGAGATGCATTTCATTTCTAAAGAAAAGCTTCAGCAGCCTGATGAAGCTTCTCTTTTGAAGTGAAATGCATCTCTCCAGCATAAGTGAGTAAAATTAATAAACTTTCTTAGTAATGGCGAAGGTGATATTGTGGAAGGTATCCATAATGAAAAATAAGACGAAATTGTCACAACCACATTTATTAAAACTTCGAGATACTAGTTTCGGTTGTTACACCATTATCAATCTCAATCAAACAACGGTTTGATTGAGATTGATAATGGTGTAACAACCGAAACTAGTATCTCGAAGTTTTAATAAATGTGGTTGTGACAATTTCGTCTTATTTTTCATTAAAATTAATAATTTAAGAAATAGTGTCAGTTTTGATATTAGATTGTTCATAAAGTACTTCGTCATGGAAAACATCGCAGAAGAATGGTAGTTCCTACCTGTCAACCTAATGGAGTTAAACATTTCGAATGGTTGTCGATCCATTAATATTTTTTTAATACCCATTAAGTTTTTTAAAAGTAACATCTCAATTTTATATAAAAACCGGCACTTTTTATGAATCATCCTATATACCAATGACTAGAAAAAGCCAGGCTTTGCTCTGAAGTCGAGGAAATGATGCACGCTCATAATTTTTTTTTTTTTTTCTTGAGGATGAAGCCCACATAGGTCTGAGACCTGTGCGTGGGTAATGAGTTGGATGATGGTGATTTATGAGTTGGACCTACAGTTTTAGGTGGGTTCCGAACCACCGGGAAGTGATTTTCAGCAGAGAACAGTGTCTTTTTTGCTGGCCAATCTAATCGGTCACCGTTACAAACAGGACCTACGAGAACGCAGCTTATCTATCTGATTGAACAGATACCTGCTACGGCTCGCGGCTATCACTTCCCATAATAATCTTCCTACTTGCATAAAATCTCCCTATAAACGTAATTATAGGTGTAATTATCATATCATCAACCTCGAACACTTTTCCATCATTGGGGCATTGCCAACTATAACTAAAAACAATATCACTGTTTAAAGAACAATATCATTGTTTAAAGAACAATAATTTCAACATTTTTGGTTGTTACATTCTCGGGAGTTCGAGAGTTGTAAGTTACCATAATGAAATTATTATAAGTGAAAAGCTAAATGTAGTTGCGTATTTTGACGCTAGATGCCGCAATACGTTTTTCCAGTAAATGTGAATTATTTGACCAAAACATTTGCTAAATCCTTCAAATTATTAGCATTATTATTAGCTAAAATTAATAATTGTTTTACGACAAATATTTTCAACGTTTTTGGCCGCGTGCTTAATTCAATTCAATTTTATTTATTGTCAACAATACAATACATAATAGAACATTCATATATTCAAACAAAAATTACACAACTTCTTACATACATAATGAATATCTACATAAAACATCATAAATGAAATAATTGTTGTTGCATCCCTCTTCAAGCAAAGCTTGTGCTGAGGGATCTCTAAGATGCCAATATCATATAAGAGATTAAATTAAAAAACAACATGTATACTACAAGAAACCTGAAAACACATATCTGTTCTGCTAATTATACAAATGTTTGTATGTTGGCTATTGTTTAAAAGATACAATTGAATATTTAAAGCAAAATAATAACAAGTTTGATACCTAAAAACACGTCTAGTTTTCTATTATTTTAAATGAGTGAATCTTCATAATAATACAAAATTGTAAAATTATAAAATTTAACACATAATATTATAGGAATTAATTCATTTTGAGTTTAGATTAGTTGGTTCTTTGCATGTTATCACTGAACTGTGGTACATTACACTTCTTTTATCAAGTGTGAAGTATAAAACCATTCGGCTTGAATTATAAGTGATCAGACTTGATATAATAATACTTACGCCAAACATAGCCCTGAGATCAGGATCCCTGAATCGGAAGGGTATGTTGGAGACGTGTAGCCGCTTGGCCTGCTGGTTCTTGGCGGCCTGGTCGGGCGTGGTCGCCCCCCCACCGCCCGCCACCGTAGTCAGCTGCGGCTGCATCGCCGCCGCCATGACACCTGCCATCGACGACGGCGGAGGCGGCGGAACTCCGTTCGTCTGCTCACTCTGTTCAGGCTCCGTTTGCTGCACACATACCAGTAACGGTAAAATTTAGATTTTTTAAAATTTATCTCCTATTACAATACATAATTCAATGAAATATAAAAAATAAATTATAATGAAAAAATATTTAAAAAAAATAGTAAATAATTAGGAACTACTTCCCCGAGCTTGAGGAAGAAGCCCGCCGTAATCGGCTAGCTACAGAAAAGTATACAAAAAAAAACAACATTCTTCTAATAAACATTAAGGAGAAGATTTTAAAATATGCATATTAGATGAACCATCCAATACCTAGAAGTGCAATATCATTCCAAAATCATTGAAGAGAAAAATACCATTCCAATAAGCGGTATTATATTAACAAACTCTAAACAAAACTCGTCAAAAGTTTCTTTCAATAAACCGAATATTACTATGAGATATATCAACATATTTACTTGGTTGCTGAGAAATAATATAATGATTGACTGTCTTTTAAATATAATGTTAAAACTTCGTTCTATTTGTCCAAACTTAAAAAAAGTCCCTAATAATATTAATAAAAAGCTATTTAAAAAACACTAATTACACAAACATCACATTTGGAACAAAGAAATGGATTTAACGAATTACGCTACACACAGACAGAACAACTAATCGTAGTCAAAAGAATTAAAACCATGTATAAGACAGTGGAGGGAGCATAAAGTCAGAAAAGTGTAGCCGACGCCATCTTGAGCGGCTATACTCCACTATAGATACAATCCAATGTTGTTGTAGCCCAAGGTTCCTATACAGTACACAAAAGTTCTGTATAGTAACCTTTGTTGTAGCCTAGTTGCTGTTGCTGTTATATATAGAATGAACTCTACAACATTCATTTTTATACATGACTGTGAATCCAGACTCTACATGTTTTTTATGTAAAGTTAGTTTATTGTTTATTCTGTAGCTTTGTAATAATGTTTGTTACTCTTCAATTTATTGTTTTTTCAGGGTGACTAGCAAAGTAAGCTACAAAAATTCCCTGACTTTTCCCTGACCTTTTCTACAATTTTCCCTGACCAATATAAGGTACTTTTTTTACTCTGAACATACTTTTAAATTTTCTTCATGTTTATCTTATTTTGTTTTGTTATCAATGCGTCATGAGTGCTATTCGGGCTATGTCTGTTGCACTCAACTATATAGTTCTAAACAAATACACTTCGTTTTAGGTAAAAGCCATAAATAGCGTTAAAGTGATCAATACGACTGATAAATCTTTATACATGTTTTCAAAAAATCATTGAGAGGCAAATCGTTCTACACAGATGAGGCTTATTCCAAAAATTCGAACTGATATGAAAGTGAAATTTTCAAAGTAAATTATTTAGTTTAAAATTCGCGGTGAAAGCCGCGAATGGCGTCAGATCCTATTAAATGGGGCCTTGCTTCTTCACGGTTATACTTTTCAACATTGACGGTATAAGTTATTCACCCTCCTCTTTCTTATACAGTACCTCCATGATTAAAAAAACATATAATTAAAAAAAATTCTTCTTTGTATTGGTGATGGTGATATTGTGGTAGATATCCAGGTAACAGTACAGACATTATGTTACTGTATTCACGAATCATGCAACCTGTATTTATATTCTGTATTACTTATAGAGAAATCTGTATTCTATATTTATTTGACATTTGTACAAATGAGAGCACAAGGAAATCCCATGCTTGCCCTCTCAACACAAAAATGTAACTATAATATATGTGGAAAAAATATGAACAAGTCATTATACATTAAAGAAAAAAAAGCATGCAATCATAAGGACAACAATACATAAATAATGCATTATTATAATACAGTATTATGTTACTATAATGTTACATGCAACATTGTATAATATTACATGATACACTGTATTTATAAAATTTATTCTGTATTCATGCAACCGTATGGACAATACTAACAGATATAAAGGTAATTCTCTTATTTTAGCTAAGAGTTGAGGGCGAAGTTGAGGCATAGTAGCAACCCCCTTCTAACAATTAATTAACCCACAGTATTAAAAGAAAAAACGTACAACTTCATTCTCCTAATAGGTAATTGGAATAGGAAGAGAAATAAATATTTCTAGCATTGTAGTCATGGCTAGAATTTAGTGATTAAATAGCGACTCTAGTAGCGCAGTTGGTTGGAGCGCTTGTCTGAGATAAGGTAAGGCTCTAGCTGGCTTCGTTTCCTGCAGCCTTGGGTTCGAATCCCAATCAGTCATGGATGTGTCTTATAATATAGTAGTATTCTTTATTGTATTGTTACATAATCTTTTTAATATTCATGTTTATTGTAACTATGGTAGATTTCTGGCTCAAAATTCAAAATTTGTATCAACGTTTTTAGGACTGTGATAGTGCTCTGTTAAAAATTAATTAAAAAATTAATATTCTTTTTCTGTAAGAAACTTGCGAACTATTGTGTTTCGAGATGAAATTTCTAGTGAAAGAGACCAAACCTAATATTTTGATTGTACTCTGAAATTTTGTGAAAATCAGTTTTGGGCAATAGCCTGTTGTATTCACATTGATTGTTAGTTACATCAATAAATAAATAATTCACACATTCACCTCATTACCCACGCACAAGTCTTCAGACTCATGTGGGCATCGTCAGCAATAATTTTTTTTACAGTTGATAAAAGTCAGAATGCATTCATCTTTCATCCCAAACAGTTCTCAATTTCCATATTAGAAATAGGAATGGCTTACCACAACACTCATATCACACGTCTACATTTTTTTTATGCTGATGATGCCTACATGAGTTCGAGACTTGTGCGTGGGTAATGAGGTGAATGATAACACATAGATGCAGACGGTGGAGCGGGATTCGAACCCACGACCACTGAAACGACAGCAAGCTGAAGTTGTCACACCCCATTTACAACACTCATCTCCCAATTTCATCACCTAAAACCCCCTCTCCCACAACTAAACCCTTTACACTCTCTCACAAATCTTCTACATTACTTATTGTTGGTGCTCAATGCTCATGCCAGCACACTACTCCACTTTGCCAAACTACGAATTCATCCCAATTAAGAGAGAGAGAGAGACAACCCAGCTCACTCATACTCTCAAGTTATTCTCTCTTCCCCCCCCCCATGCCGCGCCGTTCATCTAAATTGTTCCCTCCCTAAAAGTTTGACTTTCATATGACCTTTCTACTATCATCAACAACAACACTGTCCCATAACATCGGTCTTTGAATATCAAGGAAATGCCACTTCATTCAATCATCAACTCAACTAGTAAAACATGCACACGCACAATTGGCTTGGCGAAAAAAGAAACGCAAGGCTTAGTGAAGTGACAGACACATTTCTGTGTTTGTGAAATACTGCAATGAATATCTGGACTACCAAAAATGGAGATTTGGATGAATTTGAATAGGCTAATTGAAGTAAGCAAATAGAATAGACAAAAGAGGGTGGGGTCTAATGTGGGTTAAAAAAAGTCACCAATACACATATATAGAAGCCTGCGTTTCTATATATGCCAAGACTAAGAATATCGAAGTCAATAAAGGGTGAACTCTAATCATTTTATGTCCATTACAAAAAGGCACCAAGACATCACCTTTCTATATGAGCAAAGCACATAAAATAGACAATAGAGGGCGAGGTCTAATTTTTTAATGTTTGTTACAAAAAGTCACCAAGACACCAAGCCTGCATTTCTATATGAGCAAAGCACATAAAATAGACAATAGAGGGTGAGGTCTAATTTTTAAATGTTTGTTACAAAAAGTCACCAAGACACCAAGCCTGCATTTCTATATGAGCAAAGCACATAAAATAGACAATAGAGTGTGAGCTCTAATTTTTTAATGTTTGTTACAAAAAGTCACCAAGACACCAAGCCTGCATTTCTATATGAGCAAAGCACATAAAATAGACAATAGAGTGTGAGGTCTAATTTTTTAATGTTTGTTAGAAAAAGTCACCAAGACACCAAGCCTGCATTTCTATATGAGCAAAACACATAAAATAGACAATAGAGGGTGAGGTCTAATTTTTTAATGTTTGTTACAAAAAGTCACCAAGACACCAAGCCTGCATTTCTATATGAGCAAAGCACATAAAATAGACAATAGAGTGTGAGCTCTAATTTTTTAATGTTTGTTACAAAAGTCACCAAGTCACCAAGACAAAAGTGCCAAGCCACAAGCTCACGTCTTTTACAATGAATATGGTAAGTCTTTCACACAGCAAGCTAAATAAGGGAGTTCATGTTGTAGAACAATTGGTTGGGGGAGCTTCAACCCTTTGTATAGAACGTAAAAAAGAGAAATAAATTAACGCCTTGAAAATAAAAATCAAATAAATATCTTACCAAAATTATTTTATTATTTTTTATGATAAAATTATTAAAATTGAATTATTCAATAGGGTTATGAAAATTACTACCAAATAAATTTATGATTTCAATTATTGTGAATCGAATATTCAAAAGTATATAAAAATACTACACCACATTTTTTAAAAGGATAGAATGTTTTGACTGATTTTGAAAGATATATTCATGTTTCAATTTGTAGCTTCAAGTATCATCATGTAATGTTATTGTATCATAATATTATCGCACTGTAGATTTATTATTAGAATTAGAACTCATGACTAGAGAAAAATGCTCCCTATTCTAGCCACGCCAATGTATATTTGGATGTATGTGATTCTTGTAACTATTATTGTATTGGCAATAAAGAATTAGAATTATATATTATTATAAATGTTAAATTTAGTTTATGTTATCGTCCAAAATTAATTAATTAATAATACAGAATAAAAAGGATATAAGAAATTACAGATAAAAGGATTTCAATAAATTAAAATATCAGATATATTGAAAAATATTTATGAAATATTCCTGACGAATTGAGTATTATTAATAGTTCACTTCACAGAGAATAGAATTCTTTGTATTTATATTGTAAAAGGATAATCACATTATTAGTGAAACAAGACACAAGATGGACTGACACCTTTATTAGAATGTAGAGTTTCAGGAGAAATAAACTTTATTGAGATGGTTAATATTAATATATTTGAAAATAGATAATAGGATATGAAAATAGAAAATAGGGTAATGGTAACACATATATAAAACCAAATTAAACTAAACAGTTCTCTGTTTGAAGGGGTCTGAACTAGCACACTTGATGAATAATAAAAATTTAATCTGGTCATGAAAATTGTAACCACAGAAATTCATAAACATTTCAAGCGACATTTTTCCTATATCCTACAACAATCAACCTCTACTGAACCCAAACTATGTATTCTTTCTATTCTCTTCCTATATTTTTGTAAAACATACAGATGCAAATTAAAATTACAAATACAAAATGCTAAATAACCGACAACTTTTTTGAACAACAGTGGTTGAGACACAATGAAAACAAGGTCAATAACCCCTGATAATAATTACTGAAAAAGAATAGCACACAGAATGTGCACAAAACACAATTACAATTTGCATATACTATCATTCTAATGAGCGAGACAGCTTCGTTAGATCTAAGGTGCTAAAATTCCACTGACTGGTGATGGGATTGGTAGAATATTTGCGAACCGAGAAATAAAAAAATTCAATTTGTTGAAAGCTAAGACCTTTCAATACTTGGAAAAATACTTGGAAATGGGAGACTTCGTGTTGTGGGATAGAAGGTTTGTTTCAGTATGAGGTTGATCACATAATTAGGAACCGGCTGTTGGGCCTAGGCCCACTTAGAACTGTTGACTGTTTTTTCAGCTTTCAAGTGAAATTCAGATAATTAAACCAAGATTCGAATTTGATACCAATATAGTTCTTAAAAATATTATCTAATTCAATATATCAGCCAGGTAATTCATCTAATCTTCTAATTATCTTGATCTCTATTAATTATATTCTGTTTGGAGTTGAAAAAAGTTAGAATGTCAAAATATAACAGTTTTCTGATTACTAGGATTTGCTATATTTTGAACTTTGTTGGTATTTAACAAGCAAACATCATGGAATAGAAGCTCAATCAAATTTGGGAAATATACCGAAGTCTTTGATTTTTATCAATAAAAACATGTTAAATAACCATGTTAAATCCCAACACATAGTTTTTTATAGTGGGGTTTTTAAAGGCGAATTACTGAAATAACATATTCTGTATTTATGAAGTTTAAGTAAAAGAATTTTGTAATTATTATGTTACTGATTGAATAATAAATTTTGATTTGATTTGAATATAGAGTCTACATTTGAATATATTTGATTTGAATATAGTCTACAATATAGAGTTTGGTTATTTGTATAGACCATTTGCTTGATTTACAAGAAAAAATCGAGATGATCATCAATTTATTGCCAAACTTTTATTTACAAAATAAATAACAAAGAAATCTACTTGAAGTAAAATTACATATTTATTAATGTTGAGATTAATTTTTCGACCTGTTATTTTTTCAACGAGTAGTTAAATATTGATATTTAGTATTTCTCCTGTATTTTTTTTTTTTTTTTTTTTGAGTGAAGCTATCATTTATTATAATCAATTTATTTACAGTATTATTACAACAAAGGTCCTCCTAAACCATAGGTTTTTCAGGAGGTGCCATATATTGATTTAATACAAGTAAATACTAATTTTGAACAGACTAAAAAGTCAGAATTTCCAAATAACATAACCTTCAATCCACTTGACACAGTAGGCTATAACACTTTAGTACATTACACTAACGATTTCACTTTAAAAAAGATTATTTGATCATAAAAAATACAGGATAAATCATTTCTAGAACACAATCACGAATGCAAAAAAATGAAAACTTGCAATTTTCAAAATAGTCAACATAAAAACATCAAACGATTATTTATTACATAAACTATTTAAAGATAAGACAAATACTGTGAAAAATGCACCAAGCGACCATTAAAAACATCAATCAATATCTACAAGGAAAAGACATCCAAAAAGAAAGTAAAAAGTTGTTGAAATAATTATAAAATGTTTCAAATGCTGTTCTAAAATGCTGAAACATTAATAAATTTATTAATTATTGGAAATTATATAGTTGTTGTCCTATAATCTCTGATATTGCTAATAGTGCTGGTGACATGAATGGTTCTAATACCAATCGTTTAAAGTGATAGTATTTTTTATCACCTTAATAGTGTATTTTAAAATATAATCTATATTATTTAATTATAAATTATGTATTTTTGCTTACAATGCTGTGGTTGGTTACTTGTTCAGTCTTGATGCCATCGATGCCCAGCTAAAGGAAAAGAAAATAAAAAATGTGTTTAAAAAGTGTGTAAAACAAATTTATAATTAAACGAAAACATAAAAGTAAGAAAAGGAAGAACAGAAAGCATTGGAGCCTCACATCATGTAGCCTGATTTTATAGCACGTCAAACCGAAAAGGAAAACATCTGAGAATTTTAGGAATAAATTCAAATTATAACTTTTGGTGTATTGAGCTCATAAAAGTACTACAAGAAATTCATAAATAATGGGTATATTTTCAAGAAAAAAATAGGTGACGCTTCTGACTTTCCAAAATTTATCTTGTTTTAATAAGAATATTTCCCTAATTATTACTTCATATAACAATTCATTATGCTAGTAATTTATCCTGTAAAAATCGTTTCACTCAATTGAAGTTTCATTGTTGAAAGTGGTGGAGTACTCCATCGACTGTACTTCATTACCAATGATTCACATTTATTCGTTCATATGGAACGGAACCCACATAAAATAGTAGGTCCACCATGTTCCCCGTAACATGGCACAAACGGCGAGGTGGAACTACCCGTAAGGGTCTCCCCACCATTAAAAGCCATACGCTTATTATTATTATTATTATTATTGGTTCATATTTATCAAATTTCAATTTCGACGTATATTTTTCATATAATTGCAAAAGAAATTTTCGTTTGCAAGAGAATTTGTTAGAAATTATATGATTTGTAATAATTATCTTTTCTTAGTAATTATAAAATAATTATACATGATATTATTTAGTTAATAGTATTAATTTTTATGTTGACCATTTTATCTGAGTTAAGCCATATTCCTTCGCTTAGTGGGACATATAACATGCATTTTCCATTATTTTGTAAAACAAATTTGGAGTTTATTATATCACAAATTTGGAGATATTATTATATCTCTCTTGATGTTAGTGCCAATAAAATAAGCATTTATGGAAAATTGGAATATTTGAAGCTATGATTTTAATGAAATGACAACCTAGACTAAAATAATTGTACACATTATTAAACAGGGTAATGTTTTTATTATATTTTGAAGACTTTTTCTTTAAAATCTCGTATTTTTTACACTAACTCAAGGTCAACTAAAATATTTTTTTCTTAATTTTTATTAGTATTACAAAAAGTTGACAAAATTTGTATAATAAATTGTACATTACAGGAAACCACTTTTGTTATGTAATGCGCTTCACATAATTATATGAATTGGAAAATATTTTATTAAAGTATTAAACTATTCAAATCCAACAACTTTTGGGAATTTTTGTACATAGGCGATACAAAATAAATGTCTAAATTTTCCAAGCATGGTGTGCCTAAGGGGTGACATATACAAGCGCACTGACATTTTTTTCAAAGATCATTCTCTAATACATAAAACAGCGACAATGACACATTATCATTAGCACTGCATTATCAACATATAACCCAAAAATTTAGATTTATTAAAAAACGGTTGAAATATCTACCGTGCCACATATATATTAAAAAGTCATTCAGGCTACACGAATCAGGCTTTTAATATCTAGACGAGCTTCTAAAGGCCCGTTCACACGGAGTTACTTATTGCAATAGAGCGCTCTCGTAGAGCAATCTAGTTAGACTGTTTATAAAGAAGTCTGACATGAGAACGCTCTACCGCAATAGTTGTCTCCGTTTGGATGGGCTTTTATACAAAATGAAAAACATTAAATGGTTTGGGATGGAAATAGAATTGTAAAATGAACATAAAACAGAGCTTAAATACAATTTATAGCATGAAAATAGATGAAATGGAGGGAACATTTGCAATGGCAAGCATATGATGATTTTGAAGTAGAAATGTAACAATTATAATAAAAAACATGAAACAATGAAATATACAAATCATGATTCAATAATAATAGCAACAATACAATATTGGAACGAAACAAGGTTTCAACATTATAAATGTGGAAAATCATTCAATATTATTTAAACAATAATTATATAGAAACGCATAAGTAGCCTATATTTAGATAAGTCTCAATTCTTCAATAGGAAAATTTAAATGTTACAACATCATGTCAAATATTAAGTTTTAGTAGTGTTGAATTAATACTCTTAATGAACACAACAATGTTTGCATTCTTAATTAGCCCAACATTGTATACATATAAAAATCTAACAAATTCCATGAAGTATTTAAATCTATTTGAAAACATTATCAAGCAAATCTTCTTTAATTTAAGAGTGCCTAACGCCTTTTTTGATCATCAAGAGTCAGTGAATCTGAAACTCATGTAAAAAATCGGAAATTTGTCAAAGTTCTCACTTTTTGAGTAGTCAATTACACATATGAATCACTCTGATAGAATATTGTCTCATTTTATGTCACAAAGTTAATCCTATACATGAATCATTGTGATAGCTTCATCGAAGCTTCCAAAGGTATTCTAAAGCCGCGTCTCCACCAACCGAACATGTCTGCCGAACATTGTTGGCGAATACAAAAACGGACAAACATTACACATATGGGTCACCGAACATGTTCGTGAGTTCAATTGAAATGTTCGGTCTGTGAGCGAACAGTGACGACCAACAACAAGTTCCGATCATAATGTTCGAGAAGGCGTCCACTCCAAACCAACACCAAACTATGTTCGGTGACATCAGATAATTCAAGCGAACCCTGTTCGCTGAGCATGTTTGGTTGGTGGAGACGCGGCTTGAGCACAGTTTTTTAGGCTATGTTAATTATACTTTCACCATAATTGAAAATCAGTGCACCCATTAAATCCTTGCAAAAAAGGAAATACATTACTTTTTGTAATTCAATTACATTAAAAGACTACATAGCTATACAATTCATATTTAAAACAGACAACGCAAAATTTCAGTTCTCGGGAGATTTTCAACAATAAACAAGTCTGAAATAGAAAATTAGAAGCCAGAATACTTCCACACCTCTTCATTTGAACAACAATAAAAAGAAACACATTAGCCTACACGCTTCACTAATGAACGCAATTCATCTACTCTCATTAAGGTAAATTATTTCGACAGAAAAAGCACAAAAAAAACGAGAACTTCCAAGGGAATTAACAATAGAAGGGATGCCTACAGAACAATTGACTACATTATCACTACTCTTTCTAATTTATTCAACATTTTCTTTTTAGCGCTCATCTTTCATCTTCTTCCTTATTTCCTTTCTGTCTTTCTAAGATGCGTTTACACCAAAGTTGACGACTAAAAGTTGTCAACTAAAAGTCAACTATAAGTTGCTCTTCTCAAATTTTGAGCAACAAGTGGAAAACTTGTTCCTTCTTTCTTTCTACTGTTCTTCTTCCTTTCTTTACCTTCTATAATAATAATATTTTTATTTCGCCAAAATACAAAAATACAAATATAAGAAAATTCACAATATAAAGTGTATAACACATTTTTGGCACAGCCAGCAAAGTAAAAACTTGAGAGCTAGCTGTGAATTCATTCAATAATATAACTAGAAAGCTCTCTCTACTGTTCTTCTTTCTTCTCTTTCGAATAAAAATTTATGCAAAATAAAATTGATATTTGATGTTTGCCATAGGTCTTTCAAAACCTGGAAAAGTGAGACAATCAATCAATCAATCAATCTTTCTACTATTCTTCTTCCTTTCTTTTCACCTTCTTTTTCATTATACTGTGCTTCTTTCTTTCTTTTTAAAGGTCTTCTTCCTTTCTTTGTAACGTTCTTCTTCATTACTTTTTACCTTCTCTTTCTACTGTTCTTCTTCCTTTCTTTTTAACTTATTTTTCTTTGTACTGTTTTTCCTTTTTTTTACTTTTCTGCTTCTTTCTTTTTACCTCCTCTTCCTTCTTTCTAACTTCTTTTTCTTTCTACTGTTCATCTTCCTTCTCTTTCTTTCTATTATTCTTCTTCCTTTCTTTTTACCTTCTCTTTCTACTACTCTTCTTCCATTCTTTTTACATTCTCTTTCTACTGTTCTTCTTCCTTCTCTTTCCTTCTACTGTTCTTCTTCCTTCCGGATTTCCTTATTCAAATTCGGTTTAAGATTGTCTGGTTTTTTTTGTTGCAATCAATAACACATCAATATTGTATATATATTTATCATTGTACATTGTAACATCAATATTGTAAACTGTATTTATTATTGTATATATTGTAATATACATCAATTTGTATATTATATATTGTCATCAATATTCTAATAAAATGTATTTATTATTGTATCTATTGTAATATACATCAATTTGTATATTATATATTCATTGTCATCAATATTATATATTAATATTGTAACGAATAGACTGAATTACAATAATTAAAAAGAAAATATATAAAATATATATTTAACGGAGTGGAATACTGTCAAAGTCAACTAGAGCACGTCAAGGGCGCGTGGAGGGGGAAGAGTTCTCCACTAGTTTTCCACAAGTTGCTAGCGCAAAGCTCGCAGCAACTAGTTTTCCACTTTTAGTTGTCAACTTTCTTTGATCTTTACCGACACTCTGCGGGAAACCAGAATTTAGTGGAAGACTTGTCTCTCCACTAGTGGAAGACTGAAAAAGTTGCTGCATTTTATAGAAAAAGCAACTAGTGGAAGACTTAGTGGAAGACTTTGGTGTAAACGCGGCTTAATAATTATTTTTCCTACAACTGCTCGTAAAGTAGTTCTTTACGTACTGAAAACTAATTGTAAAATACCTCTTTACTGCTCAGCAAGCGGTAAAGTACTTTACGCTCGCCAGCTGTTTTCTTTACGCTTCTGTTTTGATTTTGATGCCTTCTCATTGGTGGATCACGGAATCCGTGAAATTCACATAACCTCAAAAATGGCGTACGCTAACCAAATCCGCGCATGGTCTGTGATGTTACAAACTACAAGCTTTTATTGTGTTGGAATCCAGAATTGCAGTTTTAGGAAAAATATTGTATGCAATTCGCGCGTGAAGCTTCTTTATCGCTCTTGCAAAATTACTGCGCTCCGCTACGCGTCGCGCAGTAAATGTTTTGGCTCGAGCGATAAAGTCGCGCTTCACGCTCTTAATACATAAATAACTATATTTATTGTAACAAATTTACAACGAATGGGAAGGTGCAACAGATTCAAGTCCAAAACTGCTCCCTTCACAAATTTTGAATGTTAGTTACATCGTCCAAAACATTGAGGTTAACACAGACTAAACATTTAAGATTTGCAGAAAACCTCCACTCGAAAATAACAATATGAATCTTCTTACTCAACCACTATTAATTTAAAAGTTCACTTGAAACGAAACACTAAAAACAGTTAAAAATAGTGAATAATATAATATTTTTGAGCCAAAAAATATTATAATTAGATAATCTACTCTAAAGTTTCTCAACTGAATTCTCTTGAATGTATTAAAGTATTTTATAAAGCAGCTACGCTACGGCGTCCCTAGCATATAACGCTAATAACGAAATACATAGTTACTGAGTGCCCCCTGAACTTACCCCCTCAAATTTTTTATCGTCTCGATAATTAAAACAGTTGAAAGGAAATTATTCCTGCTAAGCCAAAACTAGAAGACGAATTCAAAAACAGAGAGAAGCAGAAACCTCCTTTCCGCAATTTATCCAGTAAGTCTTGAAAATTAAGGAATTTCTTTCGGAAGGCAGAATGGATGGAATGAATGAATGATTCGCATCCATTAACAGCCATTACGGTGGATGCTTCTTTTCTCAGCCGCCATTTTTTCTTTTCCCCTAGCATAAATTTTTGAAAAGTCTTTTCTCTCTCAACAGTAAGAAGGGCTACTCGCCCTCCTCGAGGTATTTTCTCCCACCTTCTTCTCACATCTTTCACCTCCTACTCATCTCTCCTACACCGTCATCACCACTTCCTCCTTGTCTTTATTTTTCTTCTTCCTTCTCTTTCTTCATTTTCTACTTTATAACTTCATTTTCTACTTATTTTCTTCTCAATTTTTTACTTTATTTTTTCTTCTTCTTCATTTCCTACTTTATTTCTTCTTCTTCTTCATTTTCTACTTTATTTCTTCTTCTTCATTTTCTACTTTATTAATTTCTTCTTTTTTTCTTATTCCTCAATATCTAATTTATTTCTTCTTCATTTTCTACTTTATAACTTCATTTTCTACTTATTTTCTTCTTCATTTTATACTTATTTTCTTCTCAATTTTTTACTTTATTTTTTCTTCTTCTTCATTTCCTACTTTATTTCTTCTTCTTCTTCTTCTTCATTTTCTACTTTATTTCTTCTTCTTCTTCTTCATTTTCTACTTTATTAATTTCTTCTTTTTTCTTATTCCTCAATATCTAATTTATTTCTTATTCATTTTCTACTTATTTTCTTCTTCATTTTATACTTTGTTTCTTCTTCTTCTTCTTCTTCATTTTCTACTTCTTTTCTTCTTATTCCTCAATATCCAATTTATTTCTTCTACTTTTATTTCTTCTTCTTCATTTTCTACTTTATTTTTTCTTTTTCTTCTTCTTCTTCTTCTTCTTCTTCATTTTCTACTTTTTCTTCTTCTTCTTCTTCTTCTTCATACTCTACTTCTTTTCTTCTTCTTCTTCCTCTTTTTCTTCATATTCTTTATCATCTTCAACTTCTTCCTTTCTCAATCTTCTTCTTCTTCTTCTTCTTCTTCATTTTCTACTTCTTTTCTTCTTCATACTCTACTTCTTTTCTTCTTCTTCCTATTCTTAATCATCTTCAACTTATTCCTTTCTTAATCTTCTTCTTCTTCTTCTTCTTAATTTTCTACTTCTTTTCTTCTTCATTATCTTATTTATTTCTTCTTCTTCTTCATTTTCTACTTCTTTTCTTCTTCATACCCTACTTCTTTTCTTCTTCTTCTTCTTCTTCTTCTTCTTCTTCTTCTTCTTCTTCTTCTTCTTCCTCCTCCTCTTTTCCTTCCTATTCTTTATCATCTTCAACTTCTTCCTTTCATTATCTTCTACTACTCCTTATTTTACTCCTCCTTCTTCTCCTTCATTTTTTCCTTTCTCCTCTTCTTCCTTTAACCATCTTCTCCTCGTCTTCCTCCTCCTCCTCCTCTTTCACCTCCTATTGCACAGTAATCTCCCCAACTCGGCTAATACAATTTCGCGCGAAATTCCCTGTTCAAAAAGCAGCAACCAACCAAAACGCTGACGAGAAAACGGAAAGAAACTCTCACCTTAAAATGGTGCCGCTTAAAACTTTTAGCAGCTTACTACTGTGGATTGAATCTAATCTTATCATAAAGATAATCGTGATAATAATAAAATTGAACAAAATGGAGTGAAGAGAGAAAAGCTGAATTCGCACAAAAAATGAAAAGATGGTGGGCAAACAAGAAGAACAAGTCCAAAAAATGAACCATCTTTACTCAGCGTCTTCCACTTTGGGAGTTTTACATCTAATAATAATAATAATAATAATAAAAAATGAGCAGTTAGTTAAACCTTGCCTTGACAACTGCATCAGCCGACTTGTTCTTTATTGGAATAGCATAAGCATACTTGCTGATTGATAATAATTATTGATAATTGTAATAATGTACCTGTAACCTTTGTTCTGACGTGCATATGGTATCATCTCAACAAGATCAGCCTGATAGAGATCATCTAGACCTTTCACAGTTACCATACGTGTTGAGAAATTCCGACGAGCTGACCTGTGCAACTCTCTTGCTATTGTAGCCTTCTCCATACTGATAAATATTAAATGTATACATAATATATATAATAGATGTCTATCCACTAGGCATTGAAAATGGTGCCTGAAATATCCAAGTCAGTGATTACGTAATGTTGTGCAATTATACACAGACATGTTTTTTCCTGCATTGGAATTGCGCCAGAATGTCAAGGCCAGTGATAACTCTGGAAGCAGGTACCTGAGAGGGTCACTTTTAGGGTGAAGGGGGGGTCACTTTTAGGGCGAAGGGGGTCACTTTTAGGGTGAGGGGGACCACTTTTAGGGCGAGGGGGGTCACTTTTAGGGTGAGGGGGGTCACTTTTAGGGTGAGGGGGGCCACTTCCGGTTTGACTTCCGGTCTGCTACGTCACTTCCGGTCTGCTACGTCCCTTCGGTCCGAGGTCAAGGTCAGGGTCAAGGTCAAAGGTCAAGGTTGGGCCAGAACCCGCACAAGCAGTTAGTTAAACCTTCTTCTTTTTCATGATTTCCTTTTTTTTTGTCTTTTTCTCAATTTTTCTTCTTCATCATTATCATCATCATCATCATCATCATCATCATCATCATCATCAAATTCAATCCATGAAGGGATAATTTTACTTTTGAAGTACTTTTGAAAATTAGGAACATTTTAGCACAAATGAACATCTTTCAAGACGGTTCTGATTGTATTAGAGCACATTACATCATAATGGAGTCGACTTCTGTACTACGTTCCAAGATGAAAGAAATTCAAAAGATACTCACTGTTTCAACAATCAAGAGCCTACTTAAAATTTTCAGACCGGATGTACTCACATCACTTCGAACTGATAATGGAAAGTGCTAATTTCGAAGTACTCTGAAAGCCGGAATTGATAATTGTATGAACTAACTCAATACTGTAAATTTGTAAAACGATAGCGAAAATGCCAGACCTAGATCAGGAATCAAACTCAAAACCTATTTATAACGCTTGTTTTTCAAATTGATAAATAATAGTTCCTAGGCAGGAGCGTTTAAACACGGAACATTGCACCGTCAAATCACAACGTATCTGGCCTATACAGAGTGTCCCATGTAAGGTGTAAAAGCCGGTTATCAGAGATTCTACATCAAATGTCTGACAAAAAATGTTCAGTGACGTTTTTGAAATGGGGCCTTTGTTTTCGAGATATCTCGATTTAATGACTTTTTCGAGATACGCTCACTTTCCGCCATTAAATGCTCAATAACTCAAAAACTACGGATCGGATTGGAATTATGATGACATTGTTGGAAAGAACACAACATTTCGCTGAAGACACACGTATTTTCAATATGTAAACCGATCATTTATGGTGTTTTTTTAGGGGTCAAAGTACAAAAAAGGGGATTTTCCGAAATTTCACTGTAATTTCAAAGAGATTTTTCTTGGTTAGTTTTTTGGGTGACATAGTGAAAATTTCACATGAAAAACTTCCTCATTTCTTGAGCTTTAAAATAAGTCTAATATGTTTCAAATTTATGAATTGAAAATGCTTTAAAATTGTAAAAAACTGTCACAAAACCACAAGAATTAGTGTCTAAAAGACAAGAGCTGAGAGAGTAGAAATTTAATTTCAATATCTTGTTGTAATCAGATATTTTTCCAAAATGAATTATTAATCACTGTGTTCCCTGAGTAATTTCATCCCTGTCAGAAATTTTATGTAAAATCTCTGATAACCGGCTTTTACACCTTACATGGGACACCCTGTATAATTAGGTTATATTCAAATATTAAGTCTTAAATTTCTTGTCTCCTATATTAATAGTCCAGTAATTTTAGATAAAAATCAGCCCTCAAAAAAAAAAAAAAAAAAAAAAAAAAAATGATACAAGCAAGAAACTTGGCACATATGTACTACTTTTCATGCTGAATAACATACTAAAAGTCGTCGGCGATAAAAGTTGTGCTTCAGCCGCCATCTTGGAAAATATGGCGGCCATGTGTTAGATTCCTTCACTGAAAAACTTAAATTTATCATTTTGAATCCTATTCGTAATAAATCACCATGCTATTTCCATTCCAATTGCAAATAATTGGTTGTAAATCATAAGATGAATTTCCACATTGGAAGCTAGGGGGTGGTTTGGTAAGAGATAAAGGGTTGTACAATTCTAGAGTGATGAATACCTTGGTCTTTCGTCATAAAAATGAGCTACCTATCATGGTTTATCGATTTGGTGAGAATTTTGCCATGTCAACTTTGATTTCAATGAGAAATCATGTGTCAAACTTTATGTTTGAGGAAATTTCAAAAAAGGTGATTTTTTATTTTCAATTTTATGGCGTAAGGGTTGAAGATATTGAAAAAATGCAAAGAACAAAAGTTGTAGATATTAATCTAAAAGACATTGTTTATTTGAAACTTTTTCCGATGCGGTTGATGGTTTTTGAGAAAATTGGGAAAAACTGAAATTTGGCCGCCATTTTCCAATATGGCGGCTGAAGCACAACTTTTATCGCCGACGACTTTTAGTATGTTATTCAGCATGAAAAGTAGTACATATGTGCCAAGTTTCTTGCTTGTATCATTTTTTTTTTTTAATTTCCTAAAATTACTGGACTATAAAGGTTCTGTCTGATATATTGTTGTTATAGTTACACAGTTGATATTATTATGCGGTTAATATAGATATAGTTCTATTACATTTCTGAATTTTCTATATTGTTATGTTTCTACATTGTTAAGTGCCTACCTATTTCTATATAATTATATTGTAGTGCAGTTATACGTTGCTGTGGTTAAAGTGTTGTAATTGTTATATCGTTAATCATTTATATGGCTCTGTTATGGTTCTGAATTTCCTAAATTTTGGTATATTTGAAACTACTCACCTCATTACTTATACTGCATCTTATCTATTATCTTGATGTCTATTATGTTTTGTTTTGTAGTTTTGTTGTATCTGTGCGAACACTCATGACATCTTAATGAACTTTTGAAATACCTTTTCTTGTAATGTTTTTAGGTGGATAGCAACTCCAAACCTATGAATTTGTATGAGTGCAAGCTCAATAGCAAATAAAATGATTTATTTATGTATTTATTTAAAATTACACCGTAACAAATTGTGTCGTAACAAGACTTCACCGCACGGTGATGTTGCGGGATACAAAGGTACGGAGTGATGTTGGAAGGGACAGAGTTACGTTAAGATATGATGTTACATGTTTAGATTAGATTCCAATTCATGAAAATCCAAATCCAAAACTTATACTCTCAGGTATTTCTATTTTAAATAATCGAAAGTTTGAAGAAAGAGCTTACACATTTTCAATAACCTCCAGGAAAACCTGGGGGGAAACTTCTGCTTCCACAGCCCTTATTACAAAAACACAGTTCTTGATAATGCTTTGAAAATAATTTATTCATTGGAAATCCCATTAATATTGAGAGTTTCAATTTCAGAATTTACTAATTCACTTTGATAATGGTCAGGGTTTGAATAATAGATAATCTTGTTCAGCACATTCTGCATCCCTACACGAAATGAAACAGGAGATGAAGTAGAACTATGAGTAAGAGAGAGATAGAGATAAGGAAAAGCACAAAGTTCATTGAAAGCAAAGTTAGAGAACAGAGAGATGCGAGAGTGTAAACCAACTGAGAGAGAATATGGGCAAATATAATTAAAAGAGGAGCCCACATACATCATTCTTCTCTTCATCTTGTTATTCTTCATGTCCTATCTCCTCTTCTTCTTTCTTCCTTTTTTTTATTTTCTTCTTCCTCTTTTTGTTCTTCTTCCTCCTTTTCATCTTGTTCTTCCTCTTTTTTCTTCTTCATCTTCACCCTCCTATTTTTTCTTCTTCCTCTTTTTCTTCCTTTTTCCTTCTTCTTCCTCCCACTTCTTCTTCTTCCTATTTCTTCTTCTTCTCCTCTTCTTCTACCTCCTCCTACTCCTCTTTTTCTTTTTTATCTTCTTTTTCTTCTCCCTCATCGTATCCTTCTTCGTCTTATTATTCTTTTTGTCTTCTTTTTCCTCCTTTTCACATTTTCCTTCTTTTTACTCTTCGTTGTCTTCTTCTCCTCTTCTCTTTCTTCCTCCTCTCCTCTTTCTTCCTCCTCTCCTCTTTCTTCCTCCTCTTCTTTTCCTCCTCTCCTCTTTCTTCCTCCTCTCCTCTTTCTTCCTCATCTCCTCTTTCTTCCTCCTCTCCTCTTTCTTTCTCCTCTCCTTTTTCTTCCTCCTCTTCTCTTCCTTCCTCCTCTTCTCTTCCTTCCTCCTCACCTCTTTCTTCCTCCTCTTCTTTTTTCCTCCTCACCTCTTTCTTCCTCCTCTCCTTTTTCTTTATCCTCTTCTCTTTCTTCCTCCTCTCCTCTTTCTTCCTCCTCTCCTTTTTCTTTCTCCTCTTCTCTTTCTTCCTCCTCTCCTCTTTCTTCCTCCTCTCCTTTTTCTTCCTCCTCTCCTTTTTCTTCCTCCTCTCCTCTTTCTTTCTCCTCTCCTCTTTCTTCCTCCTCTCCTCTTTTTTCCTCCTCTCCTCTTTCTTCCTCCTCTCCTCTTTCTTCCTCCTCTCCTCTTTCTTCCTCCTCTTCTTTTTTCCTCCTCACCTCTTTCTTCCTCCTCTCCTTTTTCTTTCTCCTCTTCTCTTTCTTCCTCCTCTCCTCTTTCTCCCTCCTCTCCTTTTTCTTCCTCCTCTCCTTTTTCTTCCTCCTCTTCTCTTCCTTCCTCCTCTCCTCTTTCTTCCTCCTCCTCTTTCTTTCTCCTCTCCTCTTTCTTCCTCCTCTTCTCTTTCTTCCCCCTCGCCATTCTATTCTTCTTCTTCTTTCTCTTCTCCTCCTCTTCGGCAGCAGTCTCTCAGACCCATTACAACTTGACTACTTTGTTGTACGTAATTTGGTTTTCCAATCGAAAACTGTGCAAACTGGTCCACGCAGAGAAAGTTTCACTCCGCTGTAGCGGTTTATTGAGGAATTTCCTTTGTAGCCCCTTTCAATAATTAAGCAGGCTCTCATGCAAAACTTTACCAACATTGATGAGATTCGTTACATGATATCATGTGACTTCTATACATGACATCGTACTTATAAATACGCCTCTGATGTGCATTGTCAGGATCAGTCTGTATTTAGAATAGAGTAAATCACCTTTGAGTAGCACTGTAAAGGTATTTGTGGATTCTCTAACAATCATCTTTCTATTGAATAGAGTTCATTGCCAGACCAAAATAAAACAAACATTTTCTATTGACTATATTTACAATAGTAACAGGGAAAACAATTTATATCTAATAAAAATTATTAATATTTCAATTTTTACAATATTAATGAGCCCTTTCAGTAGGGCAATGATTGTTTTCTGTTAGAAAACAAAACGAACGTTTTATATTGACTGTATTAACAATAGTAACAGGGAAAATAATTATATTTAATAAAATAATCAATATTTTAATTTTTTTACAATATTAATGAGCCCTCCCTGTAGCAAATGATTGTTTTCTGTTGGAAAACAAAACGAAAGTCTTCTATTGACTGTAATTACAATAGTAACAGGAAAAAAAATTATATCTAATAAAAATAATTAATATTTTAATTTTTTTACAATATTAATGAACCCTCCCAGGAGAAGCAATGCTTGTTTTCTGTTAGAAAGTTCAAGCAATTTCTGTTTCCTCGTAGCAATAGGCTTTTAAAAAAGCAGAAACAGAATTCAAACATTTATTTCTTCTCAACTAAAAGAGATAGAATCATAATTCCAACGTTCGTAGAAAGGGGTGATTTTTAAATTTCCTCGGCTGTGGTTCATGACCGCATTGGCACTGTTTGCTTGTAGTAAAATAACAACACTGAAGGAACGATAATTTTGATTGCCGTAATTAGCGAAATTAGCAATTAAAAATTTATGACTTCATGTGCGGACGATCTTCTAGAACTCGCTATACAATTCATTGAGTATTATCAAGTTCTATTCTTGTTCATGATGCAGATTTTTGTGGGCTCAAAAACACAAAATGATCGTCCCTGTGGTGACGACGTCATATTATTATTTCACGCTTCGACAGCACCAATAACCAAAGCGCCTAATGTATATGCCATGGTTTTTTGCAAGAATCAAATATTTAAAAATGCTCATATTGTAATAGTTGATAGTACTTTCAGAGACCTTCAAAAAGATGTAATCAAATTGAAGAAATCGTTCCCCTTCAGGAGTTAATCTATTCCAATTTTAATCCATTCAAATTACTCAACTTTTCTATTTTTTATTTAATTGATAAATGAAATTAAAAATAACAGATAACTTAAAAAAATAAATCAATTTAAAATTTGTATACTGTTAATAAAATAAATTATTAAAAATCTAGTTAAAAGAGGTTTTTAAGAAGCTGCTAACTATCTTGTAAACATTTAATTTGTTAACCTCTTTATGTAGTTTATAAAAACTAATTATTTTCAATAATTCAAGAAAGTTTACTTTCTTAAATTACATCATTGAAACATACTTGGACTGAAGAATTTTTTTAAACTTTCCTCTTTCCATGAACGTTGGATTACCCTCTTTTGTAGTACGCAGTAAATAAACTATTGAAATCAGTTCTTTTTTTAATAGCTCTGTATTTCACCTCACTATAGAACTCTCTATTGCTACCCTATCAAAATTTTTTATTCTCAATACCAATACCTGCGAGTGCACAAAAATATTGAGCTATTGATATTTGGTGATGGTTTCAAACAATAGATGACAAATTACCTGAGAGCTATCACACAACGATCGCGATTCGCGGAGTCTTGATGAACCATTAAAGCCGATGAAAAAAGCGTAACAATTACTTTCGGCCATAAAATAATGCATATGATATTGATCAGATTCTACCCTGCCTTTTTTATGCCTTCCCCTCATTTTCCCGGTTATTACGTTCTTTTGTCGTCTATTACGTCGTGCTAAACGACACAAACAAGAATAATGAACGAAGCTAAGCCCCCTCACCACGCCACCCCCCTCCCACCATCAACCGAAAAGGTTATTATGAACCGAGCGCAATTCATTAGCGCTATACAAATGCATTGCCGCCTTTATTTGATGGATGTTTAGAAAGAGCGACTGAGTGAGTGAGAGAGATAGAATAAGTGAGAGAGAGAGAGAAAGAGAGAGTGATAGAGAGAGTTTAATGAACTGGCCAAACATTGTGGGCCACCTCATCGCCCCCACCATTGGCTGCTATGAAATCTGTTATCATACGTATGCATTATGGGAGCTACTGTATCAGTGGACCTTGCTACATGCTAATGTATGGTCTCAACAATTTGTGGCCAATAAAAAATAAATTACAGTGTGAAGCGTGACTGTGTGAGTTATTATGTTAGATTATGATCGGGTGCTGAGTATATACCGGTATTAAAAGGCCTTTTACCTTTGGCCAAATTGATATATGGTACAGTAGTGTAATCAGATTTTAGAGGCTCGCGGGCAATGAAGTGGTGAGAACAAGCATTTCTACTCTTTAGGACGGTATTATTAAACATGAAAATCATACCATTTTTTTTTTGGGAGGATGAAGCCCACATAGATCTGAGACCTGTGCGTGGGTAATGAATTGGGTGATGGTGATTGATAAGTTGGACCTACAGTTTTAGGTGGGTTCCGATCCACCGGGAAGTGATTTTACAGCGGAGAAGTTTTTTTTGCTGGCCAATCCAATCGGTCACCCTTAAAGGAGTTTCGCAGCTTATCTCTGATTAAACAGATACCTGCTACGGCACTCAACTATCACTTCCCGAAATATTGTGATAGCAGATCTTTTACATTGGTTCTCCTACATTTAAATTTCGATTTTGAACTTTATAACAGTATTAACGTGCATTGGTAAGTGATGGTCAAATTTTAAAGATAGAGAACTTTTAATGCAATGATTTTTAAAATCAATTGAACAGTCTTACTTTAAAAAATCCGTCCAAAACAGAAAACCCAATGCATGTGATCGTTTTTTCCAGACATTCAAAATGCTTTTTAAATCATTTAATACATTCACAATTCTCCAGACTCTATTTGCTGTATTAAAGTCGATTCACACACATCAGTTACGGCGCGTCACAGTCACAGTTCCGTCTCAGTTCAGTCACCTGACGGGTCGGCGCCGGACGAGTGTAGACAGCGTAACCGGAAACTCAGAAAATATTTCATGACTGTGACGAGACGGATAGCTTGGAACTGAAAACGCGCCGTGACTGATGTGTGTTACTGAGAGTAAAATGATGAAGCACAATCTTGACATTAACCGGGCTAGCCGGCTAAGACCATTCAAAATGGGTTTCACAAAAATTATGGGCTGTGAATTTGTTCATAGGATAAGAAGTGAGAGCGAGACTACATTAAAACCCAACATAAAATTTTATATATTTGAATGTGAACAATACAATTTCCTTAATTAAATTGATTACCCGTACTTTAACTAACCTCTTAAAATGTTTCGTTAAATAAAAATTCAGGTTACCTCCATTTTTACAATAATAATAGAGCTCCAAATTTCTTCCCATAATCAGTATTAACAAAATAATACAGCACAAGTTGTCAAGAGCATAGAAGGTTATGTTCAATGGACTTTGCGTACGAAACATTAACGATATTATGATTTATGAACTTTTTCATACTTCATTTAATGAGAATAGCGACGAAAATGCACGTGCTGCTTACATAACCGCTTATTATCATGTAATGTTTTTACAATCCATCAAATGGGAAAATATTGCTACCTATGCAGTGTGCTACATCGTTTCAATGCTACGGTAGACAGAGGATCATCCCAGGGGAGATTTTTAGGACGGGAATGAAGAAAAAATATGATGAAGAGGAGGAGAAAGAATAGAGAAAGAGGAGATGGAGCCTTGTAAATGTACATCTGCCTAGTTGCCTTTTATTTGTTTTTTTTTCTTTTCAGAAAAAATCATAATTCAACATTTATCCCGCTGGGGAAACCATTTTCCATCATGTCTGCTCGACTAAATTCTTCCGGCCTTTCTCAATGCCATCATCATCATCATCATTATCATCATCATCATCATAATAATCATCATCATTGTAGATTATTAATTGGAAACTGCCTTTCTTTTTCTCCGGACGTGCTAATCAGTCTAATGGAGGCTTAAAAAAACTGTTGTAGCTGTTCTATGCAAACCTTTCGACCTCAAAACGTACGAGATTTTCACGTACGGAAAATTGACGTACGATGGAAACGTAGGCTACCAAGGCTACGTTATTGGCAACCCTCCTCGCCAACCTCCCCTCCCCATCACAGTCCACCCGCCCATCGTATTTCTATGTCGTGTGGAGCTTGATTTATTGTGACAGTAAAATGTTTCGAAAATATATTTCTAATTTTTTTTTTTTTGTATGATAGTAGATGGCTTAACTGGCCGATTAGACATTTTCCAGTGATTGATTGTCCAGCTGTTCTAAT
This sequence comes from Conomelus anceps, assembly GCA_948455865.1. Taxonomy (NCBI): domain Eukaryota; kingdom Metazoa; phylum Arthropoda; class Insecta; order Hemiptera; family Delphacidae; genus Conomelus; species Conomelus anceps. The sequence goes on from OX418221.1 coordinate 17,766,428, forward strand.
CGTAACAAATAAAAATCTACTTCAGTTTGAACATGTGTACATTGTATTGTGACTGGATTGTGCAGTTGTGGATTCTTTCTGTTGTGAAGGCGTTTGTTTCAAATGTTATGAATGCTGTTATATCTATATTTGAATGATATGTCTGTATGTTTTGAATAATGTATTAAATGCAGATGCTATCACATTAGGGAAGTGATAGCCGTGAGACGTAGCTGGTATCCGTTCAGATAGAAATAAGCTGCGTTCTCCTGGGCTCTCCTTGTAAGGGTGACCGATTATACTGGCCACCAAAAAGACACTGTTCTCTGCTGTAAAATCACTTCCCGGTGGTTCGGAACCCACCGAAAACTGTGGGTCCAACTCATCCAACTTATTACCCACGCACAGGTTTCAAACCTATGTGGGCTTCATCCTAAAAAAACGCTATTTTTTGTTTACAAGAAGTGATAAAGTTGTATTATTGTTGCAACGAGAACTGTTTTTTATGAGGACGAAGTGAATGATTGCTTTATAAGAAATATAGACTGCGCTTGGATGGGTGACCGTGCTTTAATGACTTGATGTTACAAGCTTTATTATCACTTACCCGGTGGTTCGGAACCCACCTAAAATAGTAGGTCCACCATGTTCCCCGTAACATGGCACAAACGGCGAGGTGGAACTACCCGTAAGGGTCTCCCCACCATTAAAAGCCATACGCTTATTATTATAAGAACTTTTAAGAACTGAATACCGTAAGTAGGCCTGTTTATTCAAATCATCGAGCATTACACAAGCTGTCCAACTGAAATTATTTCTGTTTACAATTACTAACTTTCTCTCTATTGGAATATAATTTTAAAATTAACATTTCAGTCCTTTCAAATGAGAAACAAATAAAATATTAAGTTATGGATAAACAGATTGATATCTAATAATTTGAAACGACCCCAAAACTGTAAAATCAAAAAATATGTTACTTTATCATCAAGAGTGGTCACCTTTCATTTTCAAGGCCTAAAGAAACAGAATCACTTATTTTAGGGCACTCTCATAGAATAAATAATGTTCGCACTAACAATACGTCTAACCCCACCACGAAAAGCCATACGAATTTACTTTAACGAGAGTCTAGATTGCTCTACGAGAGTGCTCTATCGCCATTTGGGCAATCTCACCAGTTCTACACACCTGTTTCTCGTAGATCAAAACAATTCACACCTACATTGGACAATTGTTTGGTGCGATTATACTGTAGTTTTCATATAACTTGGCAGCAGTTTGTTGGGATCAGATGTAGCATGTCCCATCTGCTACACGCTGCCAAGTTATATGAATACTACAGTACGTTATTATTGCTCCTATATACATGTGAAATCATACAATTAAATGTAATGCTCCAGCCAGCTGGTCAGTTCTTAACTACAGTCTGCTGTATACCTATACTGTATACATACTGGCTATACTACATACTGCTGTATACTTATAGTTGAGACCTTTATAGATATATGAGCAGACAACCAACAAATTGCAAATTGCTCCAGTCTGCTCAGTCGCTCCCCATTGGTCCGTTGTCCATCCCGTTGTGATTGTGCGCTTTTGCTCTAGAGCTGAAGCACTCTAGCTCTATTGCTCTACAGCTCTAAACGGCACATCATGATGCTGTAGCAGGTCTGAGGGGTGATTTTGTCCGGCTGTGCTGACTCATTCGTACGATCGTTAAAACGTTTGTAACAGCCCAACATCTGCTGGCTGTTTCTTTACCGAAATGAAACTGCACTTTAGAGATGAGCTGTGATTTACTGGAAGTGTGTCTCATGAATTGAATCAGTTGACGGTAATATTGAAGGTAGATAAACGTTATAAACGTTACCAAAAAATCTATCGCCAAATAAACGAAGCCTGATAGTTAATGTAGTCCCAACCATATGCCTTATATTGATCACAATAGATGCAGCCGACAGATGACAATTACTTGTTGTTATTTGTTAAACTAGTCGGATGCCCGATTCAATTGAATTGAAATATCTAGAATCAGACATAACCTATAATACTGAGATCCTTCATTTTTTTTGTTCTGATTTTCGTATTCTGCTTCTCTTTTTTTCTTCTCTTAATTCTCCTTTTTCGTTTTTTCCCGCATTTTGCATCTCTTTTTTCTGCTCCTCTTTTTTCCTCTTAATTCTCCTTTTTCGTTCTTTTTTGGAATCTGCTTCTCTTTTTTCTGCTCCTTCTCTTTTTTATTCTCATAATTCTCTTTTTTTTTTGTTTTTTTCGTATTCTGCTTCTCTTTTTTCTTCTTGTAATTCTCTTTTTTCGTTCTTTTTCACTTTCTGCTTCTCTTTTTTCTGCTCCTTTGTCTTAAATCTCCTTTTTCGTTCTTTTTGACATTCTGCTTCTCTTTTTTCTTCTCTTAATTGTCCTTTTTTGTTCTTTTTCGCATTCTGCTTCTCTTTTTTCTTCTCTTAATTCTCCTGTTTCGTTCTATTTTCCGCTTCTCTTTTTTCGGCTCCTTCTCGTTCCTTTTCTCTTAAATTTCCTTTTTCGTTCTTTATCGCATTCTGCTTCTCTATTTTCTGCTCCTTCTCTTTTTTCATCCCTTAATTCTGCTTTTTCGTTCTTTTTCGCATTCTGATTTTCTTTCTTCTGCTTCTTCCTTTTTCTCTTACATCTTCTTTTTGTCATCCTTATTCTCTCACTTCTCCGTTTTGAACGCCATCTTTTCCTTTTTTCACTCCCTCACGTCTCACTACCTCTTTTCTACTCCTTCCTTCACTTCTCTTCCATCTTCTCCTTTTTAACCGACTTCCAACAAGGAGAAAGTTCTAAATTCGACCTATTTTTATATTTATTCTTCGTCATCCCTTCCTCCTTCTTCTTCTACTTTTTCTCCTTCTCCTCCTATTTCAACATCACCCTTCCTCTAAGGAAAATTAATGCAAAAACTATATTAAATACTATAAATATATATATTCATTTATAGCATAGGGCCCGTTTCACACACATCGATTTCATCCGTACGGTAAAATCTCGAACGGTCCACATTCCAACAGTGGCGTGAAGAAGTAAATGAGGCTCTTCACACACATCGATATTATGCCGAACGGTAATGACAACCGTCCGTTGCCGTGAAGCAGCCGTCCAACGTATCGATCAGGACGGCCGCGGTTCGGTAGGCAATGGATAGAGGTATAGAAAACTTGTGGGCATTTTCAAACACATCGAATTTGACCGTACGATAATTTGTATTGTTTATTCATTGAATTATCTATTTGCATTGCTTTTCCTCTTCAGAGACTTCTCTGTCTCTAGTCTATATAAATAAAGTAGTTTTATCTTTAACCCCATAAAACCGTTTGGAGTTCAAAATTTGTTCACTTTTGTCCATTCCGTCCGAGATCAACCAATTTAATGTTAACCTTATTTAAAGCTATCAAAACACCAAATTTAATTTTTTAACCGGCTGAAATCGTACGGCCGATATCAATGTGTGTGAAATGTGTTTGATAAAATGTGTGTTTCTGTGTCACTTGAAAGTTTTCGCACTGTTCACAAGTGCACGTCTAAATGAGAAATATATTAAATACTGTAAACTAAATTAATTCACCTAGTTTATTTTTTCATATGTGCGGTGGCGTTTCGTCCACAGCGGACGACATCTAGACGTATATACATTGAATGAATAGATAGAAGTGCAATGAGGCTACTTACAATAGACACAGTCTGCTGTTCGATGCCGCCGTTGAGCTGCTGAGCTGCGTTGGGTGGCTGCGGCGGCTGTGCGGTGGGCGGGGTGTAGGGCGGCGGTGGCACCTCTTTGGCTGCAGCTGCAGCGGCAGCGGCTGCGTGGTGGTGCGCATGTGCAGCGGCTGCAGCTTGGTGCACGGCGGCTGCATGGTGCGCTGCATCGGCCGACGCCTTCAGCTGCGCAGCCGAGTCCTGGCCGCCGCCCGCCGCTGTTCCGTTGCCATTTGCCGCCTGGAACTGCGCAGCCTGAGCTACTTGCGCAGCTTGGAATTGCGCCGCCGGCTGTACCATGTGCTGTAAGGAAAACAACATTTCATTAGTTAACATAGGTTACTGCTATATAATCCGTTAAAGTTACAAGGTAAAATGTAAATGAGAGCAATTATTATTTCATAACAATTTTTAGTTCATTCATTTAAAAAAAATAAAAGTGTATTCATTTTATTGTATACTTATATATTTTGCATCTTGGAATGCCATTGTGTTTTATACGAAAATGAATTGTGCATTTTGATTGGTTGAATAAATAAAAAGAAAATTATAATTTATTTATAAATCAGGGCAACATGTATTTTACTATATCTCAATATTGATGAATTTTATTAATAAATTAGTTTGCAATATAAAAGTTGAGGTTTTTTCCTTTTTTTCATATTTCTGTAAATGATCTATGACATGATGTATCCTTGTAATGTTTGATGTTATATTTTTATTTGTAATTTGGTGAAATAAAAAAAATTTCATTCAAATTCAAAAAAATTACACCCTTATAAAATGATTCTTATGATTAATTGAAAATAGGAATGAGAAACTAACTAACTATTTGCGAGTTTCTTTGTGCTGTATTGTTTTATATTTTAACTTTGTATATTTTTTGTTTCTCCCTTTGATGCTAAAATGTGTCGTTTGTTGACGGGGTCATTTCGACTCCCATCCAATGTCACCAATGATTTGCAATAAATAAATAAACTAGTCCTAGCACAACTATACTTACTACTCCAATTTTTTTTTTCTCAATACTCATAAAAATGTTAAACGAAGTCAAACAACTCACAAACAGACCAGCAGGTTCATGTGAGTGTTATTTCAATAATATAATGAATGATTTGAACACAATAATGTATTTGTTATCTTTCTTTTTCTTTGTATTTTTATTTGTAATGTTTTTGTAATATTATGCTGGAAACAAATAAATACAATAAATCAGAGAAAAATGAAATTTCACAAGGAAATTTCATTTGTGAAATTAATTACTTTTGTACTCATTTGTAAACAATTCCAAGTCTTGTGCGAAAAAACACAATAAAATTCATCAATTTAGCTCAAAAGTTATTCACAAGTCCCTCACTCTTCAATATTCTAATTGACAGGGATCAAGTTTACAACATATTAATATTATCTACTGTCAGTGATAACAGCATGGACAAACCAATCTATATCACACCAAACATGAACCAGAAACACTAATAAAAGTTCAAACTTCTAATAGAATAGATAGAGAATGAAAGTTAAACACATGGATGCCAGATGGAGGAGCGGGATTCGAACCCACCACCGCTGAAACGACAGCAACTTGAAGTTGCGACGCCTCAACCAACTGCGCTAAGCGGCCCGCCTAATTTAACATCAAAATTTTAGCCCGTATTTATGAACCCACCATATACATGGGTTTCCTATCTAAAAGAAACTTCAAAAGTCTTTAAAGTGAATGCGTCTCATGTCGTTCTTGATTTGAGGACGCCTCAAGATTAGGTTCATGAATAAGAGCCGAGAGTTTGATGATAAATTGACTGATCACAATTTTTTGTTTCGTGATACTAAGCTATGCTAAACTTTTGTACCAGATACTTTTCTAATAGTATTTGTAAATTTAAAATGAGTCTTTCCCAACTCAAGAAAGACTTCAAAACAAGTGACAATTATGTAGTGATAATAATTAATTACCGTATATTGTGCCTTTGAGAATTCTTTTTAAATTTATACAAGTGGACTATACTCATAGCCAGTGCTTAATTTGTAAAATTAAAGGTTCCGGTACGGAGGGGGGAACCTATGGGGGGGGGGGGTCCGGGGGTCCTCCCACGGGAAAAAATGAAATTTCAACTCCTCAAAACTCGTTTTTAGAGTGATTTTAAAGCTTTTAGTTGTGTATTTTTACCATCATTTTTCCTTATTTTCAATAAAAAATTAAAATTATTTACTATAGGAGTAGCGAGTAGGTTTAAAAATAACGACTTCTTAAATAAAAGAAAATTACGTTACCAAAGTAAAAACAAAAATAAAAATATAATGGCAATGGCAAGACGTTGTTGCAGAAGAACCCCTACTTGAAAAAAGCTAATCTTTTTGGTAAACAAGGTAAAACAGAAACTCACCAAAACAGGTTAACATTTTTTATTGGGTTGTGTCTACTCATAAAACTTTTTTAGTATGAAAGAAAAGCAAAACATGAAATAAACGAATGAAACACACCAAATTTTAACGTTTTGACACAAATTATATACATATCTTAAGTTTCATTTTGTAATGAACAAAAACATTGATGGTTCGTCAACTTACAGTTTACAAAACTGACGAAATTTTCATCGTGTGTCCCTCTTCTCGCTCTCACTCTCTCTCTCTCCCTCCCTCCCTCCCTCCCTCTCCCTCACAGAGGTACCGGTACGGCGTACCGGTGCGTACCGTCACAAATTAAGCCCTGCTCATAGCTATCATTGTATTACAGACTTGTGCTACCTAAGTTTAATTGTTTTTTTAGACGTCTCTTCTTGAATTATTGGACAATTTATTGAACAGTTGTTATTTAATATTTGATCGGCCTTTCAACATTTAGTGATTGATTTTTGTACAGTAATATTGAAAACTCTTTATTAGTTGAACAATATCGATTTATCTGTTTTTGATTGCTTATTTTGTGTAACACATTATACTAACAGTGCGTGTTGTGAATAATTTGTGTAAATAAAGTGCGAGTGTTAAATTCAAGAGTATTTTAGATACAGAAACCGTAAAAATATGTTCATCAATTTGGGTCTGAATCTTTTAAAACTGAATTCTTGTTCGCATTCACAACACTATGTTAACTTAAGATGTTTTCAAAAACAATAAAAATTTTCAGAAAATTAATGAAACGATGAAATATGATAAGAGCAACAAGGATAGAATTCAGAAGATAACAGCCCGATAACACAATGACTGGATTCATTAACTAAGACCAAGTTGAACTCTGAGCTCTACCCAACTGATCACCCGAATTATCTAAATCAGTCTAGGCATGCATAAACCCAAACACAGTGACCTAAGCCCCTTCCCACTATTTAGGACAACATCTCCCACACTTCTAGATTCAGTATTTGGAGATCTATACACGGTTCACTGCTTGGGCGGTGCACACGTTGACCGCACTCCCGACAGAAATCCTGAGTCCAAACCCTTCCTCCAACCAAAACACCCTCTTATCAAGGGAGGAAGGGTTAGTGAAACCATTTTGGGCTTACATAACAGATAGTGAATGCGGTCTAATGCATGCATAGCTGAGGAACAAGTGCAGTAGTGCATCAGTAGCGGCTTGTGCTAAATGTTCAATGGTGCAATTCTCACCCAAAGTGAACAGCATGCATTATAGTAATCAGTTTGACATAATAACATTTTGGTTGTCGAATTAGCAGGTTAGCCAATTCAATTATATGTATAGGTGAGTCTGTTAGATTTAGAACTACTTCTTCAGACATTTTACGTTCAGTAGAATACGTACTGTATTTGTACACTTTTCTTCTTTTCTTTCAATAAAGTATTACTTATTATAAGAAAAAAAAAATTGAATCTAGAATTCGGGTTTCTAGAACGTGACATACTGTAAAATAAAAATTTAATAGGCGATTTTTTCTTTTCCTTCCCTTTTCTCCTTCTTCTTTTCCTGCTTCCTTTTCTACTCTTTCTTCTTCCCTTCCTCTTCTCGTCATTCATCTTTTTCTACTTCCTCTTCTCTGTCTCTTTTTTCTCCTCCTCCTACTCCTCTAATTCATTCAACTTTACTTTTCCTCCTATCACTCTTTTAGTTTTTCATTTATTTTTCCTTCGTCATCATCATCATCATCATTTTCTTCTTTATCTTCTTCTTCATCGTATTTTCTTTTCCTTTTTCTTTCTCTTTTTCTTTTTCTTCTTCTTGTTTTTCTTTTTCTTCGTCTTCTTCTTGTTTTTATTTGTATTCTTCTTCTTCTTCTTCTTCTTCTTCTTCTCAGCCTCAAGTTGTATATCAATAATGTACTTAGTACATTCTTTGTCACATGAAGCAAAAGAGTATTTTCAACTGAGGACAATGTAATGATCATTTAATAGCCTATACAGGGTGTTTCGGAACTCTCTACCAATACTTTTAGGCAGTGTTTCTGGACCACTAACAAAATTAAATATCGTAATAAAATTTTTCTAAAGTCCTCAGTTACTCACACAGCCGCCATTTTGTTTTTATCACTCATAATTTTTCATTCGAACACCATTGAATGTATGATTTTGAAATTTTGCATAAAGCTTTATAACAATTAAAACAATCTAAAAAAAATTAATCGAAATTTTCCGATTTAAAAAAACAAAATGGCGGCCATTTAAAATCTTTGAACAGGATTAAATTAATAATGGCTGATGGTATCAAAACTTTACTGGAATAACTTTTTTTTAGATATTGTTATTGCAAATCTAACGATACCTCATTTTTAAAGATTGGCCAACAATTAACAGAAATATGCTACATTTTAGTGTGCGGTGGTTGGGAGCGGGTTGCAGTTTTCGGATTCCAACAACCGCACACCCTAAAAAGTATCATATCTCTGTTAATTGTTGGCTAATCTTTAAAAATGAGGTATCGTTAGATTTGCAATAAAAATATCTAAAGAAATTTATTATGTCAAATTTTGATATCATTAGCTATTATTAATTTAATCCTGTTCAAAGATTTTAAATGGCCGCCATTTTGTTTTTTGATGTCGGAAAATTTTGATTAATTTTTTTCAGATTGTTTTAATTGTTATGAAGCTGTATGAAAAATTTCAAAATTATACATTCTTATGTGTTTGAATTAAAAAATAATGAGTGAAAAAAACAAATTGGCGGCTGTGTGAGTAACTGAGGATTTTAGAAAAATTTTATTACGATATTTACTTTTGTTAGTGTTCCAGAAACACTGCCTAAAAGTATTGGTAGAGAGTTCCGAAACACCCTGTATAATGTCATTATGCAGGTGCAATTACTTAGTTTTACATTGAAGTTTGACTGTGACTCTCAGCTCTGAGAAGATTGATTGATTGATTAATTGCCTTTTAAAAGGCGAAGTTAGGACTCCCGGTCCTCTCTTACACTCGACCCATAAGAGAGAGATAATAACGGTTACGACGACGACAACGACGTTGAGAATGATGATGATGATGATGATGATTCAGTATTAATATTGATGATGATCATTTGGGGTTGAATGCTATCCCACCCGCCTACACCTACCTAACGCCACACGTTGGTCATCAAATGCAAAAGCAGCAATATAATAGTAATGCTGTAGTATGCACATGTGTGCTGAGCTGTCTAACCATTAATTAGTTCTAATTGCAATGCAACGTGCATTAATTGAGTTGAAATTAATCACTCTACTCTTCGGGCTTTGGCTTGCGGACCAATAATCACATCAACTGACTTATCAGCAACCAGAATAACCTAAATATGAAATCATTTACGAAAATCAAGTTGACATTTCAAGTCGGGATATCTAATTGAATAGAAAATAATGATAGTTTTGAACAAACGTCCAATTAGATGATTGTTTTCTATGTTGGTTTCAGGGTTAATGCCCACATGATCAGGAGCACGGGCGTTGCAAACAAAGTAAATGATACAAATACACAAGCTAAATCCTTTTTTCATAGATTTACTTGAATTATTATACATCACATGAGCGAAAGATCAAAACCAATAACAGAAATTAAATTTTATATCAAAATCTTATAAAAATATGATATTGAAGATCCATCTTGTTTCCACTAATATATAATAAAAACTTAAAAAACACTTTCAAGTGGAAATTATGACTCACGCTATGGCGTGATGGCCGTTTCACTCAGTTGTCAAGAGCATCTTCAGACGACCCACAGTGCACTCATGTGTACTGTGGGTCGTCGATGCTCTTGACAACAGAGTGAAGTGGCAGGCACGCCATAACGTGAGTCATAATTTCCACTCAAGTGTTTTTATCTTATAAAAATAACTTTATTAAAACTTCCAAGAATCTAAAACTGTCTTTTAAAAATATTATAAACACATTTTATTTGTTGAAAGATATTATTTAATTCTTTTAATTGAACAATAGTTACATTTCTTCAGCGACAATACTAGCAACCCCCACGGATTGATGGGCAAGTCCTGATCGATTTTAACCAATTAATAGGATTGAGTCGATAATAGTAATTAAAACAATAAATTGTAATTACCGGCAACCGACAAAACGCAATATTAGCCGGCACAAAGCCAAGCAATAACAATGAATCGATTAGACTAATTCGTTTATTATTTCGAGTTCATTGAACATAAACTTTCAGTGCTAATCTATTGGAGACTTTTCAAGGAGAGGGCCAGATGAAATGAGAAATCATGGGGGAGGGCCAAAAATTGATCAATATTCATTTAAATGAAATAGACTTTTTGTACACTTCAGTCATCAATTCAAACTTTTAGTCTCAATGATGATTGTCCTCAATAATTAAAAATATGGTAGAGACTCATGTTCAACTCAAAGGGAGGCAGGGTATGAACCAACTCAGATCAGCTTTTCAGGTAATCTAAGTCTTGGGGGGGGGGGGGGGGTGTCCAGGGGTACTCCAACGGAAAATTCGTAGAAAATTTGTTCTTGAAACTAGTATTTCAAGACAGTTGTAGACATTAATTCACTCATTTTGACGCACATCAGAATTTTAAATCTCACCAAAGTTAATGCAATTAATTTATTGCTCGTATTATCTTGAATATCTCAGTAATAATCATACTTATTTCAATGGATGATTTTTTATATTTAATACTGTTCGTTTTGAAAACAAGTTAACAAGTTTATTTCAGTGTTTTGGTAAGTTCATTGATGTCTGGTATTTTTTTCTAAATAATAAAAATAAACTGTTTTTAGTATAGTCTGATGGCAAGAAAATTAAATTTATCTTCTTTTACAACTTTGTTGTGTATGTTGTTTTAACAGAAAAAATTGCCACCCATTTCTCAGGACACAATAATGGAATTTATCCGAAATCTCAACTCCCCCGGACAAGGAAAAAATTTCTCTCCAAAGTCGGATGTTCTGTTTCCTTTCAATCTCACTTCTCACTCTCACTCACTCCCGCTCTCTCTCTCTCTCTCTCTCTCTCTGAGGTTGAGTGTAAGATAGGGCTATTTTGCCCTAACTCCGCCCTTTTGTGTAAATGCATCACCTTGATATTACAATTCATTTATTATGCAAATATTCTTATTGATGTCAGTAATCTAACTTACAAAACAGTGTAATAGTAACGTATCGTCTTGTATCTATCTATCTTCCATGAATTTAGGTGATGTCATTAATTAATTGTAAGGTAATAGTCAGAAGTCATATGAATTGTACTTTTACTCGAATAAAACTATCTGAATCTGAATCTCTCTCTCTCTCTCTCTCTCTCTCTCTCTCTCTCTCTCTCACTCCCACTCCCTCTCTCTCTCTCTCTCTCTCTCTATTATGCATACCAATTTCTATTTGTTGTCTTTATTCTGAAACCGTTTAAAAAGCCCCATGAAAAAGAAATGAAGTTTTCACTGATTCGCTTTCAATCTAAGGCTGATCAGCTGATTGGTGTAACATTATAATATTTGGGGTATTAGGAAATTGTTTATTTCCTTTTAAATTGAATCTGGCTTTAAAATTTTGCTAAGGGTCTGACTAAATGAAAGACAGAAATTGTTTAACAGAACTTCCAATAATGTATTAAATTACAGTTAAAATCCATATTTTATAACAATAATTTTGTTAGTCTGGGCGTACTATTTATTATTATTATTATTACTTTTAGTAAATAATTTGGTAAATTTTCTCTCAATGAACGATATTCTTTACAGGTTTGTCGTACAGTTGTTCCAATGCGAATTGTAACTGTGAAAGTAAATCATATGAATCATTTGGTCTTCTTATAAATAGTAGCTTAATGATGATTGTCATTGACACTTGATTATCATATTACTAATATTTCAAATCAAATTTAATGTTTTACCCTTGCCATTATCAATTGCTATCAGAATCTTAATTTTTCTCAAAGAAATTCTTAAATTCTTTTCTTAAAGGAATTCCACATTAATAAATTCATCTTAATTTTTACTACAATATATTTACTATCTATGAAAGTATATTAGTACAGTATTTTACTCAGCTCTGTTTCTACTCCAATAAATAGTAGTATTCATGGTGTAGCACAGCTTTATTCTTTTTTATATGCGGTGCATTACTATCAATGATCTTTTTCACTGTCAGTTAAAATGTTCAGTTAACTGTCAGTTACACATCACCATCATCTAATTCATTAACCACGCACAGGTCTCAGACCTATGTGGGCTTCATCCTCCGGGCTCATGTTTCCTGGGAATAAAATAAATGAAACATTATTATTAACTAATAGCGTATTGGAAAGTCGGTGAGGAATATAGTCTTTGGTGGCTATTGCCGGTTCGGCAAGACGCTTCTGGTTTTAATTCGAGATTAGTGTCATGTATCTTCACTTCTACTACTACACTGTATCCAGTTCTGTATATCCACTACAAAATAATCGTGGTCTAGCATAATTGAATACGGTAAAGAACAGGACAGAGAGTTTACAAAATAAATAATGTACGCTTGTCTGTGCTGCTCTCAACTATACTAAATTTCTGGCCTTGAAGGTCCGTCCTATCGACCTGGTCTCAAGTATACTACGGCTAGTCACGCACCCTTTCAAATTCATCCATTGCTACAACTAACAAAAAGAAAAAGAGAAGAAAAACAACTGAAAATCAAAATGACAATCACATACGGTCAGGTGATAACGTAAAACATTGCGGTGAAACTAAGAAACAATGAAACAGTCTATTAGTATTTTTTATCTTCTTCACTGTACACCTGTGATAGAGCTGGATATAAAAAGGCTTGCAGCTGATGCATTGAAGGTTTTGGCTAGGATACGAGCGGCAAACGGAAGAGCGATGCCTCCTGCTCGTATCGAAGTCAAGGCCTAATAATCATATGTGACATCGAACATAAGTGATAAAAGAGGGCGTAATTCCTATATTAGCTACGCCCATCTCAGGGACCAACCGAGATTGGTTGACCTGATAAGTCATATAAAAGCGATATAATACTGACAGTGGTTGAGTTATTTTCACAAAAGTATTATAATTAGACAAAATTTAGAGAAATACAGGGTGTTTCAGAACTCCCTACCAATACTTCTAGGCAGTGTTTCTGGACCACTAACAAAAGTAAATATCGTAATAAATTTTTTCTAAAATCCCCAGTTACTCACACAGCCGCCATTTTGTTTATTTCACTCATTATTTTTCATTATATTCGAACACCTCTCTCTCAATGTATAATTTTGAAATTTTGCATACCGCTTTATAACAATCAAAACAATTTTTAAAAAATTAATCAAAATTTTCCGACATAAAAAACAAAATGGCGGCCATTTAAAATCTATGAACATGATTAAATTAATAATGGCTGATGATATCAAAATTTGACTGGAATAACTTCTTTTAGATAATTTTATTGCAGATTCAACGATACCTCATTTTCCAAGATTGGCCAACAACTAACAGAGATATGCTACTTTTGGGGTGTGCGGTGGTTGAGAACGGGTTGCAGTTTTTCGCTTCCAACCACCGCACACCCTAAAAAGTGACATATCTCTGTTAATTGTTGACCAATCTTCAAAAATGAGGTATCGTTGAATCTGCAATAAAATTATATAAAAAACATCATTCAGTCAAATTTTGATATCATCAGCCATTATTAATTTCATCATGTTCAAAGATTTTGAATGGCCGCCATTTTGTTTTTTGATGTCGAAAAATTTTGATTAATTTTTAAAAAATTGTTTTGTTTGTTATAAAGCTGTATGCAAAATTTCAAAATTATACATTGAGAGAGGTGTTCGAATAAAAAATAATGAGTGAAATAAACAAAATGGCGGCTGTGTGAGTAACTGGGGATTTTAGAAAAATTTTATTACGATATTTACTTTTGTTAGTGGTCCAGAAACACTGCCTAGAAGTATTGGTAGAGAGTTCCGAAACATCCTGTATAACAGGTTCTTTTACAAAATATATGTAATTAGACAAGAATTTAGAAAAATATTACAGGTTTTCGATCATTATTTTAAATATGTCCAGTTCACAATGATGGGGCGATATTATAATACGTGATAGATCTTTCTTCAATCAGTTTCATTGGGGATATGTTGCAAAAAAATTTACAAACTAGTTTAATCATTGCTTGTACTTTTAGTTACTACATAATATTAGAAAAAAATGTCTGTTATCTGTGAAAAATATTTATTAAAAAAAAACTGTTATTTACTGGAAAAATATTGGTATGTGTCCATCTTCCTTCAATCAGTGTCATCGCGACTATGTTGCAAAAAAATTTACAACCTAGTTTAACCATTGCTTGAACTGTTAGTTACTACAAAATATTAGAAAAAACATGAACTAATAGATTGTTATGCAACAGGCTTCAGATTTCTCTTTTTGTGCCAGTGTACATTGCGAAAATACCCCATAATGTAGGAGTTGAATGCATTATTCAAGCTTTCACAACCACCAACCCTACCACACACAAGAGGCTTTCTTTGGGGAAATAATACTTTTTCTCTCCACCAATAGCAAACATTTAATCATTCGCTTCTTTACCAGATATATCCTTTATCCATTTCGTTTCGAGTGCAAAGAAAAGATGAGAAACTGTTCTTATTTTTTATTTTCTTCTTTCTCTCATTCTTCTTCTTTTTCTTCTTTTTCCTATTCCTTGCTGCTTCTTCTTTATCTGCTTGAACGGCAGCGCGTTTGATGTAATGGATTCGCTAAACGTCGTCTCGTCGCCTTTGGATTGACAGCAAATCCTTTCCAGATGAATAGAGTGAAAAGGGACGAAGCGAGAAAAGAGAGAGAATGAAGGAGAATGCTGATAAATGTTAGTTTGAAGATAGGTCTCTGACAGAGAGGCGTGGTAGCCAACTGATATCACCACGACCACTCGAGTTGAGCTTATTTCTCAAAGACAATTTCCTTTCCTTTTGCGCCCTTAGCACTCCTCTCGATTTTGAAATGCTGTCTCCAAAGAGAAGGCTACTGTACTCTTCTACTGCCTCTTAGTTTCCGAGGGTGGACGGATTGAGACTCCTCTTGAGTTGTAGAATCTACTCAGTGCTGGAGTAGACTCTTTGCTGAGAGGCGTTCTTTGTAGGCGAAAGGAGGACTGGGTTGGAAGGGATTGAGCTATGGGCTAAGTGAAAAAGAGTAGAGGTAGAAGGAGAGGTGAAGAAGAGGAAGAAAAGGAAGTTGCAGAAGGAGGAAGTAGAAGAAGAAAGAAGGTAAAGAAAAAGAGGAAGGGGAAGAAGTAGAACTAACACCCTTTATAAGGGTTAAGTGAAAAAGAGGGGAAGGAGCAGCTGCAGAAGACTAAGAAGAAGCAGAAGAGGAGATGACGAAGAAGAAATCTTAGGAAGTAGGCTAAGCGCAAATAAAGTGGCTGGGTTGAGGGATGAGCGGTGAGGTGGGGGAAGCATAGTGCTTCGGCTAGTAGTAAAACAAACCGTGTCCCTGCCTTTGCACTCTGCTGCTGCTGCTGTATTGTAAAGTAGAGAAAAGTAGGGCCAGGCACCCAGTAAAGGCACAGGATTTGTCGCGGAAAAGGGCTGCTGGTTCGTCTTCTATCTAGTGTCGTTTGTAGCTCTGTGCCATTATAGCACCACCTCTATCCACTCCACTACACTCTAGTTGTCTTAGGTCGCTCTCTCTCTCACTCTCTCTCTCTCTCTGTCTCTGTATGTGTGTCTTGAGTTGAGCTGCGATTCATTGCTCTTCTCAACTATATTTCATCCTTTTAACGAATCCTACGTTTGTTTCCCCTACTTCTACGTTACTTTTTTCTCACGACTTACACTAGTTCTTGTTTCACTTGTACTTTCTCTATTCCATTTCTACTAAACGTGTTATTTATTTATCTTGTTATTTCCCACTCCTATTTCCTACTCTCTTATTATTTCACCTATTTTCCTACTCCCTTTACTCTCCTTGTTTGTTTCAAATTTTGTTCTTTATCTTATTTCATAATTATTTCCTTATTCTTCAACTGCTTCTCCTCCGCCTCATCATCCTCCCTCCTCCGCCTCGTTCTCCTCCTCCTACCACTACGTTTCACGTAGATTCATCACAATCATATTATCGTTATCAAATTGCGTCTCATATTCATTTCGTTGAATAATTCTCCAGTTAAGCTTTGTAAAATTCATTGAACAATTACAGTACTTATATATTTTCAACAATCTATAATCTAAGACTTTGTAATCTACATGAATAAAGTAAATAATCTAATCTAATCCTCCTCTTTCTCCTTTCTCTTTCCTCCCAATCTAGTTCTTCTATTTATTCTTTCGTCCTTCAGTTTCATTAGGGTAGTGGACAGTGTTCTCAATTTTTTCTTTCTCTTTCTCTTCCAATTCTTATCTTTTTTTTATTGCTGATGATGCCCACATGAGTCCGAGACTTGTGCGTGGGTAATGAGGTGAATGATTACACATAAATGCCTGACGGTGGAGCAGGATTCGAACCCACGACCACTTAAACGACAGCAAGCTGAAGTTGCGACGCCCCAACCATCTGCGCTAAGCAGCCCGCCTAAATCTCTTCTCCTTTCCCCCCTGTTTCTTATCACCCTTCACCCACTTCCTCTCATTCCTCTCCCTGCTTTTCTTGACATTTTCCGCCTTCGTGTTCATCTCCCCTCCTTTCAATCCGCCTTTCTCCTCTTTCCTCTTCAATTTTCATCATCCTCTTAATATCCTCCTTTTCATAGCCTCCTTTTCTATCTCCGTCCATGTACAGTAAATTATCGTTGTGTGCAGGGCTTGAAGGTTCTTTACTGGTGTAGATACGTGTCTCTGCAGATTTCTTTTGTTCTTTGTGAGTTGCAAGAGTGGTTCACTGTAGTGTGCTTGAGATGAAACAGTGTTGACCTCTATTTTCTTGAAGACGGATAACATTTTCATGTAAATCTGAATAATTTTTAATAAAAAAAGAAATTACCACTTGAATTGTCTTTGACCAGACTTATCGGATACTAGGTAATTCTATTAGCAGTAGGAATTTGTTTGGAATTTCTGGAATGGAACAATATGTACACAATCTTGGAATTTTTGTTATCTTGATTACGTCAATATTGTTTGCTTGTTACTTCGTTACTCTTGTTCTGGTTTGCAGACATTGAAATGCGATAATCTTCTCCTTTTTATCTCAACCTTGTTAGAAAATCAGAATCTTTCCATGCTTCTCCCTACTCATTGTTAACAGTAATTCTTATGACATCTAACTTTGTCACAAAAATAACTTATTTTCGTGACGAATAATGCGTCCATCGTGCCACTGATAAAGAAATGGATTTTTCACAAAATTTCGTTAAGTAAGCCCAATAATTAGTTTATTTTCAACTCTAACTCAATAGCGCAGTGATGGGCAAACTACAGCACGCCAGCTAGTTTAATCCGGCCCGCGGCATGCTTTTGAGTAAAAACTAAAAACCAAACATGTGAAATAAATTATAATATAAAGATTATATTATGCAATGTAATGTAAAATGTATATTTTGCGTTGCTGAATTAGAATAACGGTTACTTATTCATACTTTCGTTTCCAAGTACAATATTATCGCATCTGAGTTTACACTGAGTGTTTAAAACGAGTTATTGATGAGTTGGGCCACCGCTTACAACGAAAAATCGACAGGAAGAAGGACTTCAATTATTTCAATTTTTACTTTTGTATTAAGACGATGGAGGTCTAATTGTCAAATGCCCATTGCAGCAAAAGTTTTGTTCATTAATAATTGTTAATTAATTGTTACAAGAAGTTTCCTGCCTCTGTTGTCAGTGTATAAAGAAGTTTTCATGTGTTGAAACCAATAAATGCTTGAAATTGTTCAACAATTACAAAAAAAGAAACTAATTTCATTATTGATTATTTACTTAATACTAAAAGGTCCACACATTGAAAACTATTAGTATATTATTTTATTGAAAAAAGATTAAACTTGATTGTTTGGTCTCAATAGAATTGTGAAATATTTTTTATCCAAAACGTTATTAGTAAAGGCCAGTTGCACGAAAGAAAATTAAATTTGACCACCGTAAGATGACGTCATTTGACGGAGCCAGTGCAACGACTTCCCTATTGAGCTCCGTAAGATGACGTCATCTTATGGTGGTTAAATTTAATTTTCGTGCTATCAGACTGTACTAAAAACAATTTATTAAATAATATTTAAGGCTAAATCTTGTGAAAACCACATTCATTTTAAAAAACGAGATAATAGTTCCCGTAAATACATCAATCTCAATTAAGCTAAAACTAAAATACCAAAAACTACATTTAAAACCTAAAATGAGTGGTATAGTGAACAAAAATGGATACCCTTACAAGCTGAATTATTCTGTGATGTGATTGGTTGGCCTCCCACCCACTTTTGAAAATGGGAGGAGTTAGCCAATGAGAGTCAAAAGTGAACCAAAATGTGAAGAAGCCTCAAAGATTTCTCTCAAAATCAGATGACAATTTTTGTTTATTTTATTTATGATAAATTTAATGGAGGGAGATTCAGTCACGTGCTACCGCGAGTCTCATAACCATGAATCCTATTTCTTGTACTAAGAAGTACTAGTATCATCTGCACTCAGAAAGAAAGTCAAATAATAAATAACTTGAATACATCGATTGTACAGTGTATGAATTCCTAGAGAATCTACAGTGCCTTGCAAGTCTCACAATGTATCTCCCATGATAATTCATATCACTTAGAATACCCTCAATTCTCAAAACTGAGCTTTAAAGTTATATTGTACATTTCTGAATATCTGGATATTCTCAATCCAAGTCAATATAAAATACTAATTGTAATTCATATTGTCTTAATACAGTGCTCTCATTATTCTAATTTCTCTTGAACCATTTAATCTACAATCTAGCTCTGAATTGTGCATTTCTAAACTTTTCTAAATTTTTCTGCTTTTCTCAACTTTATAGTAGTTAAGTGTGGCATTTACAAGGCGTACCACAGTTTATAACATTGTTTTTGGCAATTCTTACGTTCTAAGTACTACTACCATAGACGAACCTTACTTACTCCCTAATCTATGGTACTACTCCCATGCTGCATCATACATTTTTTTATTATTCGGAGGATGAAGCCCACATAGATCTAAGACCTGTGCGAGGGTAATGAATTGGGTGATGGGGATTGATAAGTTGGACCTACAGTTTTAGGTGGGTTCCGAAACACCGGTAGAGTGATTTTACAGCAGAGAACAGTCTTTTTTCTGGCCAATCCAATCGGTCACCGTTACAAAGACGGCCCAGGAGTTTCGTAGCTTATCTCTGATTGAACAGATACCTGCTACGGCACTTAGCTATCACTGGCTATCATTTACACATACACACACCCACTCACTCTTCTTTCACCCATTCTCTCTTTTCCACACACTCTCACTCCCATAAGCACACTTCCTTTAACACATTCATCACTTGGGTGAAAAATCGCGTGCTACCATGTACTTATTCTTCTTCTTTTTCTCCCTCCTCTTCTTTTTCTTCTTACTGCTACACCTCCATTGCCATTAATTTTATTTTCGTTCGTTTGGTCTTTTATCACCGTCTGGTGCCTGCCGCCTGTTCTTATTAAGACAGCCACTGTTGTTGTCCATGCAATGTCTGTCTAATCGTAAATCTGGCCATGGTGAACTTGCATTTTGAGCGTTTGTGCGTATGTGCAAGCGCGTACGTGTATTCAAGCATGTTTGTGTATCAATTACTAAATAAAATGTTCAAGTAAACATTAATTCAGAGTTAGTAATTCAAGATATAATTCAGAGTAGTATTAGGTTCATTGAAAAAGCTTTTGATGAGTTTCGTTCAGAGTTTGCTAAGGTACCGCTTATAGGAATGATATTTTTCTCTTCAATGATTTTGGAATGATACGAATGATATTGCACCTCTGGATACTGTATGGCTATTTTATTATACATACAGTAAAATCTTCTCTTTAATGTTGATTAGGATATAGTTATTGTTTATTGTATACTTTTCAGTAGCTCACCGATTACGGCAAGCCTTCCACAGGCTCAAGCTTGCTCTTTTGGGGAAGTAGTTTCTAATCATTTCCTATTTTGAATTATATGAAAACTTTCTTTGGTGTAACATATTCTTATATTTTAGTAAATGTGTTGCAATAAGAAATAAATTTAAAAAAAAAAATTTTTTTTCCTCAGATAAAGAAAGAATTGGTAGATAGAGAAGTGATTTCACAGAGCGTGTAGTGGGAGTAAAGTAAAGTTTTCAAACCCCCACCTTTTCTGACGCACATCTCTTGATGAGAGACCAAATTGTCGCACAACTCACGCGCGTTTATTACCGCGCGACAGGAAACACGGGGCATAAAACAGGCCTAGATCTTACATCCCCAATAAACACTGAGATTGATTGTCGAAATTAATAGTAGTTTTCAATATAATGTTGACCAAATCATCCAATTGTTCAATACGATGTTAATTGTTCAATATAGGCCAATAATATGTTCAATAAAATATTAATTAAATCATAGGCCCAAGAAAAAATATTCTAGCACTTGAAATTTCAGTAAAAAATATGGGGAATATTTACAGGTAATAAGGCCTATATGAGACCAAATAAGCGTGACCAACATTTCGGCTGCAGAAACGCGTAGATTAAGAACCCATATTACTTTAAGGCGTATGTGAGTGCCGAATTTAGGTCCATATGGCCGATAAGGTAATACGAGTACTGTAATCCGCGCGTTTCTTCCCCGCCGATATTCGGTTGCGAGTAGAATGGGCCTAAGATTATTATTATAACTGAGAATTGTAAATATAAATAAATAAATTATTATTTCCTTCCTTCAAAAACTCAAAATAACCAAGAATTACATGCATATAAAATAAAACTACAAAAAAAAAAACTACACAGATATCTAGAAAGAGTAAGAAGTATATGGAATTAACCTACTCAACTATGGTAACCCATGTACTAGAGTAGGTGTGAGCAAAATTTGGATGAGAGTGCAAATATCTTGGGTAAGTGAGCTCACATATTATTTGAAATAATGTTCTCTATGCTCATAAATAAATGGAAAAAGCTAAATTAATGATTTTATAGTTTCAAAATCATAATCTACACACTGAAAGGCAACTCCAACTTCTAAAAAAAGATTTTTCAGGAGTGTGTTAGCTTGATGCACAAGTATCTCACAGTTCAAGCTCATAGGCTACAACTAACAGAAAAGCGACCGCTCTTTTCAAGGGCCACTGAATTCAATGAATGGAGGAAATGGAGGGATGCAGGATGGAAAAGAGGAATGGATGAATTGAAAGAGAGAGGAGAATGAATGGAGAAGAAGAGATACATGAAAAGAGGCATGAGCAGAGTAGCTAATGCACTGTGATTCCTTCCAGCACTTATCTCATTGTCGCTTCGGCGACCGTCCACTTCTGCTCTGCAGGGTGTGACAAAATGAATGGCCTTCCAAAAAGTAGGAAGGTCACACCAAAACACTCAATACACACTACTGAACTGCTGAATAGGGAAGAACGAGCACGTCTAACCTCAAAATGTAGGTTCTATCAGATGGTAAATTCAATGGAAAAAGTCAATAGGACAAACGATGGACACCAAAGTTCACCTACTTCTAACCACTATTGAATTTCTTGTTCCATAACGATCTGCGTTGTTAATATTAACTTTTTACGGTAAATTCAGCGACTTCCAGTCAATTTTAATTGAGAATAAAATATAGTTTTACTCACTTCAGGCCAAACGCTTTCGAGTCATGGAGACTCAAACACCTTTTAAAATGAGCCTCCATGACTGGAAAACGTTTGTCCTGAAGTAAGTAAAAATATCATTTATTCCCAATTAAAATTGACTGCAAGTGGCTGAATCTACAATGAAAAGTTGACACTATTAATCATTTGGAGCTATAAATTGAAGATAAATGTACTTCCTATCATAAAAAGGATTTGGACACTAAAAAACACAGTACCAATTATTTCACAACAGTTCTCTTATTTTATATCTGTTTAAACTACGTCTAAAATATGTCCATAAAGTCGCTTATTTGGCCACAGTGTATTAAACACCCATTACATTTAAATAAGAATTCTACAAGTTACGTGAATTCGTACAATAAGATTTCAATTTTCTTTGGCATTACTGAAAAGAGTTGAAGTAATAATAGGTGTTCATTAAGGAGCTACTTACGCTTCACAGACAACGTACCGTAAACTATTGTGAAAACGTGCTAAAATTATTGGTAATATTTACACAGTGCTTCTTATCTGCTTTTAACTTGCAGCCAACATCAAAATTTGAACGGTTGAAATGTTTTAAACGGTGCTTCAATGTCACTTCAAAATAATCATGTTTGAGAAGGTGATGTAGAAGGAAGAGAAGGATTAGAAAAAGAGGAAATAAAGGATAGTAATTGAAAATGAGAAAATACATTGTGTAGAATCACGTTTTGAAAAAACAATTCTTGGTTTTTCTTGTTTAGGTCAAGCTATCAGAAATTGTGGGATAAAGAGGAAAATCAGATGATTGAGGAGGAAGTGATGAAAGATAAGAGAGAGAATGATAAGTAAATGAGTGTAATAATGGAGGGAACTGAGGTGGTGATAAATAAGTGGGTTTTGCATAGTGGAGATGGTGTTCCGAAAAAACAGTGTTTGGTTTTTCGTGTTTTAGCTCAGAGTTGAGCAGAACTGAGCTGGATGCATTCGTGTCCCATTTTAGCGTAAATATTTGAACAGCAGCACCTTGCTGCGAAACTCCTTGAAACTCGAATAATAATAATCTTGTTTTTCTTTGCGAAGCGTGGCGTGGAGCGTTTTAAGCTTCCGTCACGGACCTATCTTTTCTTAATCGACTCGAACCAGCGCTATCAACCAAGCTCTGTATATAAAAATATATGCTGTATATATACAGTATATATATATCGATATATATTTCACCTGAAACAACTCTTGGCCCATTTCTATTTTCAGGAACTTTTCTCAACTTGTTTTATCTTCTCACTCATTTTCTTTCCTTCTTATGCTTCTTCAAATATTACATTTTTCTAATTGAGTTAGGAAATATTATTTTCTGTCTTTCCTGTAATTTCGGTAACATCGATGTTATAATGTTTACCAGTTTCGTGACGTCGAGTAATGTCTATTAGCTCTTGGTGATTAAATAAACAAATAGATATGTTTTAAAACTTATTTAGACATCATTTAGACTTATTTGGGAAGTGATAGCCGAGTGCCGTAGCAGGTATCTGTTCAATCAGACATAAGCTACGAAACTCCTGGAGGCTCTTTGTAAGGGTGACATATTGGATTGGCCAGAAAAAAGGACTCTGTTATCTGCTGTAAAATCACTTCCCGGTGGTTCGGAGCCCACCTGAAACTGTAGGTCAAACTCATCAATCACCATCAACCAACTCATTACCTACGCACAGGTCTCAGACCCATGTGGGCTTCATCCTCCGAAAAAAATTAAGATTATCATTACTCCTTACTTATACACTGATTTATAGGAACAAGCCTAATAGAGAAATACCAATGAACACATATCTGGACAGAAAAATTCAAATCTAGCTTGAAAGAATACTTTCAATGAGAATTTCTATTCTAAGTGAAATGAATCAAAACGGTTTCACCTATGTCGTCTACACAGGAAACACGATCAGGTACAGTATAATGCTCACCTGAAAAGGAAGAAAAAACATTATAAGGATAAAATATTGAGAAAAATGCTGCCAAGTTTAAATTTGAATAATATATCGAAAATATTGTAATAGAATGTACTAATAATTAGAATAATACTGTATGATTAAAAAACCAATTGCAACAGACAATGAAAGCTCAACTTATTGAGCTTGCATGCTTAGACCTAACCAATAGGTCAAAGACGATTGGTTCTGGACGTGCAATAAACAAAGAAGAAGAAACAAAAAATTTTCTGCCAAATGACTGTTTCATGTAACCGAAATTTGCAAAATAAAATTTATTTCATCTCCTATTATAAAAAAAAAAACTAAACTCAAACTCTTGATCATCATTTATTGCCTTTGTGTGCCGACGTTTCAAGTACGTCAGGCAGCAATAGATAGCAGTCTGCTCCATAACTATAACTGCTTTTTATTGAACATTGACCTTTACTACAGTGACGTCACTCGTCCATCCAACGAAGCTGATAATGGAGAGAGAGAGAGAGAAGAACAGAGATAGAAGATGAGAGAAAAGAGAAAATGATTGAGAAGGAGAATGGGAGGGAGAGAGAATAATTATATTGTGCGATGATTGAGTGATCAACACAACTTGATCGGAGTATGATGTAGTTCTGACCGAATGTTGTTATCCGGAATAATCGCCATGAATAGGAAAAATGGCTTCTGGGAAATTATTGGTCTCACATTCAAAAGCCATCAAAAGCAGCTTTTCGATGCAGCTGTAATAACAGGTGGTCAACGAATAAAAATCCAAATCAAAGTGATTTCGTCAGAAACCAGTTGTAGTAAAATTTGACTCCCAAGTAATGATGCTGATTCAATGTGGCAAGACCTGCACTACAAACTACAACACTGCAAAAGTAGTTGTAGGGAATTTAGGCGGGTGGCAGAAGTTACGATGGTGGGGAAGGTGGTCATGAAAAATTGCAACTTTACTTTGCAAAAAGGAACAGGAAAATCCCAATTATTTGTGACCCTCTCCTTGAATTGGAAACTTCCAGCAAGGATCGTTCCTACCAGGAGCTTTGCTTGCCAAGAAATATTTTTAGAATCAGAGCTTTCTCACAGGTTTTCCAAGTACCCATATTTTAAATATTGGTTTGTAGTAGCAGTGATTTAGAGAGAAACTACAAAAAACAGAGACTCGTCACAAATCCATATCCATAAGCTCTGAAAGCTTTATGAATATAGTCTGAAATCCGAAAGTTGGTCAAAATGGAGACATTTGTTGCTACTGGTCGCTCTACGAGTCAGGACCTGTGTAGCATCAGTCTAGATTGCTCTATGAGAGCGCTCTATATTGAAGTTTATTGGACGAGGGCCTTTAATCCCTGAATAAAGACTGCACAGCTATATGATTTGAAACCTACTTTTCTACATTTTGTAGTTCGATAACAATAAAAATTACAACTACATTATTACTATCAGGGACGGTTTTATGAACATAGTCTGAAGTCCGAAAGTTGGTCAAAATGGAGACATTTGTTGCTACTGCTCGCTCTACGAGTCAGGACAAGAATCAATTTAGATTGCTCTACGAGAGTGCTCTATATTAAAGTTTATTGGACGAGTGCCTTTAATCCCTCAAAAAAAACCTGCATAGCTGTATGATTTCAAAACTACTTTTCTACATTTTGTAGTTTGATAACAATAAAAATGACTACTACATTATTAATATACTACAGTATTATCAGGGACGACTTTAAAATGAATGCGTTGTATAGTATAGTATATTGTGGTGTATTGTATGCGGTTGAGACATCATGAAATAGTGTAGTAAACATAAACCCATATATTAAACCACTATTCCCTACATACCACAGCAGTTACAACCTACCAACTGGACCATGAAAACAGATAGATAAATAAATAAAACATAACCTCCATCATATTGGCTCGCTTCGGGTACGATTGTATTATGGATTAGGACTATAATTCTCCTCCCCCCCCCCCTCATCAGAGACAGGGTCGCAGATGACCTCTAGTGTGTTGAGGTCACGTGACTGGGTCGCATGGGGTCACACTGACTAGCAGTGGGGTCACGGCCAGATAATGCGATGAGGTCACCACACGCACACGCACACACCGACATAGGCTGAGCCGGCCAGTCTGGCTTGGCTGCAAACGTAATTTATATGCGGCGTATTGACACATCATGCGTACATTTGCATCATTGGCCTGCAGGTGAATTTGGCCGCTAAGTGCTATGTCATGTCCCAGCACGCTCCCCCCCGCCCAACCGACCCAAACAACTCTTTCTCTAACACTATCCCTCTCACACACACACACTCGTACTCTTCCTCTTCCTCTTCCACGCATCAATCCTCTCAACTGTCACTTGGAAATATTGTTTTCACTCAGACTAAACATTTGATTTTCAAGAAAATTAAATTTAAATTTGGATGAAAACATGATGTGACCTCAGCTTTGCATGTTTTGATTCTTCACAAAGCATGAAATGAAACTTCATTATTGGAGTAAAAGTAATGTTCATAGAGTAGCACATAGACGTAACAAAAAACATAGCTTAAAGGTTTATCAGATCCAAAGTTGGGAGATCCGTATATGGAATATTGAATACTTGAAACTGGAATAACACAATCACAACATAACAAACAATTGCATCATTAATAGCATTATTCATCAAAGCGAGTTTAAAAACTACTCAATATCTAATCTTCGAGTATCTGAAGTTTCTTGCAGAAATTTTCAATTATTGTAAATTAAGAAAGCACGAATTTGACACGCCATCTTGTTAGCCACAAACTGTAAAATACTATATGTATATTTATTTTCCTACAACTGCTCGTAAAGTCGTTCTTTACGTACTGAAAACTAATTGTTAAATACCTCTTTACTGCTCTGCAAGCGGTAAAGTACTTTACGCTCGCCAGCTGTTTTCTTTACACTTCTGTTTCGATTTTGATGTCTTCTCATTGGTGGATCACGGAATCCATGAATTCTATAACCTCAAAAACGGCACACGCTAACCAAATCCGCGCACGGTCTGTGATGTTACAAACTACAAGCTTTTTTGTGTTGAAATCCAGAACTGCAGTAGTAGGAAAAATATTGTATGCAATTCGCGCTTGAAGCTTCTTTATCGCTCTCGCAAAATTACTGCGCTCCGCTACGCGTCGCGCAGTAAATGTTTTGGCTCGAGCGATAAAGTCGCGCTTCACGCTCTTAATACATAAATAACTATTATTATTTACTTTCTCATTACATTCATGGGGAAGTGATAGCCGAGTGCCGTAGCAGGTATCTGTTCAATCAGGGATAAGCTACGAAACTCCTGGGCGCTCTTTGTAAGGCTGACCGATTGGATTGGCCAGCAAAAAAGACTCTGTTCTCTGCTGTAGAATCACTTCCCCGTGGTTCGGAACCCACGTAAAAATGTAGGTCCAACTCATCAATCACCATCACCCAATTCATTACCCACGCAGAGGTCTCAGACCTATGTGGGCTTCATCATCCGAAAAAAAATTCATAAAGAATTATTCATAGAAGCAGAAAAATCTACTCAGTATGGTAATTTACAACAATATTGGAATTGAAGAAGATTTCCTACTGATACAATTCATTCATTCATTCATTCATTCATTCAATATATTCATTCAATCGAACCGCACCCACACATTTAGCAATGAATAATAGCAGGAAAAAAGTAATAAAAAAAGATTATCTGTATGGAAAGAAGCAAGTTTTTACCCATCGATCCTTTATCCCGCACATCCCAACCCCTTTTAATAGGCGCCCCTTCAAATCCTGACAGGCAACCACCATAGCACCATACTCAATAGAGTACTCGGTACGGTATGCAAAGCATCAGGCTCACTCACCACAATAATTCATTCATCCAATTCAGAGCTAGGATTTGCAGAGTGCTAGCTGCCGGGGATTCTGTCATCTGAGTGCCATTGTTTCAAACCCACACCCACACCCACACAAAGCATCATCATCATCATCGCAATCAGAAGCACCATCACTGTCATCAGTGAGTGAAGACCTAAATACAGGATAGGCAAGGACAGAGAAACTAAACCAAGAAACTGAAGAGAGATCGCAACTTGCGGCGAGTAGAAATGACAACCCCCTCTTCTGTCCCACTTTAGAAATACACTTTCACCCCTAAACCCCTTCTGCTCCGCCCCCCTCCCACAATTTGGAAACACGTTTTCACCCCTCCAAACCCCTCAAAGTACCCCCGAAACCATCTCTAAATACCCTCCAAACCCCTCAAAATACCCAACCAATAACAGAAATTCAGTGGTGGTAGGTGTACCGCACGCACAATATCCAATCCCACACACCACCGCAGGATTACTGGTAGCTCTACTCTACTTTAGTAGGCTTTATTGCTCCTCTTATCCAAGGGGATATGTATGGAGATCGCTTGATCTCCTCACTTTCGAAATTCTCCCTTTATCTTCCTTCTTTTATGCTCTCTCACTCTCACTCACAAACTCACTCATACTCTCTCTCTCTCCTTTTTTTTTTTTCAATTTTTTCCATTTTGGGTTTCACAGTTTTTATATTGATATTTCTTTCTATCTCTTCTTTGCTTTAAATTTTACTTTTCTTCTCCTTCTCACCATCTTCTTTCTGGTGTATTTCCTCTTTTTTTCTTTTTTCACTCTCACTGCCTCTCTCTCTCTTTCATTCTCTCAATCTCTCTCTCTCTCTCTCTCTCTCTCTCTCTCTCTCCCTGGTTAAGTGTCAAGAATGGACGAATCTTTGTCCAAACTTCGCCATTTCATGTATTTGCATCACTCAGATTGTCATTACCATAGTTAATATAATACAAATGAGATCATTGTATATAATATCTTGCACTATAAAAAAAAAAAAAAAAAAAAAAAAAAAAAAAAAAAAAAAAAAACCATTATCTGAGTTCACTATAGTATCTATGTGATGTTGATAATCTTGTTTATAACCATTCATATGCATAATTTGTAAATTTACATGAATAAAGAAATCTAATCTAATCCCTCTCTACTTTAAGAATTCCAAACCACCGTACAGCAATTTACAACAAATCATTTGTTGTAAGTGGTTGTCGAATATGGAATTCACTCCCTACTGCAATAAAGAATTTGGAGAGCCGGACAGGTTTTGCTTCTTCACTGAGGAAGCATTTTCTTGAGCGGATGTCTATGGTTGTTCAGCCCTAGAGCGATGGCGTGGGAAATTTTGGCAAAACCCTGTTAGTTATAAGTTTTTCTTCCTTTATTAGTTCATTCTATGTTATTTTTTTTTTATTATTAGTAAAATTTATTTAATTTCATAATGTGTAGACACATGGGTAGTAAGAGAGGGACACCGTCCCTAACTTCGCCTTTTCATACAAATGTATCACCAAGCTTTTTTTCTTTTTTCTTTCTATTTATCATATTAATATCATTTTCAGTCATAATTTCATGTTTGTATATAGTTAAAACAGTTTATGTAATAAGTAACTGATAATGTTTTATGTAATAATACTTGGTGATGCCTATATATTGTATTTTATACTAGTAACTGTTCAACTATTATTTGCATGAATAAAGAAACCAATCAATCAATCTCTCTCTCCCTCAATCTCGGTGTTGTTATCTTTCACTTATTCACATCTCAATCTTTTTTATAACTCTTTTCTATATAGAACTAATAGATACTTTGTCTATCCACTTAATTTATTTCATCAAGTGCTATTTTATTACATGGATCTTTTACCGTGTAAATGTTATACAATTTATTTTCATTTTAATTTATATCTATTTTCATTTTTTCAATCGTAATTTATTCTAATTTTGTATTTCCGTTCAATGTGCAATGGGTATGTCAAGACCTAGTACAGACAATAAATAAATCAATCAATCTCTCTCCTGGTTTTTGTTGTTTTAATCTATCCTAGCTATTTATTTCTGAATCATTTTTTTGTAGCTTTCCTCTCACTGCTCTTTTCTTCCTTAGCTCTCTCTTTCTGGTGCATTTCTCTTTCCCACTCACATGTCTCATACTCCGTCTCTCTTTCCAAGAGCATACACAGTGTTCCAAGAATGGACGAATTTTGTCCAAAATTCATCATTTCATGTAAATGTGTCAGTCACTTAGGTTAAACTTTTCTTCAGAGACAACTTCATGTTTCTAATCCTATTTTAATCGCGCATAAAAAACTTTGTGAATTTAAATTAATGAAGGGCAGTATCCAATCTATTCTTTTTGGAATAATTCTATGCATTGGATATATATATATATTTTCCTGGGCACTCTTTGTAAGGGTGACCGATTGGATTGGCCAGCAAAAAAGACTCTGTTCTCTGCTGTAAAATCACTTCCCGATGGTTCAGAGCCCACCTAAAACTGTAGGCTCAACTCATCAATTACCATCATCCAACTCATTACCACGCACAGGTCTCAGACCTATGTGGGCTTCATCCTCAGAAAAAAAAGATAGTTCAACATTAGAATGACACCTGATTCTTGAAATATTATTATTTTTTAAAGGGCTCAAGCAAATCATGCAAATTGAAATGAAAAATTGACAAAACAAATTGGTGGGAGAAGCCCCGCCTCATGGCCCCTACCTTATATGATCCCCTGCTCCTAAACCTTTCTAATCTCTCTTTTTCTAGTAAATCTTCTCTTTCTAACACACATACTTTTGTTTAGCTGCTTTCTCACTCTCACTCATACCCTCTCTCTTTTTTTCTCACTCACATCCTCTCATCGCCCTTTTGTTGTTTTTCCCCTATCTCGTATTTTCCTGTTGCTCTTTCTTATCCCGTGAGTGCTATCGCTGCTTCAATCCGATCCGATCGCTTAAGCTCACTCTCACACGGTCGAGGCAGCATCTGCCCGAGCAAAAAATAATGCTCTTACCGGAGGAAAATGGCCAAGCAAAGCAAATACCGTAATACCGTTGTAGGTGCAGACAGGATCAAAACAGAATCTAAAAAGGTAGCAAAAATGATCCAGGACCATGGAAAGGTCACAAACTAGAGAAAAAATGCAAACAACCAAGAGAACTTCAAAAGCCCTTGGAATTGTAGATTTTCCAAACGGCGAGATTTACTATGACACTACTTGCAAAAAAAAACGAGAGCTTACAACAGAGTAGACCTGTGTAGACTGAAGCAAGTTGAACTGTGAGTAATTATTGCATAATCGAGGGCTTAAACCTGTGCAAAAAGTATAGATTAAAGCTGCCGGAGTAGCTATATCGCTCTTGCAGCTTGATTAACAAATACATTTAAATAAAAATACATAAATAACATAGGCTCAAATTCAAACGAACTCTTTCATTGTGATGAATAATAAGACGAAATTGTCACAACCACATTTATTAAAAAATTTGAGAGTCGTTAGGTTTCGGTTGTTATACCATTATCAATCTCAATCAAACTGAAGTACAGAGTGGGTTAATATATACTAAACATGGAATGATACTATTGGCTAAGCGAGAAAGAGGCTGACCTTCATTGAAGGTTGTGATTGGCTGAAGGGGAGGAACAAGCAAAAATACGAGTCAAATCAATAACTAAAAACTGTGAACATCTATGAATCTCTGAACACTGATTTGACTCGTAGTTTTGTTTGTTACTCCTCCCACCAGGAGGCGTGACTTTTCAGCCAATCACAACGTTCGATGAAGGTCAGCCTCTTTCTCGCTTAGCCAATAGTATCATTCCATGTTCAGTATATATCAAGCTTCTCTGTACTTTAGTTTTAGTTTGATTGAGATTGATAGTGGTATAACAACCGAAAACGTTTCTCAATGCTTTAATAAATGTGGTTGTGACAATTTCGTCTTATTATTCATTATGGATACATTCCACAATATCAATCTTTTATTGTGGATCAGAAGCACCATTCACTCTTCTACTCGTGATGACAAAACATACAAGGTACACTCAACATCAATCAGAAATGTTATTCAACTGAAAACCAAATCTGCAATCAATTAGTCATCGTCATCGTCATCTTCAACACATAATACACATAATCAACATCATCATCATCATCATCATCATCATCCCCTCAACTCGAAACGTTCATAACATACCAACGACCAAACATACTCAATGAGAAACGTTTTTAATTGAAAATCAGAACTGTTATCAATTAGTCATCATCAACAACATAATCATCGATAGTTCCGTCATCATTACGCAACAACTGATTACACAGCAGTTACGGATCGGTTGCGTTTCGGTTTCGGCCCGGTCGAGCATCATTTACTCCCGACATCTACGCCATTAATTTGATTACAACCATTCAAAGACCGCTGAACTGAACTGAACGAGCGTTCCCAAACGAACGAGTCAGATCAACAGAAGAGTGTCAATTAATTTGTTCCTCCCCCCTCCCTCGACCCATCACCCAACTAGCATCAATCACCAGCAACGAACCCGAATCGGCTGCATCCTCTTTAGGGAGCAGAGCTCAGCATTAGAGCCAGTCTTTATTAACGAGCCGACACAAGTTGAAACCAGAATTGAAGCACTGGAGCACAACACAATTAGTCAATAACTTTGTCCACACTTGTGTAACTTTGCTTTCAACTTGCCTCCTGCACTGAGGCTTGAGAGTGGGATTTGGGGCATGCCTCTGATGCATGCCTCTTTCCTACCACAATCAACATCCAAGGAAAATAAAAGCAGACGTTCGACAATATAAAGCGTACACTGACGACTGAAGCTAAGTTTCGTAGGCATAGAAAACCCAAATTCTGCACAGTGCCAACTTTGAGAGTGTAATCGAGAAATTCGACAAATAATGAGGTTCTGGCTGACCCTCTTACTCACAACCGCTCATTTTGTCTCTCTTTAGGCAGCTACTGATTGGGTGGGTGGTGGGGGGTTGGTTGGGGTGGGGGGGGGGGGTTCTGAAACTGAAACTGGATCGATTACACATTGATCCAGTCCTCAACCAAAACCACTTGCAGGCCGCCGCCCCCACCCCTTCAACTACTCTCAAATTACATAATTGCTGCATTCGCTTTTTTCTTACTTTTGTTCTTGTTTTTCTTCATCATTTTCTTGGCAACCGAATAGCATTGGGGAGTTAGTCATGAGCCTAGTCACGTAAACATCAAATCAACATCACACAAACATGGAGGAAGTGAATAATATGAACCAAGTAAATTAGTTCGAAGGGTTCCAGTTTACGTCGACAATTATCATTACATTATCGATTTTCAAGGTGATGTCTTTGTGTATTACTGTATTAGTGTATTTCCATTATAATTTCCTGATTGTTTCGCTACATTCCATTTTATTATTACCACAAAGAAAAACTTTCTAAATCATGAAAGTGATGCCACTTTAATAAAGAATACGAATCGATAGTTTCATAACAACAATTGACCTGACTCATATATTTATTCAATTGCTTCTTTTTGGATGTCTAATTGTCTGATTTAGCGGAATGAGGACACAGTATAATAACTGTGTATTGACTGCAATACATTAAAATACGGTAAACGAAGAATTAATAACTTCCTTTCAGGGTAATTATCATTCCCGAAATAATAAAATTCCACAGCAATAAATTGAAATTGAGTCAATTAGTACCTTCAATTTATTGGAATTGACTCAATTCATTCAATTGTCTAGAATGAAATAAATAGAATAATGGCGTAGTAGAAAAAGAGAGAGAAGAATGAGGGAGTGAGACAATGTTTACAGATTAAATAAGGTGGGAGTACCGCAATGGAAAGATGGAGCGAGGAAGACACCACTAGGTCAAGAGCACAGGCACAGCACGGTTTCCATTTCAATAGGTCAAGTTCGTCATTTTGACCGTTCACTGTTCATCAACCAATCAGAAGAGACTATGGGTCGTGCAAAAACTACGATACAATAAAGAAGAAGCAGAATAAAAAAGGAGACGACAGATGCGTATCGTCACTAGTCAAATGCCATTGGAAGTTTTAAACACATTAAATGCCAAAAACAAACTCAATGGAGGTCAAAAACTGTAAACTAGACCTTCATCATACGTTTACATTGAACGAAGAGTGTATGCTCTTAAATCAAACAATGCATGAATTACTAATGATGTTTACTTCGTTAAGGCTGTGTGCTGGTTTGATCATAATTTTCTTGCATTAAAGATTCTTGCTTTTGGATTTTCTTGTATTTAAGATTCATGCTTCTTGGAGTTTCTTGTATAGGAGATTAATAAAAGCTACTTCTTTATATTTCCATGAGAAAATTTATCTATTACCTAATAAACTATTATAACATTATTATTATTAGTTTTCATTCAAGTTTACACTATTTTATAGAATTATAATTTTTTACTGCAATCGATAGTTTGTTTTTTCATTTAAATAATTTTTCGTACTAACATTTATTGCAAATCAATCCATCAATTTTTATTGCCAAACACAAAAAAATAAAAATACAAAGCAAAGTTGACTTATAAATAAACAAAGATCATAAACAATGATAAGTGCAAGGAATTGCACTTCAGAGTGAAATTTCTAGTTGAACTTAAACGTAACCTGAAATTTGGATTTTTTAATTGAAAATTTGTAAAGAAAGCAGTAGTGGGCTGTGCCTGTTGTATATTTACTTGATTGTGTTTCGTAATAAATAGATAAATAAATAAATAAACAATGATAAAAAATAAGACAAGTCCACGATCATAAATGGCATGGCACCTCCAGCAAAAGTAAAACTTGCTCGCTGGTGGGAGTCATAATTAAATTCTATTGATATAGTGCTATGAAAGAAAAATCAAAGGTAGTATTTATGAAAACTCTGTGATTGTGATTTTGAAATTTATGTAAATACAATTTTAGGAGAAACATTTAATGGAGAAAGAAAGAAGTAAGATATAGAAAGAAAGGAAAGGAAGAAAGGAAAATATAAAAGTCTACACAATAGAAGAAATTAATATCATTATTAGTTAGATGAATTTTCTTAGTAATGGCGAAGGTGATATTGTGAAAGGTATCCATAATGAATAATAAGACGAAATTGTCACAACCACATTTATTAAAAGTTCGAGAAACTAGTTTCGGTTGTTACACCATTATCAATCTCAATCAAACTGAAAACTGAAGTACAGAGTAGCCTTATATATACTGTACATGGAATGATACTATTGGCTAAGAGGGAAAGAGGCTGACCTAAATCGGACGTTTTCACCATAGAGTTGGAAGAGAATAGTGTTTTAAATTTTCTAGATTTAAGAATTGACCATAGCACCGGAACCCACAACTTCTCTATTTTTAGAAAAGTAACTCATACCGATGTAATCATACCTCATCACTCATGTCACCCAATATCGCACAAACTTGCAGCTTTCAATAGTATGATTTATAGAGCTTTAACCATTCCAATGAGCAATCATCACTTTGAAAAAGAGATTAGTACGATTAAACAGATAGCTATTACAAATGGATATGAGGAAATCATTGTCAATAAAATATTAAATAAAATAAATACGAGACTAGCAGTCAATGCTAGCATTACTGTAACTGAAACTGGGGAAAGGTCATGGATAACGGTGCCTTACCTTGGCCCAGTTTCTGATAAATTAGGAAAACAACTGAAAAAGAACGGTTTTGATGTAGCTTTTCAAACCAAACCAATTTTAAAGAGCTTATTTGGGCGTAGTAAAGACAAAATTGATATCTGGGATAAAAGTGGGGTATATAAATTGAATTGCGGTGATTGTAATGCTTGTTATGTAGGCCAGACTGGTAGGAGTTTCAAATGTAGGGTAAATGAACATATCAGGGATTGGAAAACCCAAAAAGGAGATTCAAATTTTGCAGAACATCTCATTAATAATGGACACAAGTTCAAGGCTGAAGAAAATGTTGAATTTCTGCATTTGATTGGCAAAGGCAGACAATTGAACATTTTAGAAGCTTTGGAGATAACTAAGTTGGTAAAAAACGATTCCATAACTAATTTAAATGACCAAATTTATTTTAACCAATTCAATACAACTAACTTGGTTTCATTATAATTCCAGCCTATTTGTAAAAAAGCAGTTCTTATGTGTATTTCTCAGTTGACCTTGATTACACTTCAGTGAGCTTCTAATTTTTTAAAAAATTTTTAATTTTAGTTTGATTAAATTCTAGCCTTATTACACTTTTTTGTTACTTTCTTGATTTTCACAGTGTTTAGTTATTGATTTGACTCGTATTTTTGCTTGTTACTCCTCCCACCAGGGGGCGTGACTTGACAACCAATCACAACGTCCGATTTAGGTCAGCCTCTTTCCCTCTTAGCCAATAGTATCATTCCATGTACAGTATATATAAGGCTACTCTGTACTTCAGTTTTCAGTTTGATTGAGATTGATAATGGTGTAACAACCGAAACTAGTTTCTCGAACTTTTAATAAATGTGGTTGTGACAATTTCGTCTTATTATTCATTAGTTAGATGAAGGTTAAATTTTGAAAAAAGTTATCGCACATCCATTTATTAAGTTTATTTTTTTGGGGGTGAAAAGTTATCAAGTCTTCTGGAAGTATATTAATTAATTTAGTACTTAAATGGAGAAGTTGTCTCTGAATAAAAGTGAGATTACTATGGAAAACTTTATATCTCCTTATAATATTTGGTCTGAATGTATATATTGGCTCGTTTGATTCCTCGAAGTTTTGTTGATATTTATTAATATATCCTATCAGGTTCTTAATGTACAATTGCCTCACAGTCATTACATCAAAGTCCTATTATTTATTAGTTATTTTAGTGTTTTAGTTCCAAAAAATTCTCAAAAGTTGAAATAACTAGTTGATGATATCAATTGCACCAAAAAAGCAAAATTTTCCGAATTTCAACTTTATGCAACTATATTTTACAAAATAATTTATGAAAAAATGTCTCATGCCAATAGATAATATTCCAATATTAATCTCAAATAAACGCCACTTAGTAAAAATAGGACCAAAACACTACCGCACACAGCCTCAATAACTAGGGTATTGTTGAAAATGGCAAACAGGAAAATTTTTGAAAGTAAACTTAAAAATCTTTGAAGCACTAAAGCTCTCTAAACCATCAATTCACAACAAATATGTTAATGTTCCAATTCTCAACGAATATTCAAGTGTTACAGAACTACAACATTTACTATTATTTAAAGTCTGTAAAATTCAATTCTCAACAAATATTTTAATGCTCCAACTCTCAACGAATATTCAAGTGCTACAGAACTACTATATTTACTATTATTTACAGTCTGGGGCATGTAGCTACTTCAAATTGATTCAAGTAAGTTAATTCAAATTTGTATTTAAAAGTATAACTTTTCTGATATTTTGTAGTAGCTACAAATAGAAAAGAATTAAGAGTGCTATAGAAATAAGATGCGCCACTTAGACATTGTAATTGTATACAGAATTAAGCATTGATCAATTAAATAGAATAATTTTGTTGAAATTTTGGTAAACATACTGAAATGTCGAAATAAATACTCAATCACTAGTAAAAAGCACATAAGTTAAGCATTCATTTTTCCAAACCTTTACAAATGATTTGTTTATTGCAAGATGCAGGCCAAGCCTAAATTTTGCATACAATGCGGAATGAATCATTAACTTATTCAATAATAAATAAAAAAACTCACAAATAATAAATCCTAATACTTATTGCCTGCACCTAGATGCAAGTCTGGCATGTAAGACCAAATCTAGTTGCACCTGCAACTACAAACTGCATTCAATTATTGTACGTAGGCGCATGAACATGCAAAAGGAATGCAACGTAGGTAGTAAAAATATTGCATCAATAGTGTTGCCTATTTGTTATGAAGTTGCTTAACGACAACAAAACAACAACAACTACCAAAACAACAGCAGGAAGAAGAATGAAAACAAAAACAAAATAGGTGTATGATGGAACACACGCTATGATAGTGGCTTAATCACTAGCCAATGGCATTCATGGCTTGGCAATGAGGTGAGCCAAGACAAGACAACTACAAACATACTAATCAAACAAATACAATCACATAACCAACTAATCTACGACCTTCACTCCCACCAACCAAGACTGACTGCTTTTCAATGTCGTGCGGGTAGTATGTGAACCCCGTGCACTGGCCTAGTGCTTAACTAAGCACCTGTTCCCATCATCAATTCGCTCAGAAATATTATTGGGGACGATCCGAGGAGCCAAAACATTCTGTACCAATATCTTTGATCACGTGAGGTTACTGATTTTTACACACTACTAGCTGAAACGGAGCAGCGTTTCCCTAGGTGACGAAAGCGGAACGAGAACAGACTTTTAGAACGAGAACAGACTTTCAAAGTGGCAATTTCATAAGGAAGACGTTCTATTAGTGATAGATTCATAATATTAAAAACAGTGGTAAACGAAAAACTCAAGTCCAAGTGGATTATTTTATAAATGCTTTAAAAGTTTTATCCCCAAAAACACCAAATACAGTGGAAACTTGATAAATCGAACCTCAATAAATCGAAATCCTTGATAAATCGAATTTTTCCAATTCCCCTAGAACTTGCTATCCTACCACCATGTTATTTTACCTTTATAAATCGAAGATTTCATGGATATTACCTTGATAAATCGAAGTTTTTTGATCTATTGAGCTTTAATACTAACCTCTATAATTCGAAGGTTCGGCAGAAAACCCTTCATTATTCGAAGTTTTGCAGTTTTCGGACCTTTATAAATCGAAGTTGTAATAAGAGAACCTTAGTAAATCGAAGTTGCATGCTTATTGGATAAGATTCTGTGGCACGAATACAGTAACTGATTACAGTAACCTCTATAAATCGAAGTATTTTAAGATGGACCTTGATAAATCGAACCTCAATAAATCGAAATCCTTGATAAATCGAATTTTTGCAGTTCCCCTTGAGATTCGATTTATCAAGGTTCCACTGTACCTACCACCAAATTATCCATACAACAAAGAATTTATTTTTATTGATATGCATTTCCAAGATGCAATAAATAATGGGTTTTTAGCCGGACAGTTAAGAATTAAATAGAAACTTATTGTAAAAACACAGAACCATTTCAAACGTATTTTTCATAAAATCTGAAAATACGCTCCTAATCATTTTAGAATACACTACGAAGTTTTCAATAAGGAGAGTACGAAGATATCATTCGTATCGTTCCTAGTTTGATATTAAATTACTTAGAATAATGAGTTTTAGTTCAAATCATGGTAATCAATATTATTAAAAGATTATTAATAAAAAGTGAACAGATTATCTACAAGATTATGTCGTTTCTTATTTATTCTAATGCAAATTTGCTTTGTACGTTTATTTTTGTTGTTTGACAATAAATCTCAATTAGAATAGATAGCCTGTTGAAATCGAAACAAGAAGTCTTTTTCGTTAAGTTCTCGTTTCGTTTACGGTGGGTAAAGGAAAACGTAGAAAAGTGTAGCTCGAAATAAAATACACTAATTACATTTATATCTACAATATACAAAAGGAAAGATAAATTAATACATCCATATTCAAAGTAGGCTGGCTATATCATAATATAGTGATAAATATAGATGATATTTTGTGGTTATATTCAAAGTCTACTAGAGTGAAAGTCTCCAACCACGAAACGATCAAAATCTCGTATAACATGGTTTAAGAATAACAAATTATAATGCAATAATTGACTATTAGTTAAGCACTCACAGAGCTTAGTTAAGCACTTGAGCTTCGGGAACAATGAGTACTAGATGCGATTTAGTCAAGTGCAGTGGAGTGAAGCCCCACTACTGTCGGCCACTTCAAATGGCATGAATGGCGATGGCTTCTTCACACACTTGTACTGCATTAGCGGGCTTATCACCTGTTGATATCATCAACTGCCTTATAAACAGTAAAGTAAACAATGATATTGTTTTCACTAGAAGAAGCCGCTGAAAAGACAGAAAGATAAAAACTGAAGCCCAATTTTTCTTTCTTAACTCTTCTGACAAAGTTGTTCCCAACAAATATTGCCAATATTTCACCAGTAAGGACTTACGTAGTTTTCATTGTACCGTTCAAATGTTTCTTGATTTTTCTAGTTGTAATGCGTCTGTTATCTGGTCAAATATGTAGTACTAGTTTATAGTTGTTTTTTTTTTGTATTTTTAGACCACATAGGACCACTTAACGTCAATCATTTTCAATTTCTCCTGGTTGAGTTTGTTGTCATGTTCTTCCAGTATAGCTTCATTCTATCTGATCTTCTTTGACGTTTTTCCTCTGAATATACTACTGGTCTTTAATGGAGGATCTTAAGTCTGATTTAATTTTTTTTATGTATGTTTTCCTCTTTGCGCTTTCAAGTATCAAACCTATCTCTAGCAGAACCCTACTAATATCTTCCACATATTTCCCACCTATTCTTTCTTTAGGTTCCTGATCACGAGCTGTTTTAGCAATTGACTGTAGGGCATTCTCAGAATGTGAAAAAAATTTGCAATTCTTTTCTTCATAACACTGATCACAGGTTCTACTTCTCTATAAACTGATTCGTTAGTAGCAATTCGCCACGATCCATTTTTCATGTAACTCTTATTCAAGCAAGTCCTGATAATCCGTCGTTCAACTTTCACCAGTCTTAGCTTCAGTCTTTATTATTTGAAAAAGAGTTTATATTACTATATAACAGTTTGAATTTGACTAATTCTAGTAAAAACTTCCAAGCTCAAGGGCCTCTAAAGAAAATATTTTTTCTCCTTTTAATTGAGCATTGTTTCTTCTCATTAGTAACATAGACAACACGGGTTCTTAGAAGAAAATGCTGAACACTTTAAACTTTTTTAAATAAAAATATATATTACGGCAATATTTGTGACATGATGATTGATTAAATGGCCTATGTGGTGGTTAGTGTAAACTATTAGTACAGAGCTTCAGAATTTGTTTC
This sequence comes from Conomelus anceps, assembly GCA_948455865.1. Classification (NCBI taxonomy): domain Eukaryota; kingdom Metazoa; phylum Arthropoda; class Insecta; order Hemiptera; family Delphacidae; genus Conomelus; species Conomelus anceps. The sequence continues at coordinate 17,807,095 of OX418221.1, forward strand.
GGTGGGTTTGGCATACTCATTTGTTAGCTTATTGAGGAAACAATCACACCCTGCCTTACTCCTCTTTAGCACAGTCCACTCTTTGTACCAAATCATACTTTTCAGGTATGAAGAGTCACCCACAGTCGAAAATGGATGAAGAGACAATAAATACATACAAGTAAAATGGCCACACCCAACTTTTAAAAATACCCAACGAACTGAAAATGACCTACTGTATTAATTTATTGATCTTCGGGAGTTTCTACTAGTATTACTATTTATTTCTTGGATTTCTGCGTTGTTAATATTAACTTTTTGTTGTAAATTTAACGACTCAAACAAATCAAACAACGCTACAAAGAAAATTTACAAGCCTTACACACAAAAACATAATCGACTTTGGCAGACCATATCATTCAAACTGGATACACTTTTACTGACATCCCAACCAACCTACACATTCTACATATAAAATCCAAAGGACAAGAACTCAACACCTTGGAACAATTTGAAATTTAAACACCACACACAATAAACAAAACATCCTCAATGAACAGTTAAATTTAAATCACACAAACTTTTCGACCACATTTTACAAAAACCACAATTCTTCTAACCAACAAACCAACATCGCTATCTAGGATGCCTTGAAGATGAGTTTCAACAACTCCAAAACGTTCGCCCAAGTTTGAGTACATTTATTACATTCACAAACTAAAACTGACTGCAAGTCGTTAAATTTACAACTATTTATTTTTTGAACAACAGTTACTACTAGCTGAAGTGAAATCTAAGTCAAAGAGAAAGACAAAAACACACCAAGACAGAAAAAGAAACCACTCACTTATAATAATCCCTTCAACAAGTACAGTGATAGAGTAATGTGATTAGTATAGATTACACCCTTTGTTGACACCTGCGACATCTGTTGCCAAAGCTGAAGCTAAAAGCTGCCGAATCACGTGTCAAGACGAAGAAAACTATGGAGAAAGAGAGAGAGAGTGAGTGGGAGAGTGTGAGGTTGATAGAGTCACGGTATCATATAACTCGGGTTGCGTTTAAAGGGTTGTCACCCAAACCATGAAGATCGGGTAACACAGCATTCTCCAAATCGCATCAGACCGCATTAATGGCATAACATCACAACAAAGTGTCTTTCAAACTAACTTGCCACTTTTACATTAATTGTTGAATTATTTTCATGGATGAATGACTTTTAAAGCAAATACTTGAAATTGACTTACTTCCTGACACCCAGAAAGTTTTTTCCAGATGCTAGTTAGCAAATGGTAGATGCTCTCATATTGACGGGTGTCAATAAAATAACTTCAAAAAAAATTGAATATTCTAGTTAGATTGACAAGAATAAATGACAAGTCAGCTAAGGAAACCATGCAAATTAAATTACTTGGTGGTTGGAGCATGTATTTCAAACACTGAACTACACAGAACAAACATATAGACTTATATAGTTCAATGGTAGGTTATGGAAAGGCTTTACATTGGAAACAAAAAACTTTTTTATTTAGCAACTAAAATCCGTAGTCACACCTTTCAGACTGACGAGTGTCAATAAAATAACAAACTTCCAATATCGACTTCTAATTAGATTGATAAGAAGTAGTGAGAAGTACATCAATAAGAGCCAGCTTAAGGAAATCATGCAAATTAAATTACTAGGTGGTTGGAGCATATATTTCAAACACTGAACTACACAGAACAAACATATAGACTTCTATAGTTCAATGGTAAGTAATGGAAAGGCTCTACATTGTAAACAAAACACTTTTTTATTTAGCAACTAAAATCCGTAGTCACACAATAGCCACGGAACTAGAACATTGCATCAAATATCAAATTGAACTTCATATTTATGAGCTTTCTTGAAATACAGAGGATTCAAGTTAAATATCAATCCGAATGAAAATTTCCACTTATATGCAAAACTTAACGACAAACACTTCTATTCAAGTTATGAATTTAGTAGGAGAAGGAGTATATAGCTGGAAGCCTGTTGTTTCTTTACATCTAGTTGTATGTAACCTATTCAAATGAATAAATTAATCAAGTGATAGCCGTGAGCCGTAGCAGGTATCTGTTCAATCAGATAGAAATAAGCTGCGTTCTCCTTGGCACTCTTTGTAAGGGTGACCAATTAGATTGGCCAGCAAAAGACACTGTTCTCTGCTGTAAAATCACTTCCCGGTGGTTCGGAACCCACCTAAAACTGTAGGCCCAGCTCATCAACCACCATCCTCCAACTCATTACCCACGCACCGTGAGCCGTAGCAGGTATCTGTTCAATCACATAGAAATAAGCTGCGTTCTCCTGGGCACTCTTTGTGAGGGTGTAGATTGGCCAGAAAAAAGACACTGTTCTCTGCTGTAAAATCACTTTCCGGTGGTTCGGAGCCCATCTATATAATAGTCACCATCAATCACTATCATCCAACTCATTACCCACGCACAGGTCTCAGACCTATGTTGTGGGCTTCATACTCAAAAAAAAAGTATGATGTCTGTAGTTTGATTGATAAATCTATTACAGATTTACACAATTTATAAAGCATAATGGTGAAATGATCCATTTGAACAAAAGAATGAATTTCCGTTTGCAGGTTTCAACTAATAAAAAATTACAAATTGCTTCACTAAAGTCAGCCACAAGGAAGAATGCAATTGTTTGATAATTTTTTTTTTTTAGGATGAAGCCCACATAGGTCTGAGACCTGTGCGTGGGTAATGAGTTGGATGATTGTGATTTATGAGTTAGACCTACAGTTTTAGGTGGGTTCCGAACCACCGGGAAGTGATTTTCAGCAGAGAACAGTGTCTTTTTTGCTGGCCAATCTAATCGGTCACCGTTACATACAGGACCTACGAGAACGCAGCTTGTGTTAAATGTGTTACATGTAGACAGAAGACAGAACACATTCCTTATTTTATAAATCAAATTGGAGTTTATTCGATTTTGAAAAATGAAATGTGTGTACTACTCAATGGAACTAAATTAAATTAATGTAACGGTAATTTATTGAAAAATTCATGGGGCGATCTTTAGTTACATCTAATATTTTTAATTAAGTCAATTATTAAAAATGTCTTTTTAGTAAATTATTATTATTAAAAAATTATTATAAATTTTATAAAAAATTATTATAAATTTTATAAAAAATTATTATTAGTCAATAAAAAGTGTTATAAAACGCTATTCTTGTCTGATTTAATTGATGAACAGTTCAATGCAAATATACTTGATAATGAAGATTTGAAATACAAACAATCGCCCTACAACAATAGTGATCAATATCCAATTATCATCATAATCAACCATTAATTATCTTCATTAATTAACTCAAAACTCATTAGTCAGTTGAAAAGACTAATCAATCGCTTCACAAAAACAAACTTTACAACTCTTATTTTCCCAAATCAATCTACCACCTCCAAATCCAATCTCACAAATTTTTCCAACAATACAAAAACACAGCAATTAAAGTCTACAGCCACGCAGTCGAACTTTTGATCTCCTTTTTTCCAACCGATAAACACATAGACAAGAGGATAAATGGAAATCTACCCGCCAATAACAAAAATGTAAAAAATGAACCCCAAATAATGAACACGACGGTTCGATTTAAGCCTATAAATCTGTGTGAGAGAGTGTACCAATCGAAAACTAATTGAAAAACGTAATTGAAACTGAATTTCCCATTAACCTCTCCACTCCATCATTTGTCCAACCCCACTCAATTACTACACCTACCAGAAAAAAACCCGATCTACTCAAAAGGCGCATGTAAAGCACGATTCTAAAACATTTTGCCCGTGGAACAAACGAGATCGCCCCGCTTTACCCTTAAAAAAATTAATAGGCGAGCCAAAAAGGTTACCTCACGTAGAAAGTGCTGCTCTCTGTCGGGAAAAATAATAACTCACCACTTGTGAGCTTTTAACAGTGCTCGAGTACCACCGAAATGGAAAAGAGATTCGAGCACTATGAACGAACACACCATAATTCTATTACTGGCATATTTCAAGCTGTTACTACCCTTCTAACATTTACCATTTCTCCTGTTCCACACTCCGCAGTCTCTTCCCGTTTTTTTTTTTCACTTATCATGTCTTCCTCTACTTTCACATCAACCTACGTCTTCTTCTCCATTTTTACTATTTAATTTTACTTTTTTTGTACTTATCTAACATTTTTCACTTATCCTTTATCATCAAGTACTTTCCACTCATCCTCAACACTTTTACACTACTTACTTTGCCATCCTATTCCTCTTCCCTCTTCTCCTAATTTTTAGCCTTAACGGTCTATGACTAATAGAAACTTTGTACAAAGCTAAGTTATAAATAACGCTAATGCTAACCTGAACACTTTATGCATTTGCCTGCTCCAAAACTAAGATACTATAGCGCAGGCGTATTCAATTAAGAAACATTGGAGTATTATAAATTATGTGATACTGTACTTAGCTATAGATTACTTATCTTTGAAATAAGCTTATAGCTAAATTCATAGCAGAAAGATGCATTGAGTTTTCAGGTTAGCATTAGCGTTATCGTTAATGTAGTTTTGTCTAAACTCTTAGCTGTCATAGCTGTCAAACAAAAATACTATGATACGGATTTTGTTAAATTGGTACTAATATAACCTCGCTTCACAATAACACACATACTTGTAAACCAATAAACCAATAGATTTCTACTCAGTAGCCAATAGAGACTACTCACTGTAGCCCACTTAGTTATTATATCTAATCAACACCAGGTACTTAATAAATAAATCTAATCAAGTTCCTTTCTATCATCCCACTTTATCTATCTTGTTCCTTTCCCAAAAGCAATTAACAATTTCGTGAAATGAACAATAATTATCAGGAACCAATTATTTTAAATTTCTTAAAATAACAATATTATAACTGAAATCTTCAGAATCAAATGTCCTCTCTATTATACATGTTTTGTCCTTCTCGGCAAAATGTTTATTGGTTCTTATTTACTACCTCCTGCTTCTATTTTAAGATTCATTCTTTCCCAAAATAATTGTATAGTATTCAATATTCCCACAATATTAGGGAAGTGATAGCCGAGAGCCGTAGCAGGTATCTGCTCAATCAGAGATAAGCTACCAAGCTCCTGGGCCATCTTTGTAACGGTGACCGCTTGGATTGGCCAGCAAAAAAGACTCTGTTCTTTGCTGTAAAATCGCTTCCCGGTGGTTCGGAACCCACCTAGAACTGTAGGTCCAACTCATCAATCACCATCATCCAATTCATTACCCACACACAGGTCTTCATCCTCCGGAAAAAAAAATTTCTCCCAAATAGTGATTCTAATAATAATAGAAAATTAAGTTACCAAAAAAAACTTTTTGTTCGGCATCAACCAATGAGAATAGAAGGTAAACCCCACTTTCCGAGAGGCTTGCAGCAGCCAATCACAAAAGAGCTTGAAGTGAACAACAAAATCATGTCCGCCATTTTGAGTGATTGAAACATCACTCAGATAAGTGATGAGTTTATGCTAGAAGTTGATCATTACCAATACAAGTAAGTTCGAAGTGAAAAAGCATTGATGTTAAAATAGAGACATCATTATTCAAAAAATTGTTTTTACAAATTGTCAACTATTGAAAGCAAAAATGAAACGAGAATCATATGGATGACAACATAATTTATATACTCACAACAGCAGCAGATGTTAAATGAGTACAAGTACTTTAAACAGCAACACTCACCTGAAAAGAGAAAAATATGGTCAGAAACTACACTTAAAACAGCATTTAATAACAAGACATTCAACACAAAATTCATAGACCTGAATTATTTCATAACTTCTTCCCTACTAATATTTAATTAGACTTGAAACTATTCAAGATCTTATCAACAAATTTATTAGAGTTTATTATTTTTATAATAATTCAATAATCAAATTGAAGAATTACCTATCATTACTCAACTTAAATATCAATCTTTTATTAATTTATTCTATTTTCTATGGATGAAAATGTATTTTCAGAGATGGAGATGGTGGTATAATTGAGAACTTCTCACATGTTCTTATGAGTAACCCGTGTTGTATGTAGCCAATTTCCTTTTTATCATGATGCCTCTAGTAGGCATATAGTTAATTTTTGTAGTTTTCAATTTGTTTTCTATTTTTAAATATCTTATTAATGATGGTTCTCACTTAGTAATGCTGTACTGTTGAGAATTGCTCCTCCTCTGAACTCGGACTTATGGTGCAAGTCACACATGTTCTTATGAGTGGACAAAGCAGAAAGTACCCGTGTTGTATGTAGTCAATTTCCTTTTTTCATGATATCTCTTAACTATATTTTTTATGTAGTTTTCAATTTTTTTCCTATCTTTAAATATCTTATTAATGATGGTTCTCACTTAGTAATGCTGTACTGTTGAGAATTGCTCCTCCTCTGAACTCGGAATTACTCCATATCAGAGGAGTAATTTTCAGAAATATATTATTGCTGTTTGTATTTTTTTCTGAAAATAAAGCATTAAAAAATTGGAAATGAATTTGATACCCACAATATTCCCAGTAAATGTAAATGTTGAATAAGAAGACCTGGATGTTGTCAAACCACTTTATTTTGAATACATTATTGAAAAATACAGTACCATGGTTTCGTGGCTTAACCAAGTCTTATTATTCATCATGGAAAAGTACCACAACATCCATTCACAAACAAATGAATTCTTAAAATGTAAATGTATTTGATTATACAACATCGACTCTCATCCATACCAGATAACAACGACAATATCTCCGCCATTAGTAACATCATGTTATCAACAGTTACATAATAAGTCGCCTAATCACTAAATAATAAATTAGTAGCGCTATCTTCAAAAATCAGTAAATTAATTTATTCGCTACAACAAATCACTCCAACTCGAAAGCCCTGTTCACTTGTAGACTTGACTTGGCATATACAATGTTCACACGTCACCACTGCATTTCAAATTCAAACTACCGATCTGCTACTGAACCATGTACATGTTGAAGTATGTGAAGCAAGTTGTTGAAAACAATGGCTGATTGAAATGCTAATCAAGACTGTAAGTGAATCGGCTGGATCAAAGGTTAGTGATAATGAATGAATAAATAATTAATGAAAACGAACTGGCGATGAATTGTAGAATAGACGGTGGCGCGGTTCTGAGACATATCCAACAATAATGAAACGTAACTAACTAGATGTTAATACAATAGACATTACGAAAATGGCATTTTCAACGTTATAATTTATACTGTAGAGTGTAGACTGTTTAGATTATTTCTTATTATAGTAAGGTCTCACTAGTTCGAGTTTACCGTGAATCTGAGGTGAATTTCCCTCAATTTTCAGGGTACACGAGTTCAAAGAGCAGTTATTAAAAATTAAAACCAATTGATGACTACTTTGAGATTTTTTTGAGGATGAAGCCCACATAGGTCTGAGACCTGTGCGTGGGTAATAAGTTGGATGATTGTGACTGATAAGCTGGACCTACAGTTTTAGATGGGTTCCGAACCACTGGGAAGTGACTTTTTTGCAGAGAACAGTGCCTTTTCTGCTGGTCAATCTAATCGGTCACCCTTACAAAGAGGGAGTACCCAGCTTATCTCTATCGGATTGAACATATACCTGCAACGGCTTACGGCTATCACTTCCTCAATATAAAAAAAAACTTATCTTCAGCCATTGATGAAATACTGTTATAAAATGAGATTCCAAAATAATGTTTACATAAATTCAAAAGTTAGAGACCAATTTGAAAAATACTTGGAAATGTTAACGGGAACGAACTTATCCTCAGAAATTGATGAATGTTATCATGGATTAAGATTAAAAATTATGTCTCCCGTGCATCAAATCAAAAACATATTGCATGAAAACAAAATATGCGGGGATGCGAAAAATCTGATGCGATTCGACTGAGGCAAAATTTAGTTCAGAAGCCTACTGGAGCATTAAATAGAAAGAAGAATTACAATATTAAAGAATAGGGGCCTGATGTTCAAAAATTTACAATCTGCATTTATTACAACCTACAAATAATAACTTTCATAAGATTATTCAGAAACTACAAATACAAGTGCTAATAAAACTAGTTTGTGACTTGTTATGCAAAAGGCTAAAACCGACAAAATTAACATTTCTCTTTTTTTAAACGAAATAATGTATCGAAAAACCAACAAATAGTTGAAGATAAAATAAGAAACAAATCGATTGATATATTCTCTTCAATCTGAATTACAAAAACATAATAGAATACAGAATAAATAGATTGTGTACTCTACATAAACATCGCAAGGTATCACAACAATATTGTAAAGGCACGGCCAGTAAGCAGGCGAGAAAAGGGCGATACCGGAAAAACAACTCATTGATCATCCATCCATCATTCCTTCCTATTCACTTCTAATTCATTCGCGAAAGAGTGGGAAGACAAACACAAACGGGAAAGAGAGAAAATAAAACAAAAACCACGATAGGCTGAGAGAGATCAATAGATATTTATTCGTAAAGAGAGAGCGAGATAAAAGTCGGTCGCTTCCGTTGCGTGGGAAAACCGGTGGCGGTGTAATTATTGTCGTCCGTGTATCATGCAGTGTGTGACCCACTAATACAGAAACGCCACTTCACCCAGGCCACGAACCCATGACCAGGAGGTTGGAGGCTCTGTTCTCTCATCTCTGGATAGAAGCCAACGAGAAACGAGCATCTCATACTCAAATCACGCATAATTACTAGATCAGGGTTTCTCAAACTGTGGTACGCGTACCCTTTGGGGGTACTCGAAAATTTTCAGGGGGTACGCGGGACAGGTTAATGAAAAATTAAAAACATTTTCCGTTTTGCAATCACGCAAGGTTATTATTTAATAATGAAATCTAATAAATTGAATACTTTGTGGTCGAGTTACTAGGAACCAACATGTGCAATAGGTTTGTATAACTGTTTTGTAGAAGTTCAGAGACAAGGTTAATGTTGGGGACGATTTAAGGTTTTACCTGGAGCCTAGCATTGAGGAACTATGTTAAGACGCAAGCTCATCCTTCTCATTTTTTTTGTAACGGGTTTTAAATATGTTTCCAAATGTATTGTGTTTTTGATGTAAAAAGGTTTTTTAATTTAACCGTCACCCCCCCCCCCCCAACATCTCCTCGTGGTAACAAGGGGGTACGCTAGATTTTAATTTTTCATTAAGGGGTACTGTCCTTGAAAAAGATGAGAACCCCTGTTACTAGATGACTAGCCCAATCCTGCAGTTTGACGTATCTGACAATTGGACAGATAGTTTACTATCAAAATCTAAATGAATAAGATATTTATTAGCGGTTATCACGTGTTATTGGCTATACAGGCTATTTAAAAATTATAATAAATGTACCGACATTAAATTATTAACTGAACTGGTAATGTAGGGTATTTATTCAATGAAATACATTGGACTTTCATTTTTATGAAATAAATGAACTTCCACTGTTCTATGTAGAAATATACATGTGAGAATCAAACATCCTACAATCCTTCACAAAAATACTGATTACTTAGTGAATTTATACTTTGAATTTTACAAAACGACAAACGTCGTGTTTTTTCAAACAGAAATGATTCTTACATTGATATTATATCATAATTATTGATCTAGCAATAACAAATTAAAGCTGTTTGGAAACCCGTTTATTTCGGGTTTAAATTTCTGGTGATATAAATGATTTTAATTTTACTCAACCTTTGGCAATAATATTGGAGCTTCGGCCAATTTTTCAGCATAGAAATAGTCCAACTATAGGCATCACAGATTAGACACATGGACTATGGGAGCATTCAATAAAGCCATGTTGTACTAAAATGTATGAATTATTTCATTTTCTCGTCGATTTAGTCCCAAATTGATAGATAAACCAACCTTCTTTTCATCTAGGGAGACTTAGAAATCACTTCTGCTACTGCGGAGTCAGGGAGAAGTTCATAGAAGTAATACGAACGGATTAATACGGAATCTACTTCATAATAATACGATTTAGAAATGCATTAGATTAAGACTAGGACATTGTATTTTGCAAGGTTTTAGGAAATCACAACCTTCTAACCTTCGTTAATTACAGGTAAATCAGGAACGAAAATCTAGCTCAAAATTTACTAAGTTACTTGCTACCATTATATTGAAGATCCACAATAAAATAGGAGACAATAATAATCCTCACTTCAAAGAATTCTCATTAAACATTCAAACATAAATTTTTGGTGAAAGTTTGATTAGGCTAATTATGCAAAACAAACAATTGTTAGGACACCAACAGCCAAACCCACCTACAGACTTGATCGCATCACACACAACTCAACGCACAGCTAGGTGCGTTCGGTGAGCTATTCCCACGCGCTTCATTCAAACGGTGATTTGGCGCTATATAACAGCCACATGCCAATCCCACCTATATGAAGAGTATGTATCTATGATCGCACCCAGCCCGACCTAACCTAAAATTTAGAAAGGATGTGTGTCCATCCCATAGTACATCAACAATATATCTGTGTATATTGTTTATACATATATTTGTGGTTCATCCATCTCGTAATACTATCAAGTCCGACACACCTCTTCTCACCAACTATATAGGCTGTGAATAAACTAAAGATATAGAGCAATGCGTGAAATAAAGACAAGTTTTTAACTAATAATAGAGGACATACACATGTGTGGGCGATAGCGGTTGCCACTGTGCAGGCTATATACACATGTGTTAACAAAATGTAACACATAAATGTATAAATGTAAATGTGTGTGGAAGAGTGATGGAGCGTTGGTGGTTAGGTTAGGTTAGCTACTAATAATTACTATAATTTATCAGCCACAACCGCAGCGTCAAGAAATAATGCTATTCTTAACTTTCCCTTCGTCATGATAGGTGTAGTTCATACAATGAGGAATCCTCTCCTAGCTAGAATATCACTAATTCAAATGATTTTTTTCATGTTATAAAATTGAATCCCCGAAATTTTATTTTTTTTGTAATTTTCTTGTACATAATTAGAATATTTTACAGAGCCTAATCTGGAACAAACACCCTATTTCATTCCAAATTGAATTTTTGCTATATTGCTAATCCTTTTATAACTACTAGAGCTTGTGCAAGTAGAACAAATGAATGTAGAACTAAAAATTTAAATAATGTTTTATTACTCATTGTAGTATTGAAAGAATCGTAACCTATCGTGGGCCTAACTACTACAGTCTAAACAAAACTAGATACAAATTTTTGAAATATTATTCTTCTAGTATTTTTTTTTTAGGATGAAACCCACATAGGTCTGAGACCTGTGCGTGAGTAATGAGTTGGATGATGGTGATTGATGAGCTGGACCTACAGTTTTAGGTGGGTTCCGAACCATCGGGAAGTGATTTTACAGCAGAGAACAGTGATGTTTTTGCTGGCCAATCTAATCGGTCACCCTTACAACGAGTGCCCAGCAGAACGCAGCTTATCTCTATCTGATTCTAATAGCCACTAGGACAGTCGTTAGAATGCTGACTCGTACCAAAAAGGAACGACACTCCTTTTTTTGAATTTGTGATCAGTCATACTAGGACACTACTACTTTATAACCCAAGTTTCTGGTAACAATAATATTTAACAAGCACAATGTTCAGTATGAATCAGCCATTAACTTAATGATACTGCCACAAAATAGATACTAAATATCTGATAGTAATGTAGCGAATATGAAATTGGAGAAAATAGAGAGGAAGAAGGAACAGTGGTTCTCGGTGTTATCTGCTATGTAAATGTTTACTTCTAAGCAATTAATTACTCTGCTTGTGACACTTTTATGGTGTTTACTTGGTATTTAGTAGAATGTTCTAGTTGTTTGATTAGAAATTAATGGAGTCTTATCGAATATTGTGGAAAGTTCCAGTTTCCTTGATTGTTTATTTTAGAAATCGGTAGAAGTTGGTAGAGAAATCTAGAGATATCTCAATTATGAAAAATCATATAAATAGAGGTGGACTTTTGTAAATTAGTTCATTCTTGTTTGAAACTCATCGTGATAAGTGGCAGTAGTGACAGTTCCCGTTAATACAGACAGTGAAATCCCGTTGGCGCTATTACAAACCATCTAATGAACTTTCGTTGTCTGTAGTGATAATTCTTTTGACAGTTCTATAGTGATAGTTCTTTTACCTATTACTGTATTACAGACTTGTGCTACGTACTGCAGCATTCATATAACTTGGCAGCGTGTAGCAGATGAGAGGACTTGCTAAATCTGAACCCAACTGCTGCCAATTTATATGAAAAATACATTAAGTTAATTGTTCTTTTTCGACGTTTCTTTTTGAATATTATTGGACAGTTTATTGTCGAATATTGTGGAAAGTTCGAGTTTCCTTGATTGTTTATTTTAGAAATCGGTAGAAGTTGGTAGAGAAATCTAGAGATATCTCAATTATTATTGATATTGCATTCACACCCTTCTTCAAACACTCACTCGCTCACTATCTATTCAATATTAGATCGGCCTTTTAACTTTTAGTGATTGATTGTTGTACATTTTATTTAAATCTCTTTATTAGTTGAACAATATTGATTTATCTGTTTTAAATTGCTCATTTTCTCTGTAAGACATTACCGATCAGTGAGTGTTGTGATTATTTGTGTAAATAAAGTGCGAGTGATAAAATTAAGTGTTGCCAGCATTATTTTAGACATAGAACCCGTAACAGTAATAAACGTAGCTCTACGATACTGATGTTCTATTACAATCTTTGGTGTAGTGAAAAATATGTCCAATGTAAATATCCAATTAACAAGAAAAAAACACTAAAATTTCAGCTCAATCTTGAAGATGAAAATTTCGTTAGGAAAATGAATTAAGCGTTAAGCCCTATTTAGATTTCTCAATCTCTAAAAGGTTCACCACGGCAAGGGAGAATTCACTATCATTCTTCTCCAGTCGGGAATTCCTATGAGGCGAAGGCTAAGCCTGAAATCTTTTGCGAAGAAAACGTTGGACAGAAAAGAGCAGAAGAACGAAACGTAGAGAAGAAATAAAATAAATCAAAGCCAAAGCGACGACGACAAAGATATTGCACCGTCAATCTTATTCTTCCTCAAACACACTTGGTTACTCTCTCATCCTTTCTCTGTCTTTCATGTCTTTCTAAATCTCTTATATTACCTCACCCCCTTCTTCAAACACTCACTCGCTCACTATCTGTCCATCGTTCTTGCTCTCTCACACACACACACTCTCTTCTATCTCTCTCTCCTAAGTTCTCTCACCCTTTAAAACCTCTCTCGTCCTTCAACCATCTATTCCAAGTGAATCTCTTCTTTCTATAAACGGACAGTTTCTTTTTTCAAGACTTTCCCCAGAAAAAAAAGAAAGGAAAAAGATCCTGACAATGCACAGCATTCTTTCAAGCATACTGTTCTGACCTCTGCAATGGACAGTGGACAATCATCCCGGCATCCATATTGGATTTTTCAACCCATTTGACGATAACCGATTTCGAAAAATGGTAGTCCTTTTCAGTATTTGGTTCAAGTATCATCAGACGATAATTTCCAAAATGATGAGTATAAAGATATTTTTTTATTGGAAGGATGAAGCCCACATAGGTTTGAGACCTGTGCGTGGGTAATGAATTGGATGATGGTGAATTGATGAGTTGGACCTACAGTTTTAGGTGGGTTCCGAACCACCGGGAAGTGATTTACAGCAGAGAACAGTCTTTTTTGCTGGCCAATCCAATCGGTCACCCTTACAAAGAGCCTAGGAGTTTCGTAGCTTGTCTCTGATTGAACAGATACCTGCTACTGCACTCGGCTATCACTTCCCAATTTGAACAAGATATCCTACTACTAGTCTGCTATTATACTACTCTACTCAATTGGTTGAATGGTATAGACATAGACGACGAAAGAAGCAGGAATTATACTCAAACTAAAAGAGAATGTTACATTAGATTAAGGTTGATCTTTTGGTAGTTTAGATTTTTTTCGGAGGATGAAGCCCACAGAGGTCAGAGACCTCTGCGAGGGTAATAAATTGGATGTTGGTGATTGACGATTTGGAACTACAGTTTTAGGTGGGTTCCGAACCAAAATATGTTCACAATATGTAGACGAGCCTCTTCCTTTTTTAACTATCATTTATTTCCATCTTTCCCACTATTTCTTTCTTTCTTCTGTCTTGTTCTTCTTTTCTCCATCATCTTTTCAATTTGATTCTTGTGTATTATTTTATTGCTTCAATTTTTGGAACTCGCCTGTGTCCAAAAATTTCCTTTACAGGCTAAATGGGTTCTATTTTTGTTTTTGAATTAATTTTATTTTCATGAAGGACGGGAATAAATTCGATTTTAATTTGTCTAGAGAATTTCAAACAGATCTGGCTTACTAAATGAAGACTGCGGATTTTTTATTATACTGTAATATTAATATTTCATTTATTTCTAGGACTCAATTTTTCTTTCAGAGGATGAAGCCCACATAGGTTTGAGACCTGTGCATGGGTAATGAATTGGATGAATGTGATTGTTGAGTTGGACCTACAGTTTTAGGTGGGTTCCGAACCAAAGGGAAGTGATTTTACAGGAGACAAGAGTCTTTTGCTGGTCAATCTAATCGGTCACCCTTACAAAGAAATCCTAGGAGAACGCAGCTTAGCTTATCTCTATCTCAGGGTTTCTCAAACAGTGGTACGCGTACCCTTTGGGGGTACTCGAAAATTTTCAGGGGGTACGCGGGACAGGTTAATGAAAAATTGAAACATTCTCCGTTTCGCAATCACGCAAGGTTATTATTTAATAATGAAATCTAATAAATTGAATACTTTGTGGTCGAGTTACTAGGAACCAACAAGTGCAATAGGTTTGTATAACTATTTCGTAGAAGTTCAGAGACAAGGTTAATGTTGGGGACGATTCAAGGTTTTACCTGGAGCCTAGCATTGAGGAACTATGTTAAGAAGCAAGCTCATCCTTCTCATTTTTTTTGTAACGGGTTTTAAATATGTATCCAAATGTATTGTGTTTTTGATGTAAAAAGGTTTTTTAATTTAACCGTCACCCCCCCCCCCCCCAACATCTCCTCATGGTAACAAGGGGGTACGCTAAATTTTAATTTTTCATTAAGGGGTACTGTCCTTGAAAAAGATTGAGAACTCCTGCTCTATCTGATTTAACAGATACCTGCTACGGCTCACGGCTATCACTTCTTTTGGTAGTGTTTAAATTACGGCTGTACTACTATACTATATGTATACTACCTATACTACTACTGTATGTGACTTAGAAGACAGCTTGTATATGCGGTACTTTTTTCAATTATTTCAATACAGTCTCCCAATATGATCTCGGATAAAAATGAATCCTAATAATTACTGCTAAATGCATCAAATTTGTATCAGACAAGTCGCCACCTTTCGCCAATTTTCTATTCTTTGTACTAGCCTCGCCGTCTTGATAGACATAGACTATTTCATTCATTTTCTTTCAACAAAATCTCAATATTATTTTTTCTAAATTACTATTACATTTCTTATTGTCCTCGAGTCAATTTAAGTTCACTTGCAATACCCAAAAAGTGTCTGTAATGTCCGATAGTACCTGTTCCGACAAGTTACAAGTAGCCCAAATTAGTAAAAGTGCATAAGTTACAAATAAAAGGAAAATTTCTGGACATCAAACCAATTTGCGTTCGTGACTTATCAATACTTTCTGTAACGTAACTTATGACCCGTGCCGAGATTAATCTTCAACTTTCACCGACTTACCTACAAGAGCCACTAATTAAATTCAATGTTTCAGAAACACATCTGAATGGAAAGTGAAGTTGGGACGGAAGTAAGGCTGCTCCCTTCCTATGTGGAGCATCATCTCACTAAATTGGACGAACGACCGGTTCTGTTTAAACCAGTTGAAAACTAGTTATCCTCCGTGCATTCGTGTGCTCCAGGAACCAAACTGGTTCTCAATTCTCTCAGATTGAAAAACTTTAAAATAGGTGAACATTGAACATTGATTTCAGCATGAACAAGATCGGCTGTGATAGACACAAGGAAGCATCATTTAGGAACATTTCTGATTCGTAACAGTAATTCCGCATTGGCTCTATTCTGATTCCTAACAGTAATATTCTCCTTGATTCAACTATTAAACATATCTGATCCCTAACCGTAGTTTCCCTTGACTCTATTCTGCAACATTTTAAATTTCTGATTGTAATTTTTACTAGATTCTATTTCGGAACATCATTAACTCTTCTCAATTCTATTCTATAATGGAACTCTCCATTCATCACAGCAATGAGTTGTATTTCCAGATTGATAAGAGATTATATCAGAGAACTATACTGTAATAAAGGAAACAACTCTCATGATATCATAGAAATATGAGAAAATGACTGACTCATAATTCTATTATACCAACAAGTGCTTCAATTGTTGCAAGCGTATTGCATTATGTTGTATATGAGAATTTCATAATAGTCAATCTGGAATGGTAACAGGAACTGTTCAATGAAGTCTGTCTAGTAACTAAATAACTAATGGATATTGTATAATTGTATTACTGTATAATTATTGTAAACTTTATTGTATAATTGTACATATTTCAATTCGTAATGAATAGAAGAGTTCCAAACTAAATAATAAATGTAAGAGATCCATCGTTATCCCCTGAATAAAAGAAAATATGAAACTTTTTACACGATAATGGATAATCTTTCCAATTTATCGAGGCCTAATACTAAAATCTACATTAAAATAATTATCATCGGTCAGTTTCAAAAAAAAAAAGCTTTCCTAGATCAAGTCTTCTAAAACACGAAAATCATCATTATAAGCCAATTCACTGCTTTCGAATCACATTCCTTTTAAATCAAGTTTTTCAATACCGTACCTAACTGACAATCTACTTCAAAATAGGGTGAAATGACAACAAAATACAGAACTCTCAATTGATCAAAATTCTTCAAAAACACAATTTTCGTCAATCTAAGCCATTTAGCTGCTTTTAGATCAGTTTTTCTAGAACCTATCAAGCTGTCCGCTTTACCGTTCACCTTCAACAACATCAAAAACAAACAACCGTTGTTGGCCAGTGAAACAACGTTGACAGCACAATGTTGTCAATAGTAAGACCTATATTGTCGTGAAAAAAGCTGATACTGTCAATGGTAGACCAATGTTGTCGAAAAGAAAAAGGTGATATTGTTAATATCAATCACAATAGATAGCTGATACAGTTAGGAGGAAAACAGACAGCGTCATGGTTAGCGTTAAATCGATCTGGCTATAGTCAGGATCAGGACCCAAGAGAAGGCTCAAGATTGGACACAAAGTGTGATAGGCGAGCTGAAATTCTTCAAAAGAAAAGAAGTGTGCAAAATTGACAAAACCTGACAAAAGAGCAAGAAGAGAAGGACAAGAGAAAGGAAAAAAAAGGTGGAGGAGAATGAAAGAAGAAGAGAACAAAGAGAAAAACAGGGATTAGGAAATAAGAACAAAAGGAAAATTGAGAAAGAAAAGAAAAGCAACAAGAGGCAGGATGAGTGAAAAATTTAGAAAATCTGACTAAAGCGCAAGAAGAGAAGGACAAGAGAAAGACGTTGGAGAAGAATGAAAGGAAAAATGGTAAAGAAGAAGAAAATAAGAAGCAGGAAGAGGAAGAAGAAGGAAAAGAAGTTGGAGAAGGTGAAAATAGAAGAAAAATTAAAAAAAAACAACAACAACAATGAAAACTGAGAAAAGAAGAAAAATTAGGAGATGGTGAAGAAGAAAAAAATAAGAAGCAGGAAGAGGAAGAAGAAGGAAAAGAAGTTGGAGAAGGTGAAAATAGAAGAAAAATTTAAAAAAAACAACAACAACAATGAAAACTGAGAAAAGAAGAAAAATTAGGAGATGGTGAAGAAGAAAAAAGAAAGGAAGGAAAAATAAGTACCTAGTCGAATAAAATGAGAGAAAAGGCTGGGGGAGTAGAGGAGAGATTTCCATGGACCACATATTTTCTTCTTAGCTAGCTTTTTACATGTTTCGTTTCTTTTCTCTTTGGTGTACGGGGTACATAGCTCACACAATCACGAGCTGCAATGTGGTGTAGTGACTTGCTTGCTCACTCTTTCTCTTTCAATCTCTCTCTCTCATGTAGAGTGTAGTGGTCACTCACTCTCTCTACACATACACACACCAAACTTGCCATCAACATCAAAGACAAGCCTATCACCTGTCCATCAAACACACCACAGAAATTCTCTCTGTTCCCTGATATACCTACTACATCTATAAAATAGAAACGAAACATGATGTGAAAAAGCAGACAGAAAAGAGAAATTAAAATCAATGCCAGAATCTAGATTAGGATCGTATCGAAGGCCGAAGAGAAGGACAGAACTCACTTCGATTTCTCAACGATCAAGAAAATAGAAGAAAAACAAAATGAGTGGGAGCGACAAAGAATGATTATTGCAGTGGAAGAACGTGGACAGGCGTGAAATCAAGAATAATGGTCTAAAGAGAGGGAAGTGAGAGGGCCAACGATAAATGCCCATTGTGAGAGTGATTGACACACGTTTTCTTTCTGTGTGCCCCGTTTTTGATGCGGTTCTTTTACGTGATGTTCAACGGAGAACGGACAAAGGAAAGGCTAGTAGGAGAAAATCGGGATAAAAATTTGGAAAAATATCACGAACAATGGTGGTGAGTGACAAAATTGGCAAGGAATAGTGATAACGATAATGACGAAGGAGGTCATAGAAAAGCCTAGGTGGAAAAGCGGTTGGGAAGAATTAGATTAATTAGGATTAATATTACAAATAGGAACTATAAAAGAACAGATGATGAGCTACTCCCAAATGGACCACAGTGCTTGTAGAGTTTGGACATAACTACGATAACGCTAATGCTAAAACTTGCACTAGTTTGCACTTGAATTGATCTCGAACCAAATACAATCCCGCTCCATTCAAGATTTGTGTCATCTTTCAATGATAAGCTGAAAATGATAAACTATGACAAATGATAAACGGAATTGAACCATAAGTTTATCAAAAAAGTAAGTATTTGAAAATTCAGGCAATGTAAATCTGAGATACGCCCTTTTTGCCGTTCCTGGACCTCTCTGACAACCGAAAAGCTTTAAATATTTTAGATATTCTACTGGAATTTATCGTTTCATAAATAACTAGCTGTTCACCCGTGAGTTGCAACGGGATTTTAGTTATAATAGCGGTACCCGGCGAATTCCCGAGAGCCAAGCACATACCGCATCTTCCTAGCTTTCCTAAAATGTTCTATTTTGTTTGGTTAAATTGCAATGAGAAAAATGGATGAAACAAAAGCTGAACTTTGATTCTCATCGCCTTTTATAAATAAATAAATAAATAAATAATGGAGAAATAATGGATGAAACATAAGCTGAGCTTTGATTCTCCATGTTTCCTACATGACTGCAATGCTCCGACTACACGATACGCCTGCAGACAGCGTAAATAACGCCACAATATGATTAAAAACTATTGACTTCTATCAGCTGTTCCTTTAAGGATAGATTTCTCCTTTTTGTGTCTTTCAACGAAGACTATTGAACTCCCAAACTTCACAGGAACCATCTCGGGACTATTCTACATTGTGCCCGAAAATTTTATAAAAATCGGTTCAGCGGAGTTTACTGGGAACACACATCGCCTTTTATGTAAGAGATACCTTGTTCGCTCATTCAGATTAAAAAATGACAAATCAATATGGCGTCTGTTTCTGATTTTTTTTGTTTCTGTTTCACCGCGGTCACGTAGCGCTCGTTGGGAACACAATGAGCACGTCGATTTTGGAAATCGAAAACGTAGAAAGCAACTACGGAAACAGGCCGAAAGTCTCCGAGGAATAATGATAGGGCTGCTAGCAACAGCATCTAATGCGTAACCATCATTGCTGACTGCTGTCTGTGCATTCAAATTAAAGGTCACAAAAGCTTCTCTCTGTGACTCCTCTATGACTTTACTTATCTACGTGACTTGACTGTGGTTCACAGTGTTCTTCTAGCTCACTTCGTACAATATTCGGGGAGAAATATTCGATCTGAAGATATTCTGTTCGAGACATAATTTTGTTCATTATAAGAAAGTAATTCTTCCAAACGGGAGGTGGTTTGGGAAGTCATGTCGAGGTAGATCTTTTTAATGACAATAGTTTCAAAATTACGTCGTAATTACACGTTTGTTTTTTTTATCAAAAATTTACGGAATAACAGTAACTTTGTTGTATAAAGTCGTTTTTTTCTTTTTAACCAATAAAAATTTTCAACATAGAAAGGTTCCACAATTGAATTAATAATCAAGTACAGAATTGAATAAATAAAAAAAGTAAATTGATTCCAAAAACAAGACAAATCAATAATTTTTCGCCCATCAACACACTTATTTCAGAGGAAATCGATCAATAAATTTTTCACCTAAGAATACTTTTGATGGAATTTCATCAAGAGTTCTAAAATTCAATGAAATATATTAATTATAGAATATTTTTAATGTGATAGCAGCTTTCGACAAATAAAACATTACTTTTCCACCCATCAAAACTTACTTCAATGACAATCAATACAGTTCAACACACTTTCGATGGAAGGAAATTCATCAAATAATTTTACCGAATTTATCAAAACTTTAAAATTTTCAAAAAAGTCAATAATTTTCGAGAAGCAGGTGCTCGTAAATAATAAATTTTTCCCGTTACCATCTATTTCAATGGAAATTTTCCAATATAGTTTTTTTACCAAATATTTCAATAGAAATTTGTCAATACAATTTTTCAACTACAAAACACTTTTGATGGAAATTTATCAGATGATTCTACAGCATTTTTCAATAGGCCTACTCCCAAAATTTTAAAAGTGAACGATTATCGAAAGTAAATCCATAATTTTCCGCTATCAACATGAAAATATTTATCAATCTCAACATGGAAAGCCGCCTCAAACGCGTGGAGTTCAAACATCCAAAATTCAAACAGTAAGCTCCCTCGAGCCTATTGAAACATTTTGGTGATGAAAGCTAACAGCGGTTTTTGCCTGGGCACCTGCTCACAATATTGACACTCGTTCTGAACTGATGCAGACAGCAATTTGGGCAAATTGTGTCCAACCAGAGCCTAACAAGTGGACCAGTACAAAGCAACAGAGCAGCTGGACATAACTACCAGAGCCAGAGGGATCCCGTTTTTTGATTGGTTCGGTTCCAGCCTCTATTCAAGCACTTGACCAACCACTGACAAGTACACTTGTGTAGTTCTATGGAACTGTAGTTATAAAGAAGTCTACTTCTACATTTTGTCAAAAAAAATCCAGATATACATCCAACCGAAGCCTGAATATGTTGTTTGAATAGGTAATAATGATGTGGTAGAAATTTACAATGGATTCGACTTTATATTTTTACAACCACATTCAATTACAAAAATTGAAACTATAGTAGAGTTTCAACAATAATATAGTACTACGGTATTTTTTGTAATATAAAATTCACAGACTGTTGTATATCATGTTTATTATTTAAGATGATTATGATCCACATAGTAAAGTACAAGCACAGAACTGAATTGCCAACACTCCAGACTCGATCTCAACTCTCACCATGTCCTTGCCGCCACCTGACAGTGGTGCCAACCTAGTGGGCTTTTATAATATAAACTTAACTAACAATAATATGTAACACAGTATAATATAGTTTCTACAGTAGCGCTATAATCGTCCATCTCAAGCAAAATAAAACTATTTTCAATTTCAACAGAAATAAAACATCTATATATCGACCCATCATTCTCGGTCAAATGTAAATTTGAGTGCGCAGTAGACAAACTTCCTACACAAGGATTTAAGGAAGCCGCACTGCCAGAGGCTAGCAATAGCAGCTGATAAAATTAATATACACACTTTGGACAAAGTATTCAAATTTCATTTCCATAATATTCAAAACGTGCCTCACTTCACCATTATTCTCCATTAATCTCAGATTCGAGTCAAGAAATATAGATAATTAGTACATTGACTATAATTTCTACATTGACTTAGCGCACTTCGGAGACCTAGTAAGATAGGCAAGCGTAGAGGTTTACCGAAAATATACACCATATTTATGAAGTCGCCGAAAAATTTCATTTACTTTAAAAAATATATATATATTTATTTAGGAGGATGAAGCCACACAGGTTTGAGACCTGTGCTTGGGTAATGAATTGGATGACGGTGATTGATGAGTTGGACCTACAGTTTTAAGTGGGTTCCGCACCACCGGGAAGTGATTTTACAGCAGAGACAAGTCCTTTTTGCTGGCCAATCCAATCAGTCACCCTCACAAAGAGCGCCCAGGACTTTCATAGCTTATCTCTGATTGAACAGATACCTGGTATCTTTACCCAGAAGTTTGCTTTCCGATTTTTTCATTTTCACCAGTACGTTTCTTTGACTGTATTACTAGAAAATTTGTAAGTAGTTATACTCAAGAAAGTAAATATATACTAGTATACAAGTATTTGACGATAATTTCTTGCTACGCCTATTATCAGAGTATATAGTCTCAGTCATCCAAAGGGGGGGGGGGGGGGGGGAATTACAGAGCACCCACTTAGATCAGCCAATCAGGTGCTTCCATTAAATTAGCCAATAGCGTCACTCCGTGTGCGATAGCCTATATAATATTAAATGATATGTACGTTTAGGAAGTTGTGCTGTATTTGTTTTAGTTTGAGATCGAAAATGGCGTGCTACTAAAGTATGTCATTTATCTGGTGACAACTCAAAGTCCTATTAATCATTTAAACCAAAGTGGTTTCTACTTGTTCTACATGTTTAATGTTGTGTGTTTGTAAAGTTAAAATGACATTTTAGTTGGACTAACCATGTGGCTGAATGGCTTAGTGCAAACAAAGTGGGCACAGAGTGTGTGGTGGACCTCCTTGTGTCCCAGTCGTGTGTGGCGGGCCTCTGCCGCGTTTTGGTTAGCCTCTCTTTGCCGCCCGCCACCGTGACACGCTGTGGTTTAGGAGGGAGGGCAAAGTGCTGTGTTGACCAACCGGTGACAAGTTTCAATGTAAGCCATGATAGAAATAGACAAAGTGTAGAGAGAGAAGCAACTAGCGCCTTAATTGTTTAATGGCAAGCAATTGAACTTAATTGACAGAAGAGTCTCGTCGTCCGTTTAGTTTCACCACTTTACAATCCTTTCGGCTTCTCGTCACTGAGCCTCTCTCTGACCGTCATTCTACCCTCTTTATTCTACATGTCGCTTTTTCATATTCCTCCCTCACTCACTCCACCTAAGGCCGGGTTCATACTAGCTACAATCGCGCGAATGTAGCCAGAGCAATTATTGTGACGGGCAACAGCCTCGCCAAAGCAATTATAAATCACAGAGCTGTCGCCGACTTTTTTCCTATTACAAATACAAAAAACATAAAAATTTCAGATATTCAAATGCTTCTGCGCTCAGCCTCCATTATCCAAACCAACTTGAATTTATCTATCACTACAATTAAAATGTTTATGCTATAAAATAGACCGACCTTCAAGGATCTCTTGGTATAACGGCAACTTTTGCAGTTCAAACAAATATTCTATAAAAATGTGCATATTTATGCTAGAAAAAATCTCAAGTTCCTACGTATTGACGACAATGAGCAATTACTATAGGATTTAAAAAAATTCAAAAATCGAATTTTTAAGTTTTTTTTTTTGCTAGCGAAGTTAAAAACGGAGATGACCTTGTCTACAAACGCGCGATTCTAGTAGAATTGGCTACAGGCCGGCTACATTGCAGTGAAGTGTAGCTCGTGGGAACTGCACAATCTGATCCTGTGCTCTACTAGAATCACGCAACTCTCGATAATTGCTCTGGCTACAATCGCGCGATTGTAGCTCGTGTGAACCCGACCTAATCCATGTACATGTGCTTCCTTCTCATTGTCTCTCCTTCTTCATGTTTCTTCAATTACTTTTCTTCCTTTTTCTCATTTCAAGAACCTTTCCACATTTATTTATAAGCTTTCACATTCCTCTCCATCCTTTTTCCTTTGTGAGCCTTGTAGCGGCACTTTCATCTCAAATTAGACATTCTTTTCTCAATTAATTATCTCTTTCTTAAAACATTCCATCCTCCGTCTCACTGTTTATTATCCCCCTACCCTTTACTTCAACTATTTTTGCTTCTGGTTTTCTTCTTCTCCATTCCTTCTCATTCTCTTTCTATCTTTTTTCCGTTCTATTTTCATTACTATCATCTTCGAACTCTCTATTCTCCAAGTGTTCATTTCTCCTTTTCCCCTCCATTTTTTCGCTTTTTTCCTCCTACTACTCTCCTATAACCAACCCTCTTTTCATTTCCTCCATCTACCTCTTTTTCTCCTCCTCCTCTTCCGTCTTTTTTGCCTCTCCTTCATACTACTAAAAATCATCCTCATTGAGGGCGTTCTTAAGTAGTCGCCATAACGAAACAAAACCTTCAATGTAGGGTCCGACTACACGGAAATCCAAATATTTTTCTTTGTTATTAAAAGACAGCAAATGAATTCCAGAGTAGACATGCTTCAGTTTTCGTCCAGCGACTAGGAAAGTGTGGTGGCTTTAGTAATTTTAGGACTGCGGTTACCGACTACAAAACAAGTATAATTATCATGTTGGCAGCCCTGACCGCAACTGTCTTTTCCAACAAACTAAATAACGAAATTATCGTTTCTGTAGCATGCGGTGGTCAGCTCACAACCGCCGCCATTTTGTGCCTGCGTTCGTATGTGCACTATGAATTTAGGCCAATCTTAAAGATGTTACTTAGCCTAATTGGATCATCAATAACCAATCAGCTTGAAATTGTAGGATTGGATGAGAGCTGTACTGTGCAATAAGTGCAACTATTTATACGAGTTATATGAGAGGGAGTTTATTAATTATGTGGTGCGGAACAGTTTGAATACCATACTTGAATGACGAGCTGAGTTTATTTAGAGGCGCTCAAGCTATGCTTTGCTGGGTCGAAATATGGGTAACTGAATAGTCTAGAATCTTAGTTGATATTTTTATTCAAATTGGTGTATTTTTGTTTTTATTGGGAAATAAATCTTATTCTATAATGCATCAAGATCCAATAACAGGTGCAAACAGAAACGCCGGTTTAGTGGCATTTTGTAAAACATGGAAATCAATGAGTTCACACCTCACTCCAATTACCGCAACACATTTCTGAGATTTACAAAAAAAAAAAAAAAAAAAAAACGCCCCACATCCCCCATATTGCATTTCTGCGCTTCTATTGTATATGACAAAGAAATATTGTGAACAATATTGGCAAACTTGAAATTCCCAATAGATTGTACATTGTAGTCGCACGTACAGTATTTGCCGATTTACACGCGCGACTGTGGTGGCTGGATTGGTTGACAACGAATGGCAGAGTAAAGGAGAGGCCGCAAAAGCAAACAGTAATAGTGAGGAGGAAGAGCAGGAAGAAGAGAAGGAGGAGGAGGAGGAGGGGAAGGAGGAGGAGTATGACGAGGATTAAGAAGAGGCGGCGAAATTTCTAATCAAACGCAGCTGGGGCTGGTAAACAAACAGAAGCAGCAGAACTAGAGACGGCTGATAAATGAATTTCGGTGCGGTTGTGTTGGTACCACTGGTTGAATTGTGTGGTGTGGGAGCGGTGGAGACATGATTATAGTGATGAAGAGGATAGGGGAGTGAGCATGAGGGATATTATTTGCTTAAAGTAGCAGCATTCGCAAGAGAAAAATTCTAGTTTGCTCCAGACATTCAGCAGTAGAAGAGAATAAGGGCAAGCTGAAGAATAACAAGAGGAAGAAGAAACAGGAAATGAAGATGCAGAAAATGAAAGATGAGGAAAGAGGGGGGGGGGGGGGGGAGGGAGGAGAAGATCAAGAAGAATAAAGAAATGTATGAGGAAAAAGAAGGAGAATAAGGATCACAAGAAACAGGAGGAGGAGGAGGGTGCAGAGGAGGAGGGCGGGGCAGAGTAGGAGGAGGGGTCAGAGGAGGAGGAGGAGAAGGAAAAAAGTTGAGTTTTTCTTCATTAAGAAAGTAGGAAGAAGAGGAAAAATACGAAGAAATGTAAGACAAGAGGATTGAAAAAAGAACAAAAGAATGGGGAACATAAGAAGAATATGATAATGAAGATGATGATGATGATGATGTGGGAGAAAGTGGAAATGAAAAAGAGAAGATGAAAAACAAGTAGAAAAATAAAAGAGAGAATAAGATATGAGGATGGAGATGAAGAAAACCACAAAAAATAAAGAGGAAAAATATAAAGAAGAGATAGAAAAAAAGTGAATAGAATAAGGAGCAGAAAAAAGAGGAAAAATAAGAAGTAACTGAAAAAAAACAAATAGTAATTCATTTATGAACAGAAGAAAAAGGTAATAGTAGAAGAGAAGAAAAGAAGAAGAGAAAGGATAGAGTGATAATGATGAGGTACAGTGAGATTAAGAAGGAAATGAAAAGAAAATGATTCTACAAGGAGAAGCAAAGTTATTGCTTTATTGGGATTCAAACTGGGTGGGTGTTAGTAAATTGTACTGTACAAACGCCATCCACAGTGCTCCTTACTTCCTTCCTTTCTCGCAAGGCGATAATCCTGTTTTAGTTGTTTGTACCGGGCTTTACTTTAGTGAGTCCGTTGTCCAGAATTCCCACCAACTTCCAATTATTTCCGATCGCAGGATTAAATGCGATGGCAAGATTCGGTGTTGGGTGTGGTTCGTATTGGGACAGTTGATTTTTTTGTAGAGGGGGGAGGAAGAGGAGGAGGAGGAGGAGGAGGAGATTGAATAAAGTCATCAGGTTCCGTAAACAAGCATTCTGTGAAAAATATCACTGCAATCATCATTGACAAGACTAAATGCTATAAAATGTTTCAAATGCAAATAAATTCAACTAGAAAAAATTGTCAAGATTCAAAGAGATAATCAACCATTCTCTAGCTATGTTTTATTCAAATGTTTTATTCAATACTGAATAGTGTTTACTCTGACCAATGATTACTTAATAATGTTCCTGAACATGATTATCACAGAAACGTTTCAAATGCATATGGATTATATATTTTTAAATATTCAAGGAATCCTCAAAATATTTAAAACTATGATTTTGATTTGTATTATTACGTTTGGTAGATACAAGAAGATGATCACATGACACCAAATGATTTATTGCAGAATTCAGGATAGAATCGAGGTATTCAGGATAGAAGCGAGGTTGAAGTGAAAATCACTTGTGTTTCATAAAACGAGAATTCAGGATAGAAGCGAGGTTGAAGTGTAAATCACTTGTGTTTCATAAAACGAGAATTCAGGATAGAAGCGAGGTTAAAGTGTAAATCACTTGTGTTTCATAAAACGAGAATTCAGGATAGAAGCGAGGTTAAAGTGTAAATCACTTGTGTTTCATAAAACGTTACTCTACGTCACGTTAAAAAACCTGCTTTATACTTGCGCTAGCTTCTACAGTTTTTTGTGGATTCTGGAAAATTCTATGAAGGTTTTTATACAGTTTCATACATCGTGGCTTTCCATGTCATACAACTTTCTTATATAGACGTTTCTATATAGTAGACTTTCTAGGAGTCCTCCACTAGTACAATAGTAGACTAATCCTAGAGTTTTATGTCCCTTCAGCTAGTGCTAGAGGTTGAAATTTTCACTTTGCGATAACGTACAGTCTCTTGATTGCAATCCAAAAGCAATAGGATGTAAATTAAAAGAATAAAACACTGTTAAATGTTGTCAATTCCACTTCTTTATTATTACAGCACTGGACCGCGGTTTCGTGGCTTCACCAGTCACATTTTCAACAGTACTAATACATTGTTTATAAAATAATGTTAACTAATCTTCAAAAATCTTAAAGTTAACATTATTTTATAAACAATGTATTAGTACTGTTGAAAATGTGACTGGTGAAGCCACGAAACCGCGGTCCAGTGCTGTAATAATAAAGAAGTGGAATTGACAACATTTAACAGTGTTTTTTCTTTTATTATGGAGGTCCACAACATCAACAGAAATTCTACAAATAAGGATGTAAATTCATGTCATCCAAACGATTTGTATTGAAACAAATTAAAAACAAGCCTCTATTGACTTCTATTCATACTGAAGGATATATAACGACAAACTATAGTTAATAGGTGAATTACTCCAACCATATGCTCAGTATTAGTTCTCTAACATATGCCAAGTGTGAGTTCTCCACCATAACATGCTAAATACATTGTATTATCAATTTTATGAAAACGTACATGAAAGAGCTAAATAATAAACATCTAACTTCAAGGGAAGTGATAGCCGCGAGCCGTAGCAGGTATCTGTTCAATCAGATAGATAAGCTGCGTTCTCGTAGGTCCTGTTTGTAACGGTGACCGATTAGATTGACCAGCAAAAAAGAGACTGTTCTCTGCTGAAAATCACTTCCCGGTGGTTCGGAACCCACCTAAAACTGTAGGTCCAACTCATAAATCACAATCATCCATCTCAGACCTATGTGGGCTTCATCCTCAAAAAAAAAAATCGAATATTAGTCAATTGGGTTACTAGGCACTATTTAAATGGTATTTGAGTTTAATTTAACCTTTGACAACCTAATCAATCATTCTCTAGCTATGTTTGGTTGAAATAAACGATAATAATCAATACTGAATAGTATTTACTCTGACCAACGAAGCGGGAATAACGATTGGACCCTGTATTTGTATACTTTATGCTCTATCAGTTGGTCTGCATAAATTGTAAAGTATTTGTGTTTGGCTTTCTATATCAAGTCCCAAATTCAATCGATATGAAATTTCATGGGTCACAATGTTGCAAGTGTATCTCTCTTTGTTTTTGTCTGATAAAGAGTCATTGACGGTCTGTTGTTTGTTTTCATGTGGAAAATTTAATAAACTTTCCATCAGTGTGTAACTATTGATAAATACAGTATTGGGAAATAAATTGTCAATACACCATATTGCTGTTGAAAACCTAATTCCTCCCACAATGTTATGGTCATGTCAATAATAAATATGTCTGAATAAATTGGTAAATATATGAGGAATGGGAATGTGAATAATTAATGTTATGTTAAGTATAATTTGATTCATTGCTGGTATATGTGAACCATATTGCTAGTACCATATGAATAAATTTTTTGATGAATTGTATTCAATTTTGATGATAATTTATGATAAATTATCACGGAAATGATAGCCGCGAGCCGTAGCAGGTATCTGTTCAATCAGATACATAGGCCTAAGCTGCGTTCTCGTAGGTCCTGTTTGTAACGGTGACCGATTAGATTGGCCAGCAAAAAAGACACTGTTCTCTGCTGAAAATCACTTCCCGGTGGTTCGGAACCCACCTAAAACTGTAGGTCCAATTCATAAATCACCATCATCCTACTCATTACCCACGCACAGGTCTCATACTTATGTGCGCTTCAACCTCAAAAAATTCTTTAATAACTGTAATTTATTGACTAATTTATTTATTTCGTCCTGATAACAATACATAGTAGGATAGTACATAACATTCTACATTTATTTTTAAATTATGTGTAGATTACATAAATAATATTCACTACATTAATTTAGCCACAATCTGGAAAGATATAATTCTGATTACTGCGAAAAATAATAACTAAAGTAATAACAAATAATTATATCACTGCGAAAAAATAATACTTTCATAAACACAAAACGGTACAGCAGCCACAATTCACTCCTAAAATCTTATCACACAATAGAAAAAAGCTGAAAGTGCTCCTTTCTTGAGTTCATTTATAATCATTCACATCAGTTTACAAATAATATAAAAGAAAAGCTCAAAATCTTACACGCACGCTATTTATAAGATAGAGATGGCAAGTTCGACCCAGAGCGGTATTTTAGAAGTAGATTTGAATAATACTAGGTTATCCCGGGTCGCATGAATGTGCGACTTTATTAAACTTTGTAAAATACATTCCAAATGTAGATTTTCTACATACTGAACGACAACATTTTTCAATTCTTTATCAGCTGATAAATATAAAATTTTCTTAACACACCTGTGCTAAATAAATTGTTTAATTCTTCTTTTTCTTTTTCACCTTCTTTTTCTTCTTCTTTTTCTTCTTATTCTTTTTCTAACTCTTCTTCTTCTTCTTCCTCTTCTTTTTCTTCTGCTTCTTCCTCTTCTTTTACTTTTTCTTCTGCTTCTTCCTCTTCTTCATTTTCTTCTGCTTCTTCCACTTCTTCTTTTTCTTCTTCTTCTTCTCCTTCCTCTTCTTCTTCTCCTTTTTCTATTTCTTTTTCTTCTTCCTCTTCTTTTTCTTCTTCCTCTTCTTCTTTTTCTTCTGCTTCTTCTTTTTCTTCTTCTCCTTCTTCTTTTTCTTTTTTCCTCTTTCTCCTTCTCCTTCTTCTTTTTCTTTTTCTCCTCTTTCTTCTTCTCCTTCGTCTTCTTCATCTTCTCCTCTTTCTTCTTCCCCTTCTTCTTTTCACTCTCTCTTCTTCTTCTTCTTCATCCTATCCTCCCACCCTCTCTCTCTGAATGAACAATGAAAAATAAACTTTTTGTTTCAAAACAGCTGATCATCAAATCATAAGTTGAAATGTGAAAATTGTCAGCTCACCGATCCCTATGTTAAAGCAATGGCAAAAATTGAAACTTTGATCGTTCATTCCTCATGTCCACTTTAATGACTTTTTTCAAAATGTAAGACCTTATCAAACATCTACTCGATGAGATCTTTCAAATGAGACGTGAACGAACAAAATCGGTCGAGAAACCACGGAGCAGTTGTCATCACAAAAAAACATGTTCGCCTATTTTATATAAAGATATACAGATAACATTGAACGAATAATTCAGATACTTGGAAATTCACTATACAGAACTTCTTCTGCATCTAAAAACGCCTTATATACAGATATACAGATATAAGATATACAGATAACATTGAACGAATAATTCAGTTACTTGGAAATTCACTATACAGAAGTACTTCTTCTGCATCTAAAAACGCCTTCTTGCCAAAATTCCACAGCTTCAAATTCTGCCACGTTAATAAACAGAAATATTCTCTCATCACTAACAATATATTGGCGTTCAACACACTCGACTACTTATGCTGCAGCTAATAAACTCACCACCCTTGTCAAATAACCTGCCACAACGCAAAAACAACTGGAAAGTGCAATAAAATCAACAGCGATATGCAATTAAACGCACATAAAAGTGCAGTTACCGATATTATTAATCATTGTCAGCCTATTCAACGAATATTTATTCGCCAAAACTTTGCGCTGTCTAATCATCGGTCCCGATGAGAAACAAGAAATGGTAACATCATTCAAATATTTTAAGTAGTTAAATGTAGTATTCAAAGACTATCTATAACAGGCTTCGTTGTAACAGAAATTGCTAAAATTATTATAAACCAACAACTCTGTAAAATGAATAATAAGACGAAATTGTTACAACCCCATTTATTAAAACATTGAGAAACTAGTTTCGGTTGTTATACCATTATCAATCTCAATCTAAAGTACAACTAAAACTAAAGTACAGAGAAGCTTAATATATACTGAACATGGAATGATACTATTGACTAAGCGAGAAAGAGGCTGACCTTCAACGAAGGTTGTGATTGGCTGACAAGTCACGCCCCCCTGGTGGGAGGAGTAACAAGCAAAAATATGAGTCAAATCAATGACGGAAAAAAGTGAACATCTAGAAATCAACAAAGCAGAAAATACGTAATAAGGCTAGAATTGAATCAAATTAAAACTAAAAAATTAGAAGCTCACTGAAATGCAGTCAAGGTCAACCGAGAGATACACGAAAGAACTGTTTTTTAAATGTATGCTGGAATTATGATGAAACCAAGTTAGTTGCTAATTAGTTGTTAGATAATTAGTTAGTTGATAATTCCAGCCTACATTTAAAAAACAGTTCTTTTGTGTATTTCTAGGTTGACCTTGACTGCATTTAAGTGAGCTTCTATTTTTTTTAGTTTTAATTTGATTCAATTCTAGCCTTATTACGTATTTTCTTCTTTGTTGCTTTCTAGATGTTCACAGTTTTTAGTTATTGATTTGACTCGTATTTTTGCTTGTTACTCCTCCAACCAGGGGGGCGTGACTTGTCAACCAATCACAACCTTCGATGAAGGTCAGCCTCTTTCTCGCTTAGCCAATAGTATCATTCCATGTTCAGTATATATTAAGCTTCTCTGTACTTTAGTTTGATTGAGATTGATAATGGTATAACAACCGAAACTAGTTTCTCAAAGTTTTAATAAATGTGGTTGTGACAATTTCGTCTTATTATTCATTATGGATACCTTCCACAATATCATCTTCGCCACTAAAAAGAAACTCTGTAAAACTCAAGATAAAGTAAGTTAACGAGAGACTATTAACAAGATAATACATACAGACACTCTATACTTCCTTGCTATGCTATTTATTGGTGAAGGGGGGTGGGGAAAGTAGTGTGGTATTGCAGGAACGGCCTAACCAATCACAGGCCTGCATTTCAAGGTCACCCCCCTTAGGCCACGCCCCCCCCCTGGCCAATGGGAGAAGACCACGCCCCTTTAGGGGGGAGTCGGCCATTTTGTAAATTTTTGAGGCACGCCATTGGCTGCACATGTTGGAGTGGGGGACCCGTTTACCCCCCCTCAAGCCCCCTGGACCTATCCCCCTTCAAGCCCCCCTGCCCCTGTCCAAAGGAAAATGGCGCGCGCGCCCACGGTCTTTTTCCTTTTTTGTAGGTTTTGCCCAAACCTGTACTACATGAAAACAGCCATTTTGAATTGTTTCCACTTTTTTTTTGGGTGGGGGGATAAGTTTAGGAGAGAAAAAATAAATAACCTTGTTTAAAACAGCCATTTTCTTTATGTAGGCGTCACCCAAACCTGTACTACATGAAAACAGCCATTTTGAATTGTTTCCACTTTTTCTCTTTTTTTTAGGCTTCGCCCAAACCTGTACTGCATGAATTTTTCTTTTTTTTTTTTAGACATCATTCAAGCCCGCACTGTGTGGGGGTAAGGTTAGGAAAGAAAAAAATAAATAACTATGTTAACAGCCATTTTGAATTGCCTCCTCCACCTCCATCACCTATAAAATGGAAGTCCTATCTCTCTCATTGCTAGAACTTTCTTTGTCTAAAAAATCTTTTTATGAGTAGTTTTTATAACGATTTATTAACCGTTGTTGCTCTGGTGTTGGAAACTGGTTAGCATCATATTTAACCTCTGGCTCTGACATATTAATCCTACGAAAAAACTCATCAACACAATGTTCTAGTGTAAGCCCACGACTTTCCAATTCCTCCCAGTTGAAAGTTCTCATAGCTATCAGACACTTTCCTATCAAATGATAAGCATATCGATACATTATAGTATTTAAATAATTCTTGTAATCCTGACTATTATGTACATAATCGATTAAAAGGCTTTCTAATACTTTTATACTTGTGTTAAGATTTTCAAAGGAGACAAATCCGGCTTTCTCATTTTTAAACTCTGTTCTACTCAGCAAATTATCTTTTTTCTCTTTATTAAAGTCATCTTTACTGAGTAGTTTTTCTCTCTCATTTTTGAATTCTGTTCTAGTCAGTAAAATATCTTTCTTAGCTTTATTAAAGTCATCTTTACTAAACAGTTTCTCTTTCTCATTTTTGAACTCTGTTCTACTCAGTAAATTATCTTTTTTCTCTTTTTTGAAGTCTTCCTTACTAAGCAGCTTTTCTCTCTCATTTTTGAATTCTGTTCTAGTCAGTAAATTATCTTTTTTCTCTTTATTGAATTCATCTTTACTGAGCAGTTTTTCTCTTTGCCCCTTTGCTTCTTCGATAATTATTTTCAAACTCGAATGAAGATAGTCAGTTGAGACTAAAGCTGTTTTTTCTTTATCAAAATTTGATCTAGTCAAAATTGTTTTCTTAAGTTCATCTATTTGTTTTTCACTATCAATAATATGTTTACCGCGTGAAACACGTCCGAACCTGTCTACAGACATGATGTAACTAAAAATCTGAAATTACTTGTGCCTAACTGTTGTGAAAAACATACTCTACCATCAATCTAACAATGTTAGCCCTTTCTGATACATTTCAGCTCTGCCAGATCGAAAATAACTTCCCACAACTGATTAGAATCTGTAATTGTAGTAATGGGATGATCATTGCTACATCCATAGTGAAAATGTCCACGTTCCTCAATTACAATATCTAAGAGCTCATAAATTTCAGAGAGGATAGAATATTTTGAACTAGAATTTTTCCATGAGTCATCGCTATCAGATGACACCTTATCATCATAATCATCCTTATCTTTCTTAACATTTTCAACACAATATTGTGAGAATTTTACACTATTAGCTAGCTCTTTAAACTCATCCAAACTTATACCCATTAACAATCTGGATAATTTCTTGAACTTTGCAAAACTAAAACATTGAGACATTTTTAAGGTTATGTTTTAAAGAAGCTCTCACTGCGTGCTGCTACTACTACCTAACTGTAGCTCTAACAAACTTATACTAAATCAAATGCAATACTTACCTAATATTATATATTCTTCTCTTTCCACCCGACGGGAGGATGAATTCAATTAAACTTGATAGTTTGCTATCAGGTTTAACTAGCTCCATCTTTTTGCCGTAAGAATTTGCGGGCGTTAGCACTCTTAAAGCGCTTCCCCATCTCAAAACTGAAACATTGATTTTGCTTCTACACTAGACTACTGTGAAAAAATATTTTTCATAATAGTCTAATATGGAAAATCTCAATTTATATTCAGCTAAGAAACAGGCCTATACTGCAGTCTACTTATCCTATATACTCACTTTTATTGCTTCGCTTTCCACCCGACAGGAGGATGAATTTAATTAAACTTGACAGTTTGCTATCAGGTTTAACTAGCTCCATCTTTGTGCTGTACGAAGCTGCAGGCGTTAGCTTAAAGCGCTTCCCCATCTCAAAACTGAAACATTGATTTCGCTTCTACACTAGACTACTGTGAAAAATATTCATAATAGTCTAATATAGAAATCTCATTTTATATTCAGCTAAGAAACAGGCCTATACCACTATCTTCCGCATTGCTCTAACATGCTGCATTATCCAGAAGAATCAGCGATGGTTTGTCCTCCTGATGAATACATCTCATAACATATCTCCCGCTATTGAAACTTTCCAAAGTTTGAGCATTCAACTCGGATAGAAACTTTTCCGGCAAATATACATCAAAGTACGAATGTCCACCATGATTATTAATTTCATATAATCGCAGTATAATTCTTGTTCCAAATTGTGTGCGAGCTAACCTTGCTTTTTGAATAGGATAACTAAAGTCAGATTTCAATCCATGTATTTGTACAATAGGAATATTCTCCCGCGATGTCTCATTGAATCTAGTCAAACTGAATGGACGCGATTCCTGCTGCTGCTGCTGTTGTCGCTGCTGATACATGGCGGTTGAGAAAAGCACAACTGTACTCGACCGGCGAAAAACTGGTAATGATGAAAAATATGCTGCCGCCTGCAATCACCCGCCGCCGGTTTCCTTATCCCCACCACCAGATTTCTTCTCCGCTCAAGGACAGACATGTTAAAACATGTCTGTGAGCAGTCAATAACCTTTTGTTTCACATATTGCGCAACACTTGATCTTCAATTTGTAATAGTTTATAAACGCTTAATTTCAACGGTCTGTAATAACGTAGATAATCACTTATTTCATTAATATCGACAGTATCTAGAAAAATCGCCTTTAATTGTTTTGCAAATTCAACATCACCTCCTTTACTTTTAGTTTTTGCGATAGCCTCTTCACACACTTCAAACCAATCAATATAGTTTTGTAATTTTGATTCCAATTCACTATCAGCACTTAACCATTTGCTTGGATCCATAGCAACACTGTTGGCTTACTACACAATACTAAGCAATTTCTGTTTGCATTCAAGTATTTATATGAGTGGTAAAAGAACAGAAAAATTCACCGGATTAGCAACATCGCTTGTTAGATTGCAGATTCTCGCCCTGTGCAAGTACAATTGATATCCACACCATACACAAACCACTTCCTCTCCATTATAATAGAATCCTTGGCGTGCATACTTGCGTTTATTCTCCTTGGTGTAAAATGGACATGTCTTCATACTTTTCATCCTATCCCCCTCGCACAAATAATCTATTTTCCGATCAATTCCTCTCTCCTCCGCTTTACACAACATTGATGATAAATAGTGTTTAGCACTGAATAATGCGCACCTACCATCGGCAATCTTATTATGAATTTTGCAAGCATCAAAAGTCCAACAACTAGAGAACTTTCTATAATCAGGTCTTTCAAAATTATCCGGTATTGTTTCAACTTTATTGTGAAATTTCTTCAAAAACTCTGCTTTTTCTCCACCCTTTGTGTATATTCTATCATAGTTTCTAAGATAAGCTCTTATTGTATCATCAGAATAATCGATTTCGCCCAATTCCCATTTTATTTTATGATGATAAAATTCCAACCAACACACTTCGCGATATGTCTTCCATGATAGCTCTGATTTTGGAAATGGCGGTTTAAAATGTAGAATAATGTAAGTATTTTTTGGATCAATCATCGCAAATTCCTTTAAAATGAACTGATTATTTTCATCCTTGAAACCGTGAAACTCAACAACAGCGAACGAATCATCACTTCCACGTTTGTTCTTCCTCGAATATCCATCACTCACTTCCCCCTCCTCCTCCTCCTCCTCCTCTTCTTCCACCCGCGCACATTCAACCTCCTTGTCTAGATCACACTGCGCTGCCGCTTCCGAATACAGTTTCCTCGACGGTTTCGAAGAACAAATTTCACCCATGTCTTCTAATCCTGACAATAAATCGCCGGTATAGCAAGATGGTAATCGCTCATAGATATCCTCTTCTTTCCCAACTAGATAATCTTGAAGTAAGGTTGAAGAAGTTGATTGCGATAGAGAGTCACACGATGACGAACTTCTACTCGATAGCATGGCCTTTCACCTACTGACATAAAACCTACCCACTCCAACTTATATAGCCTACCTGCTGCACTCTATCGGAAAAACTACTGCACCTCTCTCACCATAGATGTTAATGGTGTATACTCTACAACATTATCGCTTATTAAAATACAATAAGCAGCAGTTGCAGCCGGCACATCTTTTCCAAATTCAAACTCAAGTCTGACGTCTACTGAACTCTTTAAAGTTGTTGTCTGGTGTGAGCAGTCAATCACCATAATCGGTGTATCTTTAGTGAATGTACTAAAATCAATTTCATTCCCATGTTCAGAATTTACCGGCGAATTAGAATAGCTTCCTGCAAAATCTAAAAACATTCTATACATTAACTGTTTGTTACCGAGAAGGTTATCATAGGGAAAGTAAACAGAATTTAAATACAATTTTACATTATACAACTCGCACAGGTCAAATTTAGCCATTGTAGAATTATATTTCAATTTTCTATCTGTTTGAAAGGCTAAAATTACAAATCTCGGCGCATCTGAATACGAAGCGGTTTTAATTGTCCAACTGTGTACTTTTGTTGCCGGTAAAACAGGATATTCGTGAATTTCCCATTTTCTAAAAGCAAGTTTTAACGGACGATCGCTATCAAGTAGGCGTAAAAACCTAAGGCGTACATGATCTTCAAGTTGTAAGTATGGCACTTTCCACTGTAATTTTGTAATGTCTATCTGAACACTTGAACCAGTTGCCGATTCGATGCAATTAATATCCGACGGCGATCTTAACAGTACGAGTTCTTGTTTCAGATTTAATATAATTTGTTGAAAATCTTCAAAAAAAGCTAAAAGTAATTTTAATGGAATACAAAAACTGAACTTGTTTTCGGTTAGAGTATACCCCTCCCTGTCGAAACCGGCCAAATGGTAAGTATTTTTATCAAACACACTTTTCAACAGTAAACCTTTAATAGTACTTGTGAGACCTACAAGACGCGACTTTGCTACAGGGTGACCGGCCAACTCATATCTTATTTCATCAAACATAAACCCGATTGCATTACTTACTAGTTTATACTGTGCATCTATAATGTTACTCACACCGTCTACACCTATTGCAGTCTTTTTACACTTAACTTCACCTTCAATAAGTAGGAACGATCTGCATGGTAGGCTATAGTTATCTTGCGAATTAATTGGGATTCTTATCTCATCAGAATTTGATAATCTTTGGTTTGCATAGGGACCGTGGGAATGGTACTCTAGACTTTTTATCTCGTTAAAAAAATGTATTTGCCTTTCAACATCTAAGATCTCACTTATTGCCGCTGTTGACGACATTATTCCAATTCACTTGGAATCCTAATTTCTCTAAAATCTTTGCGTTTTTAGATGTTAACACGGCGGAATGTGAAACTCTACTAACACTCTTTTGAACCTTTCTCTTCCCTTTCCTTTTCATCCTTGTCCTCTTTCCATTAAGATCACTATTTTCATATTCGCTATAGCTACAGCGAGCCGAATACGGGTTGAATACAATGAAACCCATTTTACTTCTTCTTCTTCTTCTTCTCTCGAATATGTAATCTAACCGTTAATCTGTCTCCTCTGAAATCGACTAATGAACCGTTCTGGTCCGTCACTTTCACATTAATGCTCTGAAACTTGTGCGTATTTAAACGTACATAAACAATTGGATTTGGTGATTCATTAATTAAATATCCTGGAGGAACTCTTGGAAGAAACTCGTAAATGGTGTGTTTTTCTTTTCCATCACTATAACTCCCACACGCCAAATTACATGAAACTTCGATTGTTGTAATGTTGGATATTGAAACAAGTCTTCTGGAATAATGCCAAATAAGCGGTGCTAAGACTTCTTGATTAAAACCCATTATTTTGCCAATTGAATCATTATGAGTTAAATCAATCGGTTTATCAGAATAGATTTCGATTTTCATAGTATTATTATTCCCGCGTATAATGAGACCGTCACCAGCTACATTCAATTTTTCCTTGATCAATTTTACAATATTATCAATTTCATAAGAACCTGTTTCGAGTTTGACTAATTGATCGCCGTATTTAAAACTAGAATTTTTATCTTTAATCACATTTGGAATAGAATTAAAAGTCCACAAATTAACTAATCCAATTTCATATTCACAATTTCTATCTAATTCTATAACCTGCGGTAAATGTTCGTATAGATCGCTGCTTGTACCGGTCAGCGATATTACAGCCATAGCAGTACTTACCTCTGCTACTAAAAAGTTACAACTGAGCAGACAAGAATAACAAACACAGATGCCCGCAAATATTTGTATTAGGTTTTTGTATTTCATCAGCATTATAGAAAACGTTTACCCTTTTCTGTTTCTTCCAATAATTTACCAATTGTAATGGAGGTTGTAGGTTACCGATTGGATCAAAATAGAATACATTTATACCTTGTTTGTCATAGCACACCCAGTGTGTACCTTTTCCTGAATAATTATCCAAATTCACAATCGCCATCTCATTGAGACGAATTCTTTCTGGTAGTGTATCCTGCATATACACACCGCGCAATGGAATTTTCAATAAGTATGCCCACTTTTGTAGATCATGATCAGACAAAGCTTTATTGAGTTTTAAGTTCTCGAAATTAACCGCATTCATGTTTTCCTATTCTTTTTCCGCCTACTTCTAGCTTCGCGTTTAACCGGTTTTGAATGAGTCTTCTTCCTTCTTCTCTTGCTTTTCATAGACGACAATAGACCGTGTGCGTTATGCGGAACCGTCGAAGTCGAGGAGTTTAATATTCTCCCACCAAAATATTCTGGGTATGGTCGGAGATAATATCCCCTTCCCTTTACATGATTTGTCAATCGCTTAATAGCTTCCCGTCGCATAGAATCACTATTCCTTTTTTTACCCACTCCTTCTCTTTTCTTTCTAGATGTTTTTCTCACTCCTTTCCTTCTTCTACCACTACTACTAGAAACATGTGGAATTTTCATTCCAGATCCAATTACCGACTTGGCTTTCATTGCCAAAGTAACTAAATACGCTAATACCTTCTGCTTGTAGTCTGTCTGAGGATTCTTGAATATCGACCAAGCGCTGTCAGCTAAAATTTTATCTGCTCGCGAACGTGTCAAATTATCAGACGAGCGCGAATAACTTATGTCATGAATTTTGCAAGCTTTATCGAGTGAATTAACTCCCGGATCACCTCTCTTAAGCCTTTTTTCTAGCTTTGTACCAGGCCCGCAGTACTGGTAAGAATCAAATTTACCCCAATTAAAATTATGTGGTAAATGCAATTCTCCAGGTAATGAATCTATTGTTTTATTAAGTAGGGTGGACGCCGCGCTACCCGCTCTATTCACAACACCTTTCGCAATGTTACCTAAGACAGATAATAAGCCGCTTCCTATTATTCCTTTCCTCGTTGTTGCTGTTTTTCTTCTTCCTCTATGCTTGCCAGATCTTGTTTGACTGTTTTGACAAACCATCTTTTCGTCTAGACAATCTCTAGAACACTAAGCTCATGTTGATCGCACCGCCCACCTACCTAGATAATTCTGCAAACATGTTTTGTTCTATCTATAAGCTTCTTCACATCTTCTTCTGTTTGACTTGCATAATTGTTAAGAATTTGATAAGAATTGTAAAAATTACATACGTGCGAGTAAGGTGAGAGTAAAGTCGAATACCAACTTTCAAGTTGATAATCAAACGATTTTGGTATATTATTATTTAAACCTGATCGAACACAGGCATTAATAAAGAAAAGTGTTTTATTTTTAGTTCTCTCCAAATCTAATAAGTGTTTAGAAAACCAATCTGATTCGGTATTATCTTTGTCGAGTAGTTGATAACTTGTATCTTCCTTTTTGGAAGATGGTGTATCATGATTGAAGCTAGAATTCATAGTTTCCTTTTCAAATAGTACAGCACTTTGATTGAAATTTAAGACGTTTTGCAAATTTGGTGTAAAACATTTTTGATTAACTAATTCGGAATAATTCAGATAAAGAAGAATTAGAATTGAAAGCCAATATGCTATGCACGTAAAGATGCAAACTATCTTAATCACATTTGCTGTTGATCTTACACAAACCAATTGCGGTCTATATTGATTCTCATTATCCTCCTCTGTGAGACTCATTGCTGCACACGTCTGCTTTGTTCGAATGTATACAACAGACTATGATCATAACCGGTTTCAGTACTCGCAAACATGTTCAAACATGCACATGAAAATCAAATGTTTTATTTTTTTTGTAACCCGGTTTGGAAATTTTCTCTATAAATAGCCGGGTAAGCACACGATTTTCACCAATTACTTCAGTCAGTGTTTGCAAATACCACCACGCTGCCGCCATCATCATCATCATAGCTGCCATTCTAGGTAAGTGTACATTCAAAGAAGGGAAAAAACTCGAAAGAAGAAGATATCATTACTAATGACGTATGTTTTAAAGTTTAGTGTTGAGATTTTTTAAATAATATTTCACAAGAAAAAATATTGCAAAACATACCTGAGGTTGAGTTGTCACGACAGCAGTTGGGTGCAGCAGAAGTTGGGTTGCTTGAAACCGTGTTGCGCGCGCGCGGTTCACAGGATGAAAACTGGTAATTTGACAATTGAAATTTAACGCTTTATATACGTAAAATTCGTCCTTCTTCAAAGCCGGTACTAAACACCGGCCATCATTATGTGTGTGTGACTTTCACAAAGGACAATTACGGCGGCGGGCCAACACCCAAATCGGGAAGAAATTCTAGTTGTCCTTAAAATCGCGTCGGGCTAACGCCTACACCAGAAAGATATTTTCATTGTCTCATCACACTCTGACGTACATCATAAAGAGAATACATCCTTCTGCGGTGTGACGTAAATTAGAAGGGAAATAACTTTGCAAACATACAAAGAAACCGTTTATACTCGCACCGCTGTTATAAATAGCTTAGTTCTTCTATTGACAGTTTCATTGTTGAATTTTGTGCTGTGAAAGACGTCTAAGCTGA
Organism: Conomelus anceps; assembly: GCA_948455865.1. Taxonomy (NCBI): domain Eukaryota; kingdom Metazoa; phylum Arthropoda; class Insecta; order Hemiptera; family Delphacidae; genus Conomelus; species Conomelus anceps. Next base: position 17,849,133 of record OX418221.1, read on the forward strand.
CGTTATTGTTTCAGAATCAACTTCTACCACAACGTGAGATATCCTTCTCTACATTTGTATTAGCATTTTGAGAGGCTGACTGTCCATCCCACCGTGCTGACGACGTATTTTCTCTACAATCACACACGCAGATATCCTTCTCTACAAACAGCCTGAGAGGACACGGGTCATCCTTCACACCTTCTTCATCCATCGTTCGACAGAATTGAGGAGAATTCAACATCGTCTTGAACGACATTCAGATTAGACGGCTCAAAGCACAATTTCGGTGAGATTACATCTGATAATTTGTTTCGGAACTTTTGTTATACAATTATTCAAATGGAATACAAACTTGAATGTTCATCAGCTGTGAATAGGAATGTGTTAAAGTATAGATTTAGATTCATTAATAACGAAATAGATTTAGAGTTACTATTATCAACGTTAAAAGATAAAATATTTGAAATTTTAATTAATCAATCGAGACATTTTGACGGAAACCTTCGTTGGTTCATCGCTGCTACCGTTAATCTTGTAAAGTTATCTGCGTTAGCTGACGTTAGCGGTGATGGACAAGAATTGAAGGTTGAAACTAACGCAACATTTCACAGTACGTCTCATAATATCGTTAATATAAGTTTAAATAAGGATGAATTACTCAGTCAGTATGAAGCGGGGTCTAATAAGTTACAAAATGCTCTTGACAGATTTTTGTGTTTTGGCTCGGGATGGGTTGTTAATCGTATACAATATTTAGACCTTAATTTTGCGAGATACAATCCCATTTATGCTGGGTATAACAATTCATCATTTATTAGCACACCTAAGGCAATAGTATCAAAAAACGTTGTAATTAATATAAAAAACTTACACGATAAGAAGTGCTTTCTATGGAGTGTTCTTGCATATCTGCATTACAGACGTAGAAATTTGAATGTAGAGTATTTAAAACAATACGAGAAAGAGTTAAATATTAAAGGAATAAACTTTCCGGTGGAATTACGTGATATAAAGAGGTTTGAAATTCTTAATCCGTCTATAAGTATCACTGTTTTAGCCTATGATGGAACACGGAAAAAATTTTTCCCATACAGAGTTTCTTTATTTAGGGAAAGACAACATAAAATAATGCTCCTTCTCTTATTCAATGATAATCACCCGAATAAATCACATTACACCTTGATTAACACAACTAAGAATAGGAACGGTTTGTCGAGATTATTATCCGAACTAACCAAAGGAAGAAAAGCTGTACATATCTGTCCTTTCTGCTTTCACAGATTCACATCAAATAAAAGCGCTAATATTGATGGGGAGCGAAATTTAAAACAACATATAGAGTTGTGTAGTAAGTTTGGCGAACAGAGAACGCGTCTCCCCGAGCCGGGGAAAAATATTTTGAAGTTTACAAATTATTCTTTTACTCTTAAAACAAAGTACGTAATCTACAGTGACTTTGAATCTTTTATTATTCCAATAAACAATGAATTTGAAGGCGGCGATGATGATGATGATGATGATGATGATAATGATGGTAGACAATCAAGAAAATCCTATACAGATAAAACGGCTAGACATGTGCCCTGTAGTTACGGTTATATCGTTTTAAATGAAAATGGGGAGATATGTGTGGGTCCACGTTTATACAGAGCAAAGTTTTTAGGGGAGAATATTATTGCACGGTTTCTGCAGGAGATAACCGAACTCGGCGACAGGCTTTACGATGATTTAATGTTAGAAGTACCAATGTATTGCTTAAGTGAAAAAGAACAGTACGAGTTTGATACGGCTGTGAATTGTTCCTTGTGTAACAAACCGTTTGCTGCTGGAGATTTTAAATGCAGACATCATGATCACCACAGCGGCAGATATCTTTCTGCAACACACATGAGCTGCAATTTAAACTGTAAGGTGCCCGCCTATGTTCCGTGTGTTATGCATAATTTTCGCGGGTATGATTCCCATTTCGTTGTACAGTCTTTGGCTTACAATAAACGCAAACTGCGCTGTATCGCTAACTCATCAGAGAAGTTTCTCACAATAACTGTAGGACACGTTAAATTTATTGACAGTTTACAATTTCTAAACACGTCTCTTGAGAATTTAGTAAAAAATCTGGCGGATTGTGATGATTATAGAACAAAATTCAAACGCTTATGTACACATTTTAAAAATGAAGTACATCAAAAACTGTTCTTAAGAAAAGGTGTGTATTGTTATCAGTACATAGATAGTCCCGAAAAGTTTAATGAAACCGCTCTTCCGCCTATAAATGAGTTTTATAATAGTCTATCGGAAAAGGATTTGGATGAAAATGATTACAAACATGCCTTGGAAGTGTGGAATGTATGTTCAATGAAAAATCTAGGAGATTTTCATGACAACTATTTGATAAGAGACATCCTCTGCCTGTCGGATGTCTTCGAAGACTTACGATTAATTTTTTTCAAACATTATGGATTGGACGTATCTCAGTTTCTCTCTTTAGCACACTATAGTTTTCAAGCAATGCTTTTTAAAACTAAAGTTGAACTACAATTGATTACAGACCCGTGTATGCATCTTCTAATCGAATCCGCAATCCGCGGGGGTGTTAGTGTAATACCTAATAGATACAGTCTAGCAAATAACCCATACATGAGTACAGCATATGATAGCAATAAACCTACTTCTTTTATTGTTTACCTTGACGCGAACGCCTTATACGCATTTACAATGTGTAATTACCTACCTTACGGCGATTTTAGATGGTTAACACCGTCAGAAGTTTCCTCACTTGACATTTCAACCGTTGCAGATGACGCGCCTGTTGGTTTTATTTTGGAGGTTGATTTGGATTATCCAGAACATCTCCACGATAAACACAATGATTTCCCGTTAGCGCCATTAAAGCAAAAACCTCCGATGGAATTATTTTCCGACTATCAGCGTGCAGATGATGGGAGGAAACAGATTGTAACAACTAAATTGTTAACAACGTTAGCCGGTAGAAAGAAATACGTCTTACATTACCGTAATTTAAAGCTATATCTAAGTCTAGGTATGAAATTAACAAAAATTCATCGTGTTATAAGTTTTAGCCAATCTGCTTGGTTGAAACCATACATTGATTTCAATAATCAATTACGTCAAAACTCAAAAAATAGCTTTGAATCCTTGCAGTACAAGAATCTTTCGAACAGCACGTATGGTAAATTAATCGAACGTGTGCGTAACAGGTTTAATATGAGGCTGGTGACAGATGAAAAAACTTTGGATCGGTTAATTTCTCGCCCACAAGTCAAACGTTGGAAAATTTTTAATCCTAATGTCGTAGGTGTTGAAATGAAGAAAATTGATATCCTTTTAGATCGACCGATTTATTGCGGTTTCACAGTGCTCGATTTATCCAAGGTTGTCATGTATAACTTTCATTATAATATATTTCTAAATATGTATGACTTTAGGAAAGTTAAAATTCTTATGTCAGATACGGACAGTTTTCTTTATTATGTAGAAACAGAGGATTTTTATGAGGATATGAGGAGGCAAGCACATCTGTTTGATACAAGTGAATATCCTCGAAACCATAAGTGTTTCAGCTTACTTAATCATAAAAAACTAGGTTGCTTCAAAGATGAACTCAAGTCAAGAATAATAACAAAATTCGTCGGATTACGACCAAAATTATATTCGTTTGAGTTTCTCAATGAAAATAATGAAATTCAAAATAAAAATGTAGCTAAAGGCGTAACAAGATACATTATTGATTCAAAACTGAGATTTTCAATGTATGAAAAATGCTTATTTGAACGATGTGTTCATTACGAATCATCAAATTTGATACGTTCCTATTTACACCATATATTTCAGGTTCGAGTGGGTAGAATTTGTATTAGTCCGCTGGATGATAAGCGTTTTTTACTTCCATGTCGAATTAAAACTTTAGCGTGGTTTCATAAAGACATACCTAATTTCAATGGAGAGGAGGAGGAGGAGGAGGAGGAGGGGGAAGGTAGAACTTGAGGTCGATATCGTCATCAGGAAGTATTGGATAGGTCAGGTTTTGTTAGACGAGTGAAAGCACAGTTGAGTTACAGTCGTGTTGTGGAAGGTCAGTTTTTGCATTTCGCGTTAGCCGGCTTGTTGCAGCAAAGGTGAAGGACTCGAACGTGTTTTGCGTTATAGCGTGCATAAAAATCCGGTTGCATATATTATTTATTACAGCATAACGGTGGATGCGAGTCAACATTGAACTAAATTTTACACTCTTCCTTATTCCGAGTGCATGGTTATTACAAAATGAATACTGTTCGTCAACGTTTAGCTAAGGAATTACACTCGAGTGCACGTAAAAACTTTAAAAGACGGAGTTATGTTTTAAAGGGAATTTTGGACATGTTGCAGGCAGATTTAATTGAAATGACTCAGTTTACTAAAATAAACTCTAACTACAGATTTATTCTATCGGTTATTAACGCGTTTTCGAAATACGCGTACGCCGTTCCTCTCAAATCGAAATCTGGTCGCGAGGTGAGCATAGCCTTAAAACCAATTTTTGAGAAAAATCGTGGTGTGCGTTTGCTGTGCACAGACCAAGGGTCGGAATTCTTCAATTCGCATGTGAAGGCGTTATTAAAGAAATATAACATACACCATTACCATGTCTACTCAGACAAAAAGGCTGCTATTATTGAACGATTTAATCGAACATTAAAGTCAAAAATCTACAGACATTTCACCGAAACCGGGAATTATAGGTGGATAGATATGTTAGACAAGATTGTAAGCCAGTATAATGACACCGTTCATTCGACGATTAAATTAAAACCTGCTGAAGTTACACTAAAACATGAACAAAAAATTATTGCCGAGTTAAATAGACAGAAATTACGTAACCTGAAAAAGAACAAAATTAGACCTAAATTTCGTCTAGGCGAAGTAGTGCGCATTTCGAAGCATAGAAATATTTTCGATAAATCTTATCACATCAACTGGAGCGTAGAATTGTTTAAAATTGTTTCCGTGTACCCGTCAGATCCGCCAACATATCAATTGAAGGATTTTAACAATGAACTTATATTGGGGAGGTTTTATGAACAAGAATTAAAGAGAACTGAGTTGGACGAGAATGATATGAATGTTTATTTAGTTGAGAAGGTACTGAAACGTAGAGGACGAAAGGTGTTAGTACAATGGGTCGGATTCAAACATCCTAGTTGGATTAATAAGACGGATCTTCTTGTTGATTAATAATACGTATGTATTTTTTCAGATTATGCCATCATCGCCGCCGTTCAAATTTGAACCTCACAATTGTAAATTGACAAGGCTTTTAGAAAAACTTGTAGATGAGTTAAAATGTTGTTGTACCGATTCAAATTTTACTTTGAACGATTATTTATTATTTTTAAGTGGGAAATGTGAGACAATACAACAATTTGGACATTTAAGCTTTTGTTATCTATCAAAAATAGATTTTGATAGGTTGAAACGTGAGGGAAAAAGATTACCAGACGTTGTTGATACATGTCCTTGTACTAGATTGGGTATGATGGAGAGTGAAATACGTAGGTATGTTAGTGAACATGAAACTTTAAGCTCTTTTGGAAAGGATATTATTGACACTATGTTAGAGAGGTGTGGATTAGAAGCCGAGTTAAAACGTGATTAAGTTTAAGTTGCTAGATAAGAACATTTTCTTTCAATTGTTGAATTATTGTTTAAGAAAATAAATAAGTGTAATAATTTTTAAGTTAGTATATATAGCTTTTGGACATGTTGTATTATTGTTGTTTGAGAGAATATAGTGCGACATCTTGTTGGTTGTTTTATTGTGTGAAAAAACCCATGTTTTATCTTTTAGTTGTAGTTATGACGTGTGTAGGAACGCACACACACACACACACTGTTAACAATGATTGAAAATAAGGTATCAAAGAAAGATGATGTTAAACCTGAAATACCTATTTTAAATTTCGACGAATTGATTATCAGCAGTACAAAGAAGACATCAGGTGAAAACAATAAGCATGGCGATCTTTTTCCGCATAATGTACGCGGCTTGATTATTGGGTCTTCAAATTGTGGAAAAACGAATATTTTGTTGAATCTAATTTTTAATAAAAAAACATTACGCTTTCGCAGCTTACATGTATTTAGTAAATCGTTATATCAACCAAAGTATGTATTCTTGGAAAAGATTTTCTCCACGCTAAAGTTTATAAAGTTTTTTATGTCAGATGATATTTCTAGCATCCCGAACCCGAATGATTTAGAAAGACATTCTTTAGTAATCTTTGACGATTTACAACTGCAAAGAGTTCCACAGATCAAAGATTATTACAGTATGGGACGACATAAAGAAATTGATGTGCTGTTTCTGAACCAATCGTATGCAAGTATTCAGAAGCACATAATTAGAGAGAACAGTAATATAATTTTGGTCTTTAGAGTAGATATATTATCTTTGAAACTCATATATAGGGATTTCGCTGAGAGCGATATGATATTTAATACTTTTAAAAATATGTGTTCCGAGGTTTGGACTAAAGGTGAAGGTCATAACTTTGTAACAATCTGCACGGAATGTAAATTAACCGATGGTAGGTACAGATTGAATTTAGACGTATTTTTAGACCCGAACCAGTTCAAATAGACTAGTATATAACAAACGCGATTTGGCGGTTAGTTGTTGAACGGCATTCTTATTGAGTGTTTGCAATTATGAAAGGTGGTAAGAAAACGGTAGGACAGAGGAGAGGGAAGGAAAAGGTGAGAATAAAACGGCGTGGAAGGGAAATAAAATCGAGAACAAGTGTGAACGCTAGTAGAGATCTTTTAACGAATAAAATTCACGATTTGAGGAAATCCATTGTTGAAAAATTTAATACTTTACGCGGAGTACAGTCTGAAACAGAGACAAATTTGAAAAATAGGTTGGCACCAATTATAAACCAGCTCCAGGAATTGAAGGAATCTTCACTTAAAATTGAAAAACAAATCAAAGCTGAGAAAGGTAGTGAAAAGGATTTCTATATAAAAAAAGGGGAATCAACAGCTGAGGAGGAGGAGGAGGAGGAGGAGGAGGAGGAGGAATTGACAGATAATGAGTCTGTTTATTTCGACGAAGAAAAAGTTGACAAAAAGTCGGATTCATCTACTGTTTTAAGTAAGTCATTTTCGCTTAAGAAAAACCCAGTACAAGTTTTGCTTGATTCTTATTTAGACAGTTTTCACACATTAAAGAAAAAAGGTGTATCATATGGAATTCAATATAATTTGGAAAATGGTACATACTTTATGGGAAATAAGGTACCGATTGAGTTTGTAGATAAATACATTATTGTTAGAGGTAAAAAATTTAAAATAACAACTGGTTTGTTAGAATTACTTTTTGAATCACAACCGAATGACGATGAATGTAGCACACTCGACTTTCGAAATTATAGAAAAATTTTAATTGAAACAGGGGCGCATTTGAATAAAGATGGATATGTAAAGAGAACTAGTGGAATTAAATCACGGTTAATTCAAAGAATGTTTCCATCAAGAACTACTTTGGCTGCAAGACAGCGTGTAGGTAAAGGTTTGCATTTTTTGAGAAATACAAGTCAACACAGATCTTATATTTTCTATGATAATCCAAATGAGTTAGTTAGCCGGTTAGTATTACTTTTATCTTCCAGAAAAGCTGGTAACCAATCACATTCGATCGAAATAAATTCAATTTTGGAAGAACTGAGGGAATCCAACATTATAACCTAGACTAGGCGTAGGCGTGAAGCAGGTGCGCCGATAGCACGGTAGGTTGAAGAGTAGGAACGGGCGAATAACGTAGAAAGGGGACAAGTCGAGAACATGATGTGGGTTGCGAGCGAGCCTTGAGAGCTGCGACAGTGAAGCGGTCTGTCGGGTGAGCAGAATGCGAATTAGCGCACAAAGGAGACAGGCCGACAACATGCTGTGGGTTGCGGCGTGGGGGGTTACGGACAAGTGGAAGGAAACTGGCCGATAGGCGCCCAATATAGTGCTAGCATTTGACGTTGGGTGGGGTAGCCTATTCAGGAGACCGAATAACATTCTGACCGGCAAGTCAGTTCTACGGCAGCTGCCGCTTGACACGGAGCAGGTTCTGTGTTCTTTTTTCTTCTCAACATAAATCGCGTTGATACGCCGGTCGGACTCTTTGTTCTGCAAACAAAATATGACTCAAGGCTTCGCTCTTACTATCTTTGTTTTGTTTTTTTAAACTTTATTCTTGTCTCCTGCTGGAGATGGAAACAATTCAAAATGGCTGTTTTAAACAAGGTTATTCATTTTTTTCTCTCCTAACCTTATCCCCCCACCTAAAAAAAAAAGAAAAATTCATGCAGTACAGGTTTGGGCAAAGCCTAAAAAAAGAGAAAAAGTGGAAACAATTCAAAATGGCTGTTTTCATGTAGTACAGGTTTGGGAGATGCCTACAAAAAAAAATGGCTGTTTTAAACAAGGTTATTTATTTTTTTATCTCCTAACCTTATCCCCCCACCTAAAAAAAAGAAAAATTCATGCAGTACAGGTTTGGGCAAAGCCTAAAAAAAGAGAAAAAGTGGAAACAATTCAAAATGGCTGTTTTCATGTAGTACAGGTTTGGGCAAAACCTAAAAAAAAGAGAAAAAGTGGAAACAATTCAAAATGGCTGTTTTCATGTAGTACAGGTTTGGGTGATGCTTACAAAAAGAAAATGGCTGTTTTAAACAAGGTTATTTATTTTTTTATCTCCTAAACTTATCCCCCCACCTAAAAAAAAGAAAAATTCATGCAGTACAGGCTTGGGCAAAGCCTAACAAAAAAGGAAAAAGACCGTGGGCGCGCGCGCCATTTTCCTTTGGACAGGGGCAGGGGGGCTTGAAGGGGGATAGGTCCAGGGGGCTTGAGGGGGGGTAAACGGGTCCCCCACTCCAACATGTGCAGCCAATGGCGTGCCTCAAAAATTTACAAAATGGCCGACTCCCCCCTAAAGGGGCGTGGTCTTCTCCCATTGGCCAGGGGGGGGGCGTGGCCTAAGGGGGGTGACCTTGAAATGCAGGCCTGTGATTGGTTAGGCCGTTCCTGCAATACCACACTACTGGGGAAGGCAAATTTACCCCTTATTCCTTTTTTCTTCTTACTTTGCTACACCACCCCATTCGTTACTCACACACTTCTAACTTGCCCCAATACACCACTCGCCCCTTTTAATGCACCCATTAACCTCACGAGGTGTAACAGACCTAAAAGACAATTGCAAAGTGTAGGCGAAAGCGAGAGGCTTTCGTGACCTGTCTGAAGAAATACTCATTCACTTACCATGGGAGACAGAACATTAAAAAAAAGCAGGAAAAGGAAAAGCACAGGAGGAATGAGAAGGGGGAGGGAAATTTGTAAGAATCGAGAAGTCTGAGAAAAAGGAGAGTGAAAGTATAGGCGGGAGAGGAAGAAGAAGAAGGATAGAGTCAAAAGTGTTGTAAAAAAGAAGAGGAGTAGAGGAAGATGGAGAAGGAGAAGACACAGTGGAAGAGAAGGAAGAAGACTCAGGAGAAGAGGAAGAAGAAGAAGAAGATTAAGGAGGAGAAGGAGAAGAAGTAAAAGGAGAAGAAGGAGCAGACACAGAGGAAGAGAAGAAGACGCAGAAAAAGAAGAAGAGGAAGAAGAAAAAAGAAGAAGGAGGAGAAGGTGAAGAAAAAGTGGAAGAAGAAGGAGGAGGAGGAGGAGGAGAGACAGAGGAAGAGAAGGAAGAAGACGCAGAAGAAGAAAAAAAAAGAAGGAGAAGAAGTAGAAGATGAGGAAGAAGAAGAAAACGAAGAAGAAAAAGAAGGAGAAGAAGAAAACGAAGAAGAAAAAGAAGGAGAAGAAGAAAAAGTGGAAGGAGGAGGAGACACAGAGGAAAAGAAGAAGACGCAGAAAAAGAAGAAGAGGAAGAAGAAGATAAAAAGAAGAAGAAGGAGGAGAAGGAGAAGAAAAAGTGGAAGAAGGAGGAGAGACAGAGGAAGATAAGGAAGAAGAAAAAAAAAGGAGAAGGAGAAGATGAGGAAGAAGAAGGAAGAAGAAGAAGAAAAAAGGAAAAGGAGAAGATGAGGAAGAAGGAGAAAAAGAAGGAGAAGGAGAAGAAGAAAAAGTGGAAGGAGGAGGAGACAAAGAGGAAGAGTAGGAAGAAGACGCAGAAGAAGAAGAACAACAAAAAGAAAAAGAAGGAGAGGAGAAGGAGAAGAAAAAGTGGAAGGAGAAGGAGGAGAGACACAGGAAGAGAAGAAAAAGAAGAATAGGAAGAATCAGATGACTTTATTTGTGTAAATTTACAATGTACATGAATGATAAAAGAATTATTAATATTAGCAACTCTCAGATCCCCTACTTGAAGTGAAGTACAGTGATTTTTGAAAAGTGTACATAATGGTTGAGAAGAAGGAGAAGAGTAGAAAAGAAGAGTGGCAGAAGGAGGAGGAGAAGCAAAAGATAAAATAGCAGAGAAAAAACTATGAAGAAGAAAAGGGGTGGAAAAGAAGTAGAAGAAAAAATAGGAAAAATACCTAGTTAAACTACTTCCTGTATTTCCGTTTCAACCCCTTCAACCGAACCGAGCAGATGAGTGTGGGCTTGGATTTCTTCTCCTAACCCATCCTGCATTCTTGATGCGTTAACAACATCAACAACAACAACGAGGTCGGTGAGCAAAAGCTCTTGATCTGTTCTGTCAGTGTGGATCCCCATTTTCAACTGAATCCCCCCAATTCTCAACTGAATCCCCCGATCCGTGTTCCACTTACTTCCATTCTGTTTTCCACTTTCAAGTGCAATGAACTTTCTTTTCCTTAATTTCGTGTAGTTGTCTAGGTAATCGCTGTTATCACTTAGAACACTTCATTGCAACTTCCACTTCCATTTGCACTTACATAATGTATTCCCATACGCTTTTCACTACAATTTGCACGAGCACCGTGAATTTTCGCTCGCTTTTTAAATGAAGTACTAATTGGAAATTGAAAGGTCAGTTTAAGTTGAAAAAATATGGAAAGGAATTCCAATGATGTTTTATAGACTTAAATTTTTGGACTTGAGTTTGTTGTACCTTCACACTCATTGTAATTTTGTCACATAAATAAATATTTGCAAACATCTAAGATAAATCTTTTTTCTTCTATTTTAGAAATTTATTAGTTTATGCTTCATACATGTTTTATTTTTAATTTTCTTCATTTTTTAGATATTTCCATTGTTTTAGACGACATTCAGAACCACCGTCCTTATCAGTCAAAATTAATTCAAGTAACAGAAAAAAAATGTTTGAAATGACACTGACACCCAAAAAATATTTTGTCCTTAAAACTGATGGAATAAATCAATTTTCACTCGCTTTTTAAATGAAGTACTAATTGAAAATTGAAAGGTCAGTTTAAGTTGAAAAAAATGGAAAGGAATTCCAATGATGATTTAAAGATTTTACATATAAGATAAATATTTTTTTCTATTTTACAAATTTATCACTTTATGCTTCATACATGTTTTATTTTATATATTATTCATTTCTTTTCATTTTTTAATCATTTCTGTTGTAGACGATATTCAGAGCCTCCGTCCATATCAGCCAAAATTAATCTACAAGTAACAGAAAAGGAATGTTTGAATTGACACCCAAAAAATATGTTGTCCATAAATCTGATAAAATAAGTGCAAGTAACGGAAATAGCTATTTGTGTAACTAGAGTGCAAAGCACCATTTTTCTGCATCGAGAGAAACAGTTTTTTCACGAGCTGAAGGCGAGTGAAAAAAGTTTCTCGAGTGCAGAAACAATACTTTGCGCTCGAATTACACATTAAATTTTTCCTACAGTAATGTATAAAGTAATTCAAACAGAACAAAACAGGGCATACATAACCTGAAAATTCCTCACATAACCTATCTTCAAATCAAATCGATTTCATCAACAACAACAACTACAACAACTATTCACAGCTGAAGCAGAGTAGCCAACCTATTTTTGAATGCAGAATAGGGAACCTGCGTATTACATGCTCACTATTTTGTGTTGTTAGGTTGCAAATTTGGAGTGCGGAAAAGTACTTTCCTGCATTGTAATTTACTTTCCCGCACTGGTGCAGGAATAGACTATTTTGCATGCTACAGTTAGTGCAAAAATAGATACTTTTTCGGGTCATTGTAGGAAAATAATGTTTTCCTACAGTGACCCGAAAAAGTGCCTATTTTTGCACTAACTGTAACACGCAAAGCAGTCTATTCCTGCACCAATGCAAATACTTTTCCGCACTCCAGATTTGCAACCTAACAACGCAAAATAGTGAGCATGTAATACGCAGGTTCCCTATTCTGCATTCAAAAATAGGTTGGCTACTCTGCTTCAGCTGTGAAATAGTTGTTGTAGTTGTTGTTGTTGTTGAAATCGATTTGATTCGAAGATAGGTTATGTGAGGAATTGTCAGGTTATGTATGTCCTGTTTTGTTCTTTTTAAATTACTTTATACATTACTGTAGGAAAACTTTAATGTGTAATACGAGTGCAAAGTATTGTTTCTGCACTCGAGAAACTTTTTTCACTCGCCTTTGGCTCGTGAAAAAAACTGTTTCTCTCGATGCAGAAAAACGCTATTTTGCACTCTAGTTACACAAATAGCTATTTCCTACAGTGAGCCGAAAAAGTGCCTATTTTTCCACTAACTGTAAAACCCAAAATAGTCTATTCCTGCACCAGTGCAAATACTTTTCCGCACTCCAGATTTTCAACCTAACAACACAAAATAGTGAGCATGTAATACGCAGGTTCCCTATTCTGCATTCAAAAATAGGTTGGCTACTCTGCTTTAGCAACGAAATAGTCGTTGTAGTTATAGTTGTTAAAATCGATTTGATTCGAAGATAGGTTATGTGAGGAATTGTCAGGTTATGTATGTCCTTTTGTTCTGTTTAAATTACTTTATACATTACTGTAGGAAAAATTTAATGTGTAATTCGAGCGCAAAGTATTGTTTCTGCACTCGAGAAACTTTATTCACTCGCCTTTGGCTGGTGAAAAAAACTGTTTCGGTGCAGAAATTTCCCACTTATCTAGTTACACAAATATCTATTTTCATTACTTGGTTCTGATATGCGTGAAACAATTTATTTGAACCAATTTTATTGAATGAATTCACCGAAATTAATTGTAAGAAATAATAAAAGGAATGCTTTCACAATAGAAGCAGCAAAATAAATTGAATCACCAGTACCCTTTCACCAATTAAAAAACCGTCAGCCAATAGACACGTGCTGCCATTAAAAAGCAATCAGTTGCAAAACGAACTAAGATGGACATTGCTCAACTAAGAAACTAGATCTTTCACCATACATTCAACTCAATCTCATCCAAAGATATGAACGTTGGTGATACAGAAAGATGATTCATATTGGAAACTAGGTCTCCCATTGGTAAGATAAGACTTCATCCAACTTTCATAGTAGAGCACAGTAAATGCAGATGCATCAATAGATGATGGTATAAGTTGGGCAATACGCTACAAGCTGATCATGAGTATAGGCATAGAAAGATGATACAAACAGGATGAAGCCGTCACCTGCCTGTAGTTATGGATTTATTGAAAGATGAAGGATTAAAAAGAGATAATACGAGAGAGAGAAAAGAAGAGGGGGAGAGAGAGAAGCCCTTTGAATCATAAACCTTGTTTCTCCATAATGGAGCAGATTGAGATACGGATACTGCGCCTACATTGAGCAATGTTCTCCGGGAAGTAAATCTTTTTTGGATAGATAAGGATGGAAAAAGAAAAGAGGATTAAAAGAAAATAGAGTAGACAACACTGGCGAACGAAGAATAAGGTAGAGAATTAAAAGATAAAAAGTGGGTGGGGGGGGGGGGGGGAAGACAATCTGCTTCCACAGACATAATCATCAGTGATGTAAATTTTTGTTGCTGCTTTTTTATTATTTTCTCATCCTCTTATTCATCCCTGTCTCTTTTCTTTTTTCAATTTATTCATCGTCTTCATCATCATCCATGGCCCCATGCTGAGCACCAGCTTTCATCCATTTCATCGTCCTTTATTTATTCTTTTCTCTATCATCGTCTGTGTGTCTCCATAAATTAACTTCACTTCCCCCCCCCCTTCACCAGAACCAACCATCATCTACCGCCTACCATGAATTATTTCCATTATCTCTTTATTTCTAATTTTTTCTCATTCTTTTACAACAAATGGCAGATTCCTGCATCTCAGGGAAAAAATCTCATCAAGAAAATGAACTGTACCCACAGCAGCAATTATTTTAGCAAGATTATAATTCTTTGTCTTTCAGTTCTACTAAAACGCTATTAGGAGATTAAAGAATGATGCTGCACAAGTCTCATCTTCTTATTTTTATAAACAAGTATTCAAAACCGGTACCCGTTTCATAACAAACTACAGATTACATTTACAATCTACGAGTAAAAACTTCCATATGATTTTGCAACACTTTAAATACAAGAACTAATAATATTAACTTAGTAAAGAACCAGAAACAGACCCCAGATTGGATAGTTAGCGTTCAAACTATGAGAGCTAGTCAGACACTTTTTGCATACATAGAGCTATAAAGTTGAACGGGCTTTTATCCAACCTCAGACCTGTTTCATAACAAAACACAAACTAATAACTAGTGTAATAATTATTATAATCAGAAGACTGAAATTGTAATTTGTAATTTCAATAGTTCAAAACAATAAGGAGAAATGCTGTACAGTTTCTTACAACGTTCTAGAACAACTCAAACTCAAACCTTAAAATAGTTATTTATGTATTAAGAGCGTGAAGCGCGGCTTTATCGCTCGAGCCAAAACATTATTTTGTAATAATGTAATTTTGCGAGAGCGATAAAGAAGCTTCACGCGCGAATTGCATACAATATTTTTCCTAAAACTGCAGTTCTGTATTCCAACACAATAAAAGCTTGTAGTTTGTAACATCACAGACCATGCGCGGATTTGGTTAGCTTTCACCATTGTTGAGGTTATGTGAATTTCACGGATTCCATGATCCACCAATGAGAAGGCATCAAAATCAAAACAGAAGTGTAAAGAAAACAGCTGGCGAGCGTAAAGTACTTTTCGTCATACTTGTAGGTTATGGACAGTTTACCAGTCAAGCAATCAATGTGGTAAACAGCTGTTTACAGAAATCAAAAACAGCTGATGTAATTTGATGATTATTACCGTACACTGTGTGGTAAAAATCATCAAATGATTATTACCGCACTCTATGGGTGGTTGTAGCTACCACTTCACTGAAAAACCATTTGATCGAAAGCTAGATCAGCTGATCTAGAACCATTATTGCCACATTTCACCTTGAGTTGGTGTGTTGAGGTTATGTTTGTATAACAATGATTTATAGTTTCTTATTTCAACTTATCTGCTATTTTAGACTTGTATGACGAAAAATATCGTACGTAACTCGTCCGGGAAGATGTTTACCATACTCGTATGATAATACCGCACTCGACTTCGTCTCGTGTGTTAACTTATCATACTCTTATGTTAAACACCATTTCCCGCACTTGTAACGTAATATACTATTACCGCAAGCAGAGCAGTAAAGAGGTATTTTACAATTAATTTTCAGTACATTAAGAACTACTTTACGAGCAGTTGTAGGAAAATGTATTTTGCTAGTCTTTTAGATATTTGAACAACACTTGTCTATGAAGTGACACACAATTAGCATCAGTCTAACATAAGGGTAACAAGATTCCTTGATTGCTCTACGAGATTACTCTATTGGAATACACCTTCGTTTGGACGCTTCCCAATACTATTGCATCCTCCTTCTCTGCTCTATGATAGAAACATATCCGTTCTAGATACCTACTCTTTTATCAAAAGAAAATAATTACTGTACATTATCAATGCACATTGATTCCTCTGCACAAAGGCACGTCCATCGTCGCTCTTACTCTATAATACAGTACCTGCCATTATTATAGTCTGGATATTCAATCTAATAACACAGTAATTGTCGAGTTGCAGCACAATACGCACGATGCAATTATAGTACATTTCAATGCACTTATTGAGAGTGCATCTTGCACTCTTGCAATCCACAACAGTGATAGCACAGCAACAATCATCATCATCCTTATCATTCATTGCCACATACATTCAGTGTATATAGGTCAGCAATTATATCAGTCACTTTTCGGCAGTAGATGATTAGATTGGATTAGATTTATTTATTCATGTAAATCTACAAATTTGCATATGAATGGTTAAAATCAAAATTATCAACATCACATTAGCTATTTGTGTAACTAGAGTTCAAAATAGCGTTTTTCTGCATCGAGAGAAACAGTTTTTTTCACGAGCCAAAGGCGAGTGAAAAAAGTTTCTCGAGTGCTGAAACATACTTTGCACTCGTATTACACATTAAATTTTTCCTACAGTAATGTATAAAGTAATTTAAACAGAACAAAACAGGGCATACATAACCTGAAAATTCCTCACATAACCTATCTTCGAATCAAATCGATTTCATCAACAACAACTACAACAACTATTTCACAGCTGAAGCAGAGTAGCCAACCTATTTTTGAATGCAGAATAGGGAACCTGCATATTACATGCTCACTATTTTGTGTTGTTAGGTTGCAAATCTGGAGTACGGAAAAGAACTTTCCCGCACTGGAATTTACTTTCCCGCACTGGTGCAGGAATAGACTATTTTGCGTGCTACATTTAGTGCAAAAATAGGCACTTTTTCGGGTCACTGTAGGAAAAGATATATACAGTAGTGAACTCAGAAAATACTATTTTTATAGTGCAAAGAATTATGTACAATGATCTCATTTGTATGATATTAACTACAGTAATGACAATCTAAGTGATGCAATTACATGAAATGGCGAAGTTTGGACAAAGATTCGTCCATTCTTGACACTTAACCAGTAGATGTAGAGATAATAGGAAAGATAAGTGAAAAAACGAGTGAGATTGATTGATTGGTATTGCGCATTGAAAGGGAGATATGACCTAAAACATGGTACAAAAACAATCTTAGGTAAAAGGTAAAAGAAATATAAATTAGTGTGCTAACTCTCCACTAGAGTGCACCTTACACAATCCAATACTGAAAGGGCTAGTAAATACAGCCATCAGACAGCCAATGTCTCTCCTGACCTTATACGACTATTAAATTTTAAATGTGACGATGCCAAATAATAAATAAGCGTGATGTTGAAGATCCATCTTGTTTCCACTAATATGTATTATAAACTTAAAAAAACACTTTTGAATGGAAATTGACTCACGTTATGGCGTGACGGCCGTTTCGCTCTGTTGTCTAGAGCATCATCAGACGACCCACAGTACACTCACAGTACAGAGTGTACTGTGGGTCGTCTGATGGTGCTCTAGACAACAGAGCGAAACGGCCGTCACGCCATAACGTGAGTCAATTTCCATTCAAAAGTGTTTTTTTAAGTTTATAATAAATAAGCTATAATAAAAACTTAAAAAACACTTTTATGTGGAAATTAACTCACGTTATGGCGTGACGGCCGTTTCACTATGTTGTCAAGAGCATCGTCAGACGACCCACAGTACACTTATTCAAGGCACGGCTCAAACTCATGCCTCATCACATTACTGTGGGTCGTCTGAAGATGCTCTTGAAAACATAGTGAAACGGCCGTCACGCCATAACGTGAGTTAATTTCCACTTAAAAGAGTTTTCCAAGTTTTTATTACATATTAGTGGAAACAAGATGGATCTTCAACATCATACAAAACGTATGATGTTGAAGATCCATCTTTTTTCCACTAAACAAGCCTCACGAACCGTTAAGACTGCGCTAGGAATGGTTGACAGAGTATCTATAACTTTAAGTTAGCGTATCTGATGTGTCCCTTCATCATAATCGGTGATTCGTAAACACGGCGCACAGAATTAGGCTCTAGTTCTATGTTCTGTCTTCGTAATCCACCTAAAATTGTAGCTCCATGTTTCCATAACATGGCTCAAACAACTCAAGACGCTCGTCATTATTTATTATTGTTTGTGATTAACACTTTAAAACAATGACAAAAGAAATCGGCCAATTCTGCATCGCAACAAGTTGTGTCGAAATCGCAAAAGTATACAAACGGCCATTAACCATTACAATAGTACAGAGAGACGGATAAAAAGAGAATTAGAGAACCAGATAAAGTGAACTGTTTTCAACTGGGTCGCATCCGGCGATTAGATGATGGTCGGTCTGATGTCTGATTGCCCTAGTCAACAACAATTGAAAGTCACTGCTCACTCACTCAGGGCGTGTCCATCCTTGCCTTGTGTGACGTGGGCCCGGCCACTCTTTTCGTTATGTCTGACAGTGGCGTACCGAGGTTTCAAGCGCCCTGGAGCGGAAGTGTCTTACGATGCCCCCCCCCCCACAAAAAAAATCGGTCTCACACTCAACCAACCGATTGGGCTGATATTAATATAGTGCATCTATAATGAATCAGCAGCTTTTACCCCTCCTCTAACTACACCGTATTTGTCAGAGATGCGAATCTCTCATTAATGATTTTTCGCCAGGCCAGATTCCGCTTTTATCAATTTTCAAACAGCTTGTTTTGGATTTTTTCACTTTTCTATAAATTTATTTGCAGTTATTTTTTAGCATTTTGTGAGCCATTCCTGCAAAAATGTTCTAATATTTTGGAAATAGGATTCAAAAGTGTAGTATTTCAGTCCTGTTCTTGGTAATATAAAAACCATTGAACTTTTTTGGATTTATTTTTCTAGAATAAATTCAGTCTTCATTCAATTAACTTACTTGAAATTATTATACCTTTTGTCACCCAATTTACATTGTTTTGGCTTTGCTACTTTCAACTATTTGCTACTTTTGACTCAACCGGTTTGCATTCTGTCTGGTTGTAACGCATTTAAGGCTGAATGCGTGAACCGATTTCTTTTAAATTTGACATTTCAGTAATGCACAGCGATTTATTCATACGGTTTTTTAAATTGTGTTGCATTTTACCCTTTTGGCCTTCATTATAGTAATACATTTTTTTGTAAGTAATAGGCAATTTTCTCTCAAGAACGGTGCGCCCCTCAGAGCCTTGCGCCCTGGAGCGACTGCTCCACTCGCTCCATTATCGGTACGCCACTGATGTCTGACACTGGCCTAGCCTAGGCTGACACTGTTATTCTTCTGTAGAATAGGGAAGACGCTAATCTAAATTTATTGCATTGGTTTATTTTTGTGAAAAATTTTGCATAATTCTTTACAAGTTGGATATTTATGTAGGATTGGAATTTTGTGGAAGAAGTTTCATAATTTTAGGTTTCTATACGTAGTTGTGAACATGCATTTTTCAGGAGTTGAATATAGCCCACGTCACACAAGGCAAGGATGGACACGCCCTGAGTGAGTGAGTGAATTCTCCAATTGGCAGGGAATAGTTTGCGCGAACTGTTTGCATAAAATAACAAAAAACCTAACCAACTAACCTTTCTATTCTTGTGGGGGATACTGTATAAGTATAATACGCTTAGTTTTTTTGTTGTTTTGTGCAGACAAACAATGGCCATAGCTTCGCTGCACAATTGGTACTCTATTCCCTAACAATTGCAGAATTAACAGGTCATGAATATTTAGCTTTCGACATGAATATACAACTGTTTTTGGCAGTGCATACTTTTGAATGAAGGTTCGACGAGAAAATTGTGTAATTACGAAAAAACCGAGGCGAGGACAATTTGAAACTTGCCAACAAATAGCAATAAGGTGAAAACAAATGCCATAACCAGCTAAGAATCAAATCCAGGCCTAGAAATTATTATACAACACCGTTATCACTCAGTGCAAGAAAGCTTCCGTTGAAATGTCACATTTAAATATAGAGTTTAATGGAGCAAATCTCTCCAATTAAATTACTGTACATGACTAGCGAGTACAAGATGGCGGGTCTAGAGCGTGCCTCAATCAATGAGCATTTAATACAGTCCATCTATCCCATTATTATCAAGGATAAATAATCTTAATGATTACCACCGGGAACGTATCAGACAAAATTATGGCCGCCATTCACAAATCTTTAGCTCGAAATTGACTCGCCAACTCGTTAGTCCCCACCGATAGTATGGTGGGTGATCGTAAATCCACACTCAATTGTATACCTGTAACTTGGAAACCATCTTTCAACATCACTCTAAAAAGCAGCTTTTAAAGCAAATCTTTCACACTCTAACCTGCCAAGAAACTGTCCAGTATCTCCCAGACAGCATAAGCCATTGTGTTTTAAACATTTAAAAGTGGTCAAAACAACTTTTTACCGACATGCAATGACCAAACACCGTAGCCTTGATAGAGGCTCTACGCCTATTTATTTACAAATCTACTCATCCACTAGGAAGATATATATATACAACTAGGCAACCAACTAGTTGAGCAACTCTTCTGACACGATTCAACAGTGTTACGCCATATTGCACCTGCGCATGCGTGTGTTTGGATGATACGCAGAAGCCAAGTGAAACGCGCAGATTTTGTAAACTGTAGGGGGAATGTGAGCTTTTGAGCCAAAAAGGGGAACAAGCTTTTAGAATGAATAGGAGAACTCAACAACAGAGGAATGCTCATGGCCTGTGTTCTGTACGGAGACTGGAGAGCTGCGTTGTCCACTTCACAGAAGAACAGGTTGTGGCGTAATCAGCTGACCTGCTTTTCATCCTTTGAAAATTATTATTTAAAAGCTGATCGACTCAATGGTGATATAAAATATTTCGGCCATATTGCGTAACATGGTCCGCAATTCGTCGCTGTTCTGATAACATTTAAATCCTGTTGAAAACTTTGATAAGAGCAATAATTCATCAGGGTATTTTTTAAAAAAGGTTAGAGAATTAAAGATACTTGCACGATAATATAATATTGATATATTTTACTTGACATGCTATTCATCAATACGGATCAACTATGTTGTGATTAATCATGAGTTTTTGTAATACAATGAAGGAGGAGGAGGAGGAGAAAGAGGAGGAGAAGAAGAAGAATACAGAGAAGGAGAAGAAGAAAAATAAACCATTATTTTAAGGATCATAAAAAGTGAAAGGAAAGGTATTGTATTAGATTGACTTTATAATTTCATGTATGAAATCACTAATTCATACGGCATAGTAGAGAGTTAGATGGATATATTTTTAGTTTTAAACTTTTACAGCATTGACTTGGTTTTCGATTATAATTAAAAGCATATTAACTATCGCAGTAATTTTTCAAATCGATTGTAACTTATTCTATTGTTTTCAAATATTTAATTATGCTATTAACTAGTCCGTATGAAAAAGGTTGTGTAACAGTACATGAAAAAATATAAGAGAATTGATTGTTTATTGATTAGATGCAGTTCTATTCCCTTTCCAACTGATATACTTGAACTGAAATTAGAATGTCTATAAAGTAGAAACACATTTTGGCATGAAGGCTGTTCCGCCCTAGTATACAAGCATCTTCAGCTTATAATAGCCATAGCTTTGGATGAAGTGGAGGAGCAAAGAAAAGTTAAAAGACGTAAATGGGTTGAAAAGTGGGACTGATGGAGAGTTCGTGACCTTATTTAAAGAGCTTGTGGATGATGAATAGAAATTTTTAAATATTTTAGGATGTCACAAAATTCTTTCTATACAATATATAACTCAAATTAAAAATCTCGTATTTTGCACTCTATCTATATACTTGGAATCTGACAGCTAATAGTTCCACATGTTGACGCACACATTAAATCAATTTTTCGTCATTCATTTTTTTAAATACTCAAGTATGCATTTATAAAAATACAGTACTCAAAACACTACAATAGATTTCGTCAGGCGTCCGAAAAACTTAAAAAAATCGGAATGAAGAAATCTCGCTGTGACTGTCTACTGACTGGCGATAGACTGAACATAGACTGACGGGTCGGCGCCGGACGAGTGTAAACAGCGTAACTAAAAACTCAGATAAGAATATATTTTCAGACTGTGACGAGACGGATATCTCGGAACTGAGACGCGTCGTGAGTGATGTGTGTGAATCGACTTTTAATCTGTGAAGTGATAGCCGCGAGCCGTAGCAGGTATCTGTTCAATCAGATAGAGATAAGCTGCGTTCTCCTGGGTCCACTTTGTAACGGTGACCGATTAAATTGACCAGCAAAAAAGACACTGTTCTCTGCTGTAAAATCACTTCCCGGTGGTTCAGAAACCACCTAAAATTGTATGTCCAACTCATCAATCATCATCATCCAACTCATTACCCACGCACAGGTTTCAGACCTTCAGACCTATGTGGGCTTCATCCTCAAAAAAAAAGTTATTGCGAACATCGCTTTATCGCAGTACAAAATAAAACCTCCCATCTAAAAGTGTATCAATTGAAACCCGGAGCAACTTCCCTACGTAGGTCAAGTTATCAGCACCCAAATGCAATAAATATTTAGCCTTACTCACACAGCCTAGAACGTGAATAACCTTTTTATGAGGCCATCACGTCGATCCAGCTACAGATAGATTTTGACACGACCAGGCGACATTGAGAGGTCGTTAAAAAACTTCCTACCTGCAATAAAGTGAGTGTTAGCTAGCGAGCGAGGGGTGGAGAGAGGACTTTATGAAAAAAGTTTAATTTCTGTAGAGCACACCATATCTCTCGTCGGAGAGATCCCCATCGCCCACCTACCACACAAAACGTCCTGAGCTAAGCCCTTCCTAAATCCAACCTGGACTCCCCCCCCCCCATCAGCACTCCGCATTTCAAACAAACTTTTCCGTTACAAAACTCGTGAATTTTCCGACTTCCGTTGAAGGAGCCCCGAAAATACCATCATCGCTTTTCCTTTCTCCAATCGGAAACACGGTGGGATCAACGAACAAAAGACAGGGGAAAAAGAAAAAAGAAACAGCAATATAAAACTCTAAAGACCGCTCGTTGGGGAAGAAGAGATGTTACAGAAAACAGAGAAAAGTTTCTCAGTTTGGAAAATGAGAAACAAAACTTTAATGGCGTTGAGTAGAATGGGACTTGTTGATGAGAATTTACACCAACTTTTTGATGAAAAATGAAGTGTTCATCATAGAACTGTAGCTGGGAAGTAGCTGGAGAATTGAAAAATGAGAAGATGCATATCTGGCGGTTTTTTCTACTCTATAAATAGGACAGGCATTGTGCAGTTTTATTTTTAAGGTAGCTTGAAAAATTGGAATGGAATAACTAGCCGACTTTTGCAATTTAAACACAGCAAAAATACGACACCGACTTGCAAAATTGTAATTTCCAGTTCTCAATTTAAACTGAAATACGTAAACCTACAATCTACAAGCAGAAATCTGCTTAAAAACATGCGGAACTTGGATGGAAAAATCAATGCTGTAATTGTTGGGAAAAATTTTGATAAAATTATTCAGCTTGATTTTTTTCTCTTTTTCGGAGGATGAAGCCCACATAGGTCTGAGACCTGTGCGAGGGTAATAAATTGGATGATTGTGATTGATGAGTTGGACCTACAGTTTTAGGTGGGTTCCGAACCACCGGGAAGTGATTTCACAGCAGAGAACAGACTATTTTTTGCTGGTCACCTTACAAAGATGGCCCAGGAGTTTCGTAGCTTATCTCTGAGAGAACAGATACGGCACTCGGCTATCACTTCCCAATTCTTATGAGCCTACTTCAACAGTGAAGACAATAGGCAATAATCAAAATTATTCTCAAATTCTTCCAAAGCGGCATTGCCAAGTGCAGGAGAAGAGCCACATTGAAAAAATCAGCTAAATCTACTACCAAAGGTCTGACGTAGCATTATGCTTACCAAAGCTTTTAATGAGTTTGAAATTCAAGGTAAAAAAGTTGTATAATGTAAAATTTGATCTACTTACTGATGTTCAAAAAAATGCTTCGATTAACTTCAATGAAACTCACCTGAAAAAGAAAAAGGAGAATATTATTATATTACATACCTTCACTTGTTACAGAAATCCAGAATATGGTACGTGATATTACTTGAAAAATCAAAAATTGCAAGAAGCCCAAAACCGAAGACTATTGTTATTGTTTACTTGTAAAGGTTAGCATATTATGAAACAAACATAGTTAATAGGCATACCACTGGTATTCCCACCTTCAACACTTCTCTTAAGCTTTATTATGGTAATAAACTACCAGTAATACTAGTGTATGTTAATCATTCCGTGAGGAAACTAGAAAAACACAATAAAAAGAACATAAAAATGGTCCAACGACGTTGAAAAAATATTCCTTTACTATTAGCTCATTCTTGTCACTAACAAAAGTCATAAACAACAAAAATGGCAACAGTTTACAAAATAACTATCCATCAAGCAGACAGCAAAATCATGAACAACAAGATGGAAACAGTTTATGGTCAAATTGCAAACTATTGTAATTTTTTTAAATTATTTTTTGACAGGGGATTTTGGATAAATGGGTGGTTAGTATTTTAACCACAAATTTATCCAAAAGCCTTAAGTCAAAAAATAATTAAAAAATAAAACAAAAAATGACAACAGTTTGTAATTTGAAAATTTATCCATCAATCGTGGAGCCAAAGAACAAAAAATTACAACTTAAGCTATTGAAAATGCGCTCTTTTTCTACAACAGCTTTTTATATAATAATATGACAACAGTTTGTAATTTGAACATAAACTATTCATCAATTATGGAGCCAAAGAACAAAAAATTACAACTATTGAAAGTGCGCTCTTTTTCTATAACAGCTTTTTATATTAATATGACAACAGTTTGTAATTTGAACATAAATTATCCATCAATAATGGAGCCAAAGAACAAAAAATTACAACTCAAGCTATTGAAAATGCGCTCTTTTTCTACAACAGCTTTTTATATAATAATATGACAACAGTTTGTAATTTGAACATAAACTATTCATCAATTATGGAGCCAAAGAACAAAAAATTACAACTATTGAAAGTGCGCTCTTTTTCTATAACAGCTTTTTATATATAATAAGACAATGCTCCAAGAGGAGGAAGTAAAATGCTGTATGCTATTGTCATCAGTATGCAGTATCAGTATAGCAAGAAAAAGAGACACCAAAAAAAGATTGATTGATTACTTTATTCATACAAATAATAATTCAACAGCTAAAAGTATAAAATAAAATATATAGGCATCGCAAAGTATTATTACATAGAATATTCTTAGTAACTTATTATAAAAACATGAAATTACGACTGAAAATGAGATTATAAAAACTTGGTGATGCATTTGCATGAAAAGGCGATGTTAGGGAAGATGTCCCTCTCATACACTTAACCG
This sequence comes from Conomelus anceps, assembly GCA_948455865.1. Classification (NCBI taxonomy): domain Eukaryota; kingdom Metazoa; phylum Arthropoda; class Insecta; order Hemiptera; family Delphacidae; genus Conomelus; species Conomelus anceps. The sequence continues at coordinate 17,874,423 of OX418221.1, forward strand.
AAAGAGAGAGACAAAGAGTATGTGAAGATAAGAGGAATGGTGGAAAAGAAAAAAGAGGGAATAAAGACAAACGGTTTGAATAAAGTTGAGTCAGCTGAGTATCTCATATTTTAGACTAAGGGCTTGGGATTCTTGCTATTTGATGTGAATAAAAGTTGAGTCAATTGCAGCTGTTTCTTACGCCTTCTTATCGGACTCTGTTGACTCACCAGATCAACAGATCCAGTTCCTAAACAGAGTCCACTTACTCAACTTTACCCAATGTAGGCAAAAAACTAAGATAAACGAGTGAGCTATAAAAGAAAAGCTTATGATGAAAAGGGGTGAAGTGAAGAAAGAGGAAGCTGAAAGAAATGGCGTGACTCAGCCCATTCTGTTCCCCAGTGCGTGAAATATTACGTCACTGTTTGAGAATGATGAACTCGGTTGCGAATCATGAAGAAAGAAGAGGAGGTAGAGAAAAAAGGAGAAGAAAATTGGTCACCAGCACCGCACGGGAAAACGCACCACAACACTCTCACAAAAACTCCCTAATTTATGGTTTTGAAGAGACAGACATTGCACACATGTGAAGTAGACTTACATCAAGTATATACACTGAAAAAAAGAACACGACAAATCCAAGATGGTGAGGATGGGCCACAAACAAGCTACGTATTATAGACATGCTTGTAGAAGTGCGTGCGAGTGTGAATGCGTGAGTTGTAGCCTACAATTGACTTGATTGACCAAGCACAACGTTGTGTGAGAAAATAGAAACGCTTGATAAATACAACGTAACCAGCAAGTAGCATCTGCCCAATATTGCGCAATTATTGCGTTTCTCATATAGAAGAAGGGCTAAGGATTAGTTTCTCAACAAGGCACACTTACAAAATACAGTATGCACTAAATTAAGGATTAGTTTCTCAACAAGGCACGCTTACAAAATACAGTATGCACTAAATTAACAGCTGTATTTTTATTACGGTACTTCTTAATAAACTTCTTTGTTTCTACAATGGTGCCCACAGTACCACTAATGATTGATCCACTAATAAGGTTCGGACTACATGGATGATCTGGGGTCGAGGGTAGACGAAGCTTTTTGTCTGATAACTTATGCTTCTGCCAACTACCATAGATAAATAAAGCTATCAAGTAAGTATTGAAATAGTGTCAGTTATACTACTCTAAACGAATATTTGGGCTGCGTCTACGCACATAACCGAATCATTCATATAGACAATGAGACACACACACACTAATTTATGAACCTAATAGGCTTTCTCAATTCAAGGGAGACTTGTAAAACCTTTAAAGTTTGGACTTTCTCAACTCCCTTGAGATAATAGGCCTCAAGGTAAGCTTTTATTAATACAGATCTTTGAAATACACGTAAAAGATTGTATATCAAAATTATGATGTTGAAGATCCATCTTGTTTCCACTAATATATAATAAAAACTTAAAAAACACTTTCAAATAGAAATTATAACTCACGTTATGGCGTGACAGCCGTTTCCCTCTGTTGTCAAGAGCATCGGCAAACGACGACACATAGTGTGTAATGTGGGTCGTCGTACGACGATGCTCTTGGCCGTCACGCCATAACGTGAGTTATAACTTCCACTTGAGTGTTTTTTAAGTTTTTATCTACGACCATGTCATAATGTATACATTACAGTTTCACAATTGATGCCAAAACAGCTGTCTTTTCGAAATGCTTTTTGAAATCCGTTGCATAATGAGCTCATTATAGTACAGGTTCTACATTATAACACGGGTTCTGGACCAATCAGAAGCATTTTTGATGGAATCAATATCGTAATTCAATATTGTGAAACTATCAGCTGATTTGATCAAACTGCTACACCAGCTGCTTTAACCTAACAATCTACTATAACTTCTCGTATTTGAGATGAGAGGTTAGGTATCTCTGACAGTCACAGGTGAAATGAAATTGTTTTAATTGAATGCATTCTAGTGGTTGCAGATAAAATAGTGTATGCAACGATTTTATTAGCCATTAAAGCACTCGTGAGATATTTATAACACTCGCATTCGCTCGTGTTATAACTTACATCTAACTCGTGCCTTAATAAGGGTCAAAATAAAATCGTTGCATAAACTACTATAATTGTACATCAAAAGTAAGTTTTTTGTTTCATATAGAGTAAAAAAGCACATTCTGTACAAATTATCGCTTAATTAAACAAGATTCTTAGTGCACGCATATTTAATGTATAGTTGACACTTGTTCGAGGCAGCAGCACATCCCACGCCAAGGACGCCAACCTGATCCCTGTTGGTAGACATTTCGGCGGCTAGAAGATTATTCAGTAATGCACCGCTTTCTCTCAATCGCCGAACGCCCCAGCCGCAGCCACAGCACGGCCCAGCCCTCAATCAGTATCCAATGCATAATCCCACGCAATTCCGTAACCATTTCCTACTAAATAATGAAGCTGCTTCTCCTGTAATTAAGGACAGTAATACTCAGTCTGCAACAGAGCCTAGTCCCACCTAACTCCCCAATACATATACAAGGTTATACTAGATTTATCTCTTCTTCTTGTGTTACTTATTCTTTTTCTTCTTGTATATTCTCTTCTTCTTTTTGCTTATATCCTTCTTCTTCTTGCGTTTCGTCTTCTTCCTTTTTTTATATGTTTTTCCTTCTACTTCCTTTCTTTATGTGTTTCTCCTTCCTCTTCTTCTTCCATTTCTTCGTCTTTTTCTCCTTCTTCTTCTTCTTGTGTTTCTTCTTCTTCTTCTTCTTCCTTTTCTTTATCTGTTTCTCCTTCTCCTTCTTGTGTTTCTTCTTCTCCCTCTTCTTAATCTGTTTCTCCTTCTTCTACTTCTTCCTTTCTTTATATGTTTCTCCTTCGTTTCTTCTTCGTTTTCTTCATCAGTTTCTTCTTCTTATATTGTTTCTTCTATCTTTTCTTTATCTGTTTCTCCTTCTTCTTGCGTTTCTTCTTCTCCCTCTTCTTTATCTGTTTCTACTTCTTCCTTTCTTTATATGTTTCTCCTTCGTTTTCTTCATCAGATCTTCTTCTTATATTGTTTCTTCTTCCTATTCTTTATCTGTTTCTCCTTCTTCTTCTTCTTCCTTTTCTTTATCTGTTTCTCCTTCTTCTTGCGTTTCTTCTTCTCCCTCTTCTTTATCTGTTTCTACTTCTTCCTTTCTTTATATGTTTCTCCTTCTTCTTCTTCTTGTGTTTCCTTTTCATCTGTTTCTCCTTCTTCCTTTTCTCTATCTGTTTCTTTATCTGTTTCTCCTTCTTCCTTTTCTTTTTCTGTTTCTTCTTCTTGTAGTGTTTCTTCTTCGTTTTCTTCATCAGTTTCTTCTTCTTGTATTGTTTCTTCTTCCTTTTCTTTATCTGTTTCTCCTTCTCCCTCTTCTTTATATGTTTTTTCTTCTTCTTGTGTTTCCTTTTCAGCTGCTTCTCCTTCTTCCTTTTCTCTATCTGTTTCTCCTTCTTCCTTTTCTTTTTCTGTTTCTTCTTCGTTTTCTTCATCAGTTTCTTCTTCTTATATTGTTTCTTCTTCCTTTTCTTTATCTGTTTCTCCTTCTTCCTTTTCTTTTTCTGTTTCTTCTTATAGTGTTTCTTCTTCCTCTTCTTTTCTGTTTCTTCTTATAGTGTTTCTTCTTCCTCTTCTTTTTCTGTTTCTTCTTCTTATAGTGTTTCTTCTTCTTTTTCTGTTTCTTCTTCTTATAGTGTTTCTTCTTCGTTTTCTTCGTCAGTTTCTTCTTTTTATATTGTTTCTTCTTCCTTTTCTTTATCTGTTTTTCCTTCATCTTCTTGTGTTTCTTCTTCTTTCTTTTCTTTATCTGTTTCTTCTTCCTTTTCTTTATCTGTTTCTCCTTCTTCTTATTGTGTTTCTTCTTCTTCCTTTTTTTATCTGTTTCTTCCTTTTCTTCATCTGTTTCTCATTCTTCTTCTTCTTGTGTTTCTTCTTTTTCCTTTTCTTCATCTGTTTCTTCTTCTTCCTTTTCTTCATCTCTTTCTTCTTCTTCCCTTTCTTCATCTGTTTCTCCTTCTTCTTCTAGTGTTTCTTCATCTTCCTTTACTTTTTCGATTCAGCTTACTTACTCCTGTACGGTATTTTGACCTTTACATACCGTACCAATGCATTATCATCTGCTTGTTTCCGCCATCTTCTCTAATTACAACCACACACTCCTTCTTATTATTCCTCTTCCTTTTCTTTATCTGTTTCTCCTTCTTCTTATTGTGTTTCTTCTTCTTCCTTTTTTTTATCTGTTTCTTCAACTTCCTTTTTTATCTGTTTCTTCCTTTTCATCATCTGTTTCTCATTCTTCTTCTTCATCTCTTTCTTCTTCTTCCCTTTCTTCATCTGTTTCTCCTTCTTCTTCTAGTGTTTCTTCATCTTCCTTTACTTTTTCGATTCAGCTTATTTACTCCTGTACGGTATTTTGACCTTTACATACCGTACCAATGCATTATCATCTGCTTGTTTCCGCCATCTTCTCTAATTACAACCACACACTCCTTCTTATTATTCCTCTTCCTTTTCTTTACCTGTTTTTCCTCCTTCTTCGTCTTCTTGTGTTTCTTCTGCTTCTCCATCACCAAGAAGCAATAAATATATGTTTTGCTCTTTGATGATCTATTTCCTTCTCCCTTGTTCGTTATTTTCTTCCCTACTGCTGCTTTCTTCTTTTTTATTTCTATTTTTCGTTATTATTACTGTTATTACACCTTCTCCTTCTACTTTCATTTATTAGTTCCTTCCACCCCCTTGCTTCTTCCACACTTATTTCCTTCATTTAACCATTTCCTTTATTATTTCACACTCAAGTTTCTTTCCATCCTAATACTTTCTCCTTTTATCTATTTCTTTTCTTTTTCGCTGTTGATGCTACTATTATTCAAAAAAGAAACTATTACTACTTTCCACAAGAGGTACTTGCTATTATTATTCTATGATTTTTTCGCAAGGAAAATCGTTATTAATATGGAATATTGTTTCTTATTTATCATTTGTACATCAATTTTTAAGTTAATGAGTTTAATGTAAAAAGAAATACACCTTTCGCAGGACCTGCAAAACTTAGCGAATTTCTGTATTTTTTCAAATATTTATGAATATCTATAGGCTATATATTTTTTTAATTTCTGGAAAAAAACACGAAGCGTTCTGTACTCTAGGGACCCCAAAACAAGTTTATATCGCGGTTCAGCGTGAAAGTAGCACATCACGACCAACTGCAATATTTACATTTCAAGAAATTCGCTCAAACCCTCCCCCCACGAAATTAAAATAATTTGAAATTAAAAAAAACTAGCTCCATATTCGCTTTTATCACCAAAAAATACTGATAACTAATCACTTTTTTCATATTGCACAGAAATTGACAAATTAAAAAATTTTCGACGCCATTTTGAAAATGGCTGCTTTTCTCAAAACGCACTGGTTTTTCGAGGTGGATGAGTTGAAATTCGGATTCAGCGCCTCAAAAACTATAAGGAACAGTCAAGAAAAAAAAGATTAAAGTTTTTTCCTGAAACACTTTTTTAGCACCAAATAACTAACTCCATAGGGCAAGATACAGCTTTTGACAACAATGGTTTTTTCTTGATATCTTGAAAATTTGTTGAGCTAGAAGGCAGTGCAATACCTTAAAATTTTTGACTCCATGAGCTCCATCTTAAAGTCTAACAATAGAACTAAAATTTTCAAATACAACCCTTTCTTTCTTGAAAACCCCTCATTTTGGTGGGAAAATACCCCCGAAAAGGGGGTTAACCTTTTTGGATTTTCCTGGCTAACGAACTTGTCCAAGCTATTCACAAGAGGAAAGTGTATACCAAATTTGGTGGAAATCGGACATCTCCTTCAAAAGTTATCGTGCTATCAGACACATAGATAGATATATATATATATATCTACATATATAACATTTTGTGCCACTATGATTTTTGTACTCTGGGGGCTCCAAAACAAATTTCCATCATGGTCCCGGGTGAAAGTCGCACATCACGACCTGCTGTAATAGCTGAATTTGAAGAAATTCGCTAAAATGGCAATACGATCAATTCCATTAGCTTTGCTGTTTCTCCTGTAATAAAGTTCTCAACCATGTACCAGATCCAAATCCAATGAGTCCCCAAAACACAACTTTAGATTTTCTCTTACTTCTTCTTGTTCATCTCCTCCTCCGCCATTTCCTCTTTATCCGTTATTTTTCACCTCATTTTTTCTTCTCCACTACTTCTTTCTCCTTTTTTTTTTCAAATCAAATCAAATCAAAATCATTTATTTATCCTTTTCACAAAAAAGAAACATAAGAATATATATGAAATACATCTGAATATACAATTTAAATATAAAAAGCACTAAATTAAAAATATAATAAGGAAGGTCCCTGCAAGGTTAAAACCTGTGCGCAGGGGCCGAGTGTTATACAATTATAATTTCTGAAAAGAATTTAAGGAAACGTTTAAACTAAGGTAAAGTTTGATATATATTTAGCCATTACAATTAATTATAGGACAGAAGGATTGAAAAACCTGAAGCAATAAAACAAACTAAGGAAACAGGGAAGGGGAAAGGGAGTACGTAAAAGAAAGGAATATGGAAAAGCGAGACAAAAATGTTAGGAGACCGCAATAAATTAACAGTCCAAAAATAAGTCAACATTAAAACTTCTACACCAAACTAAGGAGAAGTTCTGTCGAAAATCAATAATTAGAATACAATAGGATTATTTAAAACTATCCATACATTTAACTCCATAACAAGCTTTTTACTGAACTTACTTGAAATAAATTGATTTGGAATATTGTTTATGAGTTTAGATGCAATGTACAAAAACTGTCTTCTACAAATAGATAAATTAGTATCTGCAACTTGAAAAGTAATGGAAGAGAGTCGAAGGTTATATGCTGATTCACGCAAGTTAAACAGATTTTTATTTTTATTTATGTATATGATTAAATTCTTAATGTATAGCTGTCGGACAGTTAGGACCTTCAGTTCACAAAACAGATTTACACTTGGATAACGTCTAGGTTTTCCCAATATAGCTCTAATCAGGTGTTTCTGAATGACAAAAATCTTTTCCATGTGGTTAGAATAAGTTATTTATTTATTTATTTATCTTTTCCACTGCTGCTAATACTGCTATTCCACTAAAGTAGTATACTTCATTTTGTATACTTTCCACCAGAATTATTTATTATTTCTATTCATTATGTTTTGGAAAAAATTTGTCACCATTATAGAATGTAGTTTTCCTATTCATTATTTTGTACACTGACCTCAGATTTTACAAATTTAATGCAAAAGAAAATATGGCAAAAAAATCAATTCTATTCATTTTCTCCTTGAACTTTTTTTGTTAATTTCTCCTTCTCCCTTTTACTCATTTCCTTCATTTCATTTTATTCATTTCCTCCTTCTTCTACCTCACACTCTATCAATCTGTCACTCACTCTCTCTCTCCAATTGGTTGTGCTTTGATCGGAATTCCCATTTATTTTCTTTCTTTAATATTATTCTCTATGTTTTCTTCTTCATTAATATATTTTTCTCCCTTTTCTAATCCTTTCTTCCAATTTGTTTCTACTCATTTCATTTGACCACTTTCTACAAATTTAATTACTTACTCCTTGCTATTGCGCTCTTTGATGCTATTTATCTCATCAATCTGAACTTCATCATCATTCTCATTTTCTTCTCTTCAATTTCATAAGTGCATTATATCAATTATTTTACAGTAATTCATTTTTCATTTTTTTACTTATCTTTTTTGCTACATAAATTTCATGAGTTATGATTTATCATTAGCAAAACGTTTTCCTTTTATTAATCTTTATCATAAAATTTCAATAATTATAATTACTTTTATTGCAATGTAATTTATCTTTTTGTTTATATTTATTAGTGTTTGCCATAGGTCTTACTAGACCTGGCAACGTAAGATGTGATAAATAAATATCAAATATATATCTCTCTCTCACTCTCAGCTACTTCTTCCTCGCCCTTTTTCTCTTCTTCTATCCATTTCCTTCATCCTTCTTCGCTGAATTTCTTCTTATTTATCTCATCACTATCACTCTCGAACTCTCTCCCTCTTTCATCTCCCTCAAGCACTCTTACCCATTTCCTCTCCCACTCATCACCCTCCATCTCCCTCTAACCCTCTCTTTCACTAACAACCCTCAATCTTTCTCGCCCTTCACACACACACACACACACACACACACACACACACACACAATCAATCTGTCTCTCCCTCATTCTCTCTCCCTCAAGCACTCTTACCCATTCCCTCTCCCACTCATCACACTCCATCTCCCTCACACCCTCTCTTTCTCTAACGCCCCTCACACACACACTCTATAATTCTCTCTCGCCCACTCACTAACTTGCCCTCTCAAACTCTCTCTTTCTCTGGATGCATACCTATGACGAAGATTAACAACGTACGTGCCGTATTCGCTCCCACCCGGCTCCCGATCAGATGTCGTGGCTCCCAAACCCTGCGCATCGCGTTGTTGAGAGCAGTAGAAACCAAATTCAACTCGTGCCACATCCCCTAACATCGTGTGGGGGAGGGGGGAGTCAGGGGAAGCATCGAAGTGGCTCCCGACCACAAACTGAACGTGTTTTCGAAAATGATTAATGGCACAATTTCCAAAACAGTTCCGGAAGCCTGCCTCTGTCTACGTATATGCAGCCTTATATACAGTACATACGCCAAAAGCAGGCCACACTCAGGTGCCTCCAAATGAGGTACTTGTGACGGTGAGGATACGAAAGATAGACATGAGAAAGAGGGTGTGTGAGGAAAGAGGGTGAGTTGGTTAGATTGATTGAGAAGTGACGTTTCCTACATCATGAAAATGTCAATTCAAACTTCCCAATTTCACTGGAGGATATCAATTTTCAATTGAATGGCACCAGATGTAGTTCGTTCACAGTTACACATCTTGTTAACATTTGTAGTTTAATGGATATTGCAACATAATAATTAATTCCTAAATAATAATTAATTCACCGAATATCGTAAAAGCTTTCTACTTTGAAACATGTCGTTAAATAATTGCTGGAATATTATAAATTATATTATAAAATACAGTCAAACCTTAATACTTGAAGAACTTCTAAATTACTTAATCCTCCACGTAACGAATTTTAATTATGTCCGTTGAGGGTACCCGACAAAACGTACTACTCGGAATTAATTTACCTGGAAAGGGTATGACAATAACTTCAAGATATTTTGGAAGCGACAAAACGTACCACTTCATAAATTGGAAAAGAATTCCGGGTACATATTTTAAATACTCGATTATAACTACTCTTTATGGTTAGTCGCTTTAGTATGATAATTTACTTTCAGTAAACACCCATAATATAGGTTAACTGATTCTCATCACACTTTATCCAGGCTTTGGACTGGCAAAGGGATTATAATATTTTTATAATCAATTTGGCCTACAATCACTTTAAAACATTTCCGTTTTAACCATAGCTGTTTTTAAACAACTTAAACAGAGTGATTATTAGCATATAGCATGAACAAAGTAATAAAAATTGAGCATATTGTCAGGCTGGATTCTCCTCTGCCCTCGGTAATTAGAAATAACACCTGAAATAAGTATTCCCTCCTTGGAAATATCTGTATGCGGTAGAGCTTCAGGTTTGGTCGAGGTGAAAAACTTGGCAGATTCGAATCAAACCATACAAGAAAAGTAATATGCCCCTCAAGTAATCCTTATAATTATTTTTCATAGGCTTAGGAAGGACATATTACTGATTTATTGCAGATTTCAGGTCATGCCTAGTATAGAAAAATGTAACCAATAAATTCAGTATCATGTGAAGTGGCCGCTATTATTTGGATAACGCCACTTTATGTGATACATTCAGATCCACTAGGGACCGAATACTGTTTCTACCCTTGCTCAATCTTGAACAGGTAAATTTAACAATTGAACTCCTGAATGAATGATATAAAATAGTTGGACCAGAGCAATCGTCAAACAGGGTATAAAACAGAATAATGTAAAAAATAATACTTGAAAAATTTATTGGCACAAAAAGAAAATATGTTCCAAGCATGGAACAGAGAATTAAAATTAGTACGAAATTTATTAAAAAGTATGATTGGAAATTGGGTCTATGGTCATTAATATTTTTTTTAAATGTTGTTGTAAGATGTTTAAAAAAAATTGAATGTAGTTTACGTGATTTCACCTTACTAAGGGTGTCTTTTAGACCACGAGGATGACGATTTGTGCCTGTACAGTTATGATCATAATTAGGAGTCGTCCAGTATGGATATTTTTCGACGACACTTTCAATACGCGCACAAATGGAATTCCATTAATTTATATGATATTATATTCACCACTTTGATGCATGAGGTCGACAGAAGGCGATGTGGGATATTGCTGTCCCCTCATTTGGTGGCCATCGTGTACCTCACGATTCAGCTGGGCTTAAGTCGTAGTTAGAGCTTCACAATGTTTTAAAATAATTTTTTCCCTTTTTCCCTCACACTATCGCAAACGTTTGTTTTGGTTTGTCTCTCGTTTCCCTGAACAGAGTATAGATTATACAGAGTACAACATAATCTACATCTACGGCAAATACTTTCTATACATTCTAGATTCTACAACATAGGCTGTGCACTGCTGAAGCGAATATGAAGTCATTTTTGTGATAAGCAACATTGAAACTGTAGGACCAAGTTTTAATGCGTAATGGGAAGAAACATGGAACGTCTGAGATGTTCGTAGAGCCCTATATTACATTTTAAAAAGTAGTAAATTCTGAAAAAATACTGTGGAAACGAAGCAATAAAACAGCAGTACAGTAGTTGCAATGCAATCACTCATTTCCAACGAATTACTGCTCTGTTTTACGATGGACGACTACATACCAGATGCGTACGTCCACTATATCAACGCAAAAAAGTATTACAGGAGTATTGAAGTACTCATACAAACACGCACGTCAGCTAGCCATGTGTTGGTGTTAGTGAGACAGCCTCGTAAAACCTCATCATTCCCCATTTCCCTTCGACATATCCTAAGGGAAATTCACGCCACTGATGAAGAAAACACGGAAGAAAGAAGAGAAAAAGAAAAAGAAGAGTAAGAAGAAAAAAAGTAGTTGAAGGGTGCACAAACGGCGAGTATATTTTTACCAGACTATGAATTTTATATTTTACAGCGGCCATTAACATTTTATCGTCGTCACTAACGGAAGGAAACTGAAAACTGAATTGAGTGAGGAGGAAATAAATAATGAATGAAGGATGTGAAGGGAAAGAAGGGAGGAGAGGAAACTAAGAGGAAGAGGAAGAAGAAAGTAGAAAGAAAAAGAAGAACAAGAGTAGAAAGTTAAGATAAAAGATAAAAAGAAAAAATGAAGGAGAAAGAAGAGAAAAGTAGAAGAAAGAAAAAAGTAGGAGATAAAAGGAAAAGTGGAGGTAGAAGAGAAGAAGAAAATTAAGTAGAAGAGAGAGAAAGAGAATAATAAATATGAAGAAAAAGAAAAGGAAAATTGGAAAAAAGGGGAAATAATAGTAAAAGAGACGGAAGAAAGAGAAGATAAAATCTCACAGAAGGACAGGAATATGAGAAGAAGGGAGGAAAGAAAACTAAGGGAAGGAGGAAGAAGTAGAGAGAAAAAGGAGAACAATAGCAGAAAGTTAAGAAGATAAAAAAGAAGAAAATGAAGGATGAAGAAGATGAAACAGGAGGAAGAAGAGAAAAAGTACAAGGAAGAAAAAAGTAGGAGATAAAAGAAGAAGTGGGGGTAGAAGAGAAGAAGAAAAGAAGTAGAAGAGAGAGAAAGAGAATAATAAATATGAAGACAAAGAAAAGGAAAATTGGAAAAAAGGGGAAATAATAGTAAGAGACGGAAGAAAGAGAAGATAAAATCGCACAGAAGGACAGGAATATGAGAAGAGAGGATTATGAGAAGAAGGGAGGAAGGGGGAAGGAGGAAGAAGTAGAAAGAAAAAGGAGAATAATAGCAGAAAGTTAAGAAGATAAAAAAGAAGAAAATGAAGGATGAGATGAAGAAGATGAAACAGGAGGAAGAAGAGAAAAAGTACAAGGAAGAAAAAAGTAGGAGATAAAAGAAGAAGTGGGGGTAGAAGAGAAGAAGAAAAGAAGTAGAAGAGAGAGAAAGAGAATAATAAATATGAAGACAAAGAAAAGGAAAATTGGAAAAAAGGGGAAATAATAGTAAGAGACGGAAGAAAGAGAAGATAAAATCGCACAGAAGGACAGGAATATGAGAAGAGAGGAATATGAGAAGAAGGGAGGAAAGAAAACTAAGAGGGAGGAGGAAGAAGAAAGTAGAAAGAAAAATTAGAACAAGAGTAGAAAGTTAAGAAAATGAAAAAGAAGAAAATGAAGGAGGAAGAAGAGAAAAAGTACAAGAAAGAAAAATAAGAGGAGATAAAAGAAGAAGTCGAGGTAGAAGAGAAGAAGAAAAGAAGTAGAAGGGGAAGAAAAAGAAAAGGAAAAATAGAAAAAAGGTGAAATAATAGTAAAAAAAGGGAAAGGTGAAATAGAGGATAAAATCGCACAGAAGGACAGGAAAATGAGAAGAGTGGTACGGAAGTTGATCACGGAAAAAGGTTTTAAAACCTTTCCGTCTTTTTCAGCTCTGTCTGCGTGTCAAAGGAAAATTCAAAGCCCGCTAAATGACTGACGTTTCCCTCAAGCATGGCTTTCCTTCAATTCCCATTTCCACCCACGAACAAAGCTAGCGTTTTTTGAGTGGCAAGAAATGTACATTTGTCATTCAATTCGTCTGAGTAATTCACTTAGCTTTTGTTGCATTGTAGCCTATTCGCTTTTTATGCATTCCTATTTGCATGCTAGCGAAAAACGTATCTAGAGTAGAGAACGAATAGAGCTTGTGCCTGAACGAAAGTTTACAAAATGAATGAAATTACAAAACATAAACAACTAGTACCACTAGTGCCTGTACTTATGAACTTTTTACTACTTATGAGACTTCAGTGTCTCTTGACACGTGTTACTCTTGAAATGCCTATATAAATTACATCACATTTCAAAAGTCCCTCGAATCAAGAGACACTGAAGTCTCACTGTTCATAAATAAGACCCTAGTTATTAAGTGAGTGGCTAAGAAAATTAAATCGTCAAATAGTATCATCAACGTTGAGGCAATCCAGCTGCTAGACAATGGAGGATTGGTGCGGAGGCTTAAAAGGAAGAAGCCGTTTGAATTAGGCTCGGTGCACACTTGCGTGTTTTCAAGCAGCGTGCACGCCGCTTGTGTTTTCTCTTCAATACACACGAGCGTGTTTTCAGCGGTTTCAATCTGCAGAACGCCAGGAGTGTTGTGGAAGCTGCGTTCAAGCGGCGGTTGGGCAGAAAGCTGCGTGCTCAATTTGCAAGTCGCGTGCACGCCGCTTGCAAGTCACTTGCTCCGCTCAAGTGTGTACTTCTTCACTAGAACTCATCTACCGCTGAACCGCCGGCGTTCGCAAGCTGCGTGCACGCCGCTTGAAAAACGCAAGTGTGCACCGAGCCTAGTGTGTGCTAGTTCAAGTGGTGTCCAGTGAAAAAGCAGAGCAGTGATTGAGTGAAACATAGCTTTTAGTGCAGTTAAATAGGTGTACATAATTGGCAGTAAGAGATTCTAATGAGAGTCTCACTGTATTATTTTAAGATTAGTAAGTTAGGATAGAACAAATTTGCTCATTAGTCTCAAGACTAGATAGCAATAGTATTTACAGGGGAAAAATAGTAACATTATGGATGCTAAAACGAGCGTTTTCTGGGTGAATGACTGAGTTATAAAATGCAAGAAAATTAATCGCAGAGATAAATGCTGAAAGTTCACTATTTATAAAAAAAATTCTATCGTTTTCAAGTGATATAAATTTACATGCTAAAATCAATAGGAATACAACAAAATGATGCTAAACGTTTGAAAATATTTAGACTACAAGTTACATAATTTTGATATATTAATTTTCTGCTGCAATAAATTTAAGGCAAATTTATAAAAAAAAACAGAGCTTTTATACAATTGAAATTGCATCATATAGTAAAACAACATATCACCAGAAATCTCAAATTCAACAAAATTACAGCAACCAGCAACGCACGCACTTCAAGACATAATGTATTGAATGTTTCTTCACTAAAAGGATTCTTATTGCACTAAAAGAAGGAACTGATGTAGGCCTACAATATCCTATGAAGAAACTACCATAGCTATTAATTGTTGTAGTAACCAAGTTATAGTAATCACTACGTCATGTGAGTTTCAAAAAGGAACGAAATTCCAACGTCACCTGAAGACTCACATGTATGGGTCAAGTCAACGTACATTTACGGAAAATGTCAAGCATAAATAATTGTTCAGTGACCGGGAAGACACGCAACAATGTTTGCAAAAGAATATTCTGCAATTGTTGAGTAGAGTAGCAAGAAGGAAGCTGTAATTAAGCAAAGCACGTACAGTAGTTGCATTACGGGTAAAAGGAGACAGACCACATCTTTTCCACGTTCCTGAGGGATATGGCAAATTAGGTAACGATAACACTAAAAGGACAACACAAATTGCAACATATAAAAGAAATAAAGACTTAATTTCCATGGTTTTATTCTTTTTTAAGTTGAACTCAATTGAATTGCTGTACTGCACAAAAAACTAATAAAAAACAAACTAAACTTCAAATTTACACTACAACAAACTTTCATACAAATGATAAACACGACTTTCCACGAAATCCTCAACATGAAGAATTTTCATGATGTCTCTTGACTTTGAAAACTTGGCAAGACATAATCTAGTATCCCATTAACAAACACCTCTCAAGAGGATTTTTTGTCTTATCCAGATAATTGATTTTCTACAGAAGTTCAACTTCATGTAATATTGAAATCTCTGAAATATGCTCAATCATGAACATGGATTCAGACCACACATCATTTTATTAAAAAGAGAAAGAGATGATATATTTATCCTTCCCATTCTAAATAGACAATGACACTCAGATATTTCATAGAAAATCAGCAAAATCTTTCTTCTTGGACATTTAAATGGCTAAATAGGAAGATTGGCTGACAAGTAACGTCCCCTGGTGGGAGGAGTAACAAACAATAATGAGAAAGAGGCTGACCTTCATTGAAGGTTGTGATTGGCTGTGATTTTACGACTCGTAGTAACAAGCAAAAATACGAGTCGTATTTTTGCTTGTTACTCCTCCCACCAGGGGGCGTGACTTGTCAGCCATTCACAACCTTCAATGAAGGTCAGCCTCTTTTTCGCTTAGCCAATAGTATCATTCCATGTTCAGTATATATTAAGCTTCTCTGTACTTTAGCTTTAGTTTGATTGAGATTGATAATGGTATAAAAACCGAAACTAGTTTCTCACTATTTTTAATAAATGTGGTTGTGACAATTTCGTCTTATTATACTTTATGGATACCTTCCACAATATCACCTTCGCCACTACAAAAAAAGATACTTTATTGTTCATTATTTCTTTGTTATTTATTGAACGTGGATCGAACTTTAGCTTTCTGTACATCAAATTGGCAGTAAGGTTTTAGGATACACTACAGAAACAGCCACGATAATAACAAAGGATACCGGAAACCACTCAACTACTTCTCCGACAAAAATCACCATGGCAACAGCATGAGCGATCCACCAGGAGAGAGAGAGAGAATGAGAGAGAAGAAGAGAATAATTGATTGGTTCCCTTGACTGGTGACGTGACTAGTGGCTGTGTATGTGTTGTGATAGCACCTTGCCCCTTACCTGGCCTGGCTCTAACCTTGGCTTGGATTGGTGAAGCTGTAGTTGTTACATAGCGTTGCATTGGCCAGTGAACACAATACCGTACTTATACTATTACTATACTACTATTACAAGCGACAACATTTCGTGCACGAAATAAGCAACCACCTTGTCTGTTGTTGTTGTTGTTGTTGTTGTTGTTCATGATGATGATGATGATTATGATAATAATAATAAAAATAACAATGATGATGATGATGATGATGATGATGATATTGACACAAGCTTCATGGGAATGAGAAACGTAAGTACGCAGTGTGAAGACACCAATTAGTCGGCATTGGAATCAAAAGCAGTCACGACTTTTCGCTGTCCGATTGACCGATTTTGCAATAATTATTGTGTCACATTGGATCACAACAATTCAATTGGATCAATAGCGGTGTTAAATGCTCACACACCAAGGTCTTTTTAAATATCATTGGGAAGGTGCGTTAACTGAAAAGTCAAGCATGGAATTCTTGTCGAAATAAAAAAATACACGGAATTTTCTCTTGTGATCAATGATTTTACCGATTCCAGAAAATAGCATTTTTGGACTTTATGAAGATATTTGCAGTATTTTATAGTAAGTAATGTTATCCCTTTGATTTTTTGTATTCATAAACAATTTTTAACAGCATGATTTTTGCCCTAGAGTAGTTATGCCAATTCTATTCATCTTGTAATTACCTACTCAATTTCAACATACTCATTAGCAAACAAACCTCACTTTACCCCTTGATTCTCTTAAAATATCGTTAGGCGATTCCAAGAGATTGGTTACCAGTTGCCCTACTCGGCAGATGCCCGACCCTACCAGTTGACCGACCAAAACATACTTTTGTCTGCATGATTTTTGCCCTACATTAGTTTTGCCAATTCTATTTACCTTGTAATTACCTACTCCATTTCAACATACTAATTAGCAAACAAACCTCACTTTACCCCTTGTTTCTCTTAAAATAGTGTTGGACGATTCCAAGAGATTGGTTACCAGTTGCCCTACTCGGCAGTTGCTCGACCAAAACAAACTTTACGATTTAATCTGACCTAACCTAGACCTGACAGTGTTACGAAATGTACGCTTTACTTCTTTCGTAAAATTTCGTTTCCGGTAAGTTTGTTTTGGTCGGGCAACTGGTAACCCGCCATGCCAAGACGTTTACACTCCAGAAACAACTTAGTAGAAAGAATTGTGAAAAGAGAGTCTCAGCCAACTAGTTTTGAAGCTGAGCACCATACTTCTTCACAAACAGCAGCAGGTACTGAATTCTGGTAATAAATTTCGCATTCCTCTGCCAAATTGTAAGCATACAGGAGAAATTCTCCACTCCTTACTTCTCACTCACTCTACCATTCTCTCTCTCTCTCACTAATACTTCAACAGGCCACACTTCGTTAGAGAGATTACTTACTTCCTAACTGGAAGCAGAGATTTTGCCCGCCTGTCGGGCAGTTAGCCACACCTGTTACCTTGTTTTGTACACACATTTAAAGCAAAGCTACACACTGTTCTCTCTCTCCCACACACACTTTCTCTTCCTCTCTTCATCATACATCTCTCTTTATGCAGCATCAGTGTGTTACCTTAGTTGTAGCTTTCACATGTCCCGCCAAGTTCCCAAGTTGAAATTTGGACAATTTCGGAAATCAATACATTGACAGTAATAGCAGAACATTTCTCTGAAATTAGAAACCATTTTTTGAGAATTTAAAAAAAAAACTGTACTAATGAACCAGATTGTACAGAACAATTAATCCCAGATGTCATTGAATCCTGAACTTGGGATGTCATTATATCCTAAATACGGAAATCTAGAGTTAGATCTGTGTGGATAATAAAGACATAGCCGTGAGCCGTAGCAGTTTTCTGTTCAATCAGATAGAGATAAGCTGCGTTCTCCTGGACACTCTTTGTAAGCATGACCGATTAGATTAGCCAGCAAAAAGACACTGTTCTCTGCTGTAAAATCACTTCCCGGTGGTTCGGAACCCACCTAAACCTGTAGGTCCAGCTCATCAATCACAATCATCCAACTCATTACCCACGCACAGGTCAATCCTGGATATCGTAGATCTGGAATCCTAGAAAACAGTGATGATCCCAAATTTTGGCAAAACCCTAATGCTAGAGCTTGTGAACTATCATAATATTGAATCCTAAAGCAAGAATCCAACATTCTACAGATCTAGATCTTGATTTGATCATTTCCGTTTTCTGTCACATTATCAATAGTCTCTCTCTTATAGATTATTTCTGAACTTGATTTGCGATCGACGGTGTCTTGACCTGTGAACGATATTCCAGACACTTTTATGAATTGATATGAATTCGATTCCAGATTTCGATATTTAGATTTTCGATACTATAGTACGGCACTTTTAGATGAAAATGAGGTCGAAACATAATGAAACTTGCGATAAAAAAATAATCTAGATTAAATTGAATTGAAAAGCTTGCCATTTTCTGCCTCAGTACTAAGTAATTAAATTATCCGCTCGATCAATCACATAATAGAGGAGTTGAGCGCCGTTGCACAAAAACTTGATTAGCTAAATATTTCCCGTTTGTAAAATAGAAGGGATGGGTAGGCACTGGAGAAGCTCTTAATTTTCAAAACGCATTAGACTAATTGGAGAACTGGCGTGGGAGGTTTAGAGGAGGAAGGGGTAGGAGTGGGAGTTGGTAGGAGGGGATGAGGCGGGGGACGACGACACCGTCCATCGCAAATCAAGTAGAGATAGATTATTTCTCAGGAAGAGAGCGAAAGGACGACAAAATGAAAGGAACGGAAACACCAATCAGCTGGGGTGACGTCTGTACGCTAGTCTCTACATCTTCAGCATTTTCTTCTTTTTCTTATTTACCTTCTCATCCAATCATCTCTTTGTCCACCTTCTCATCATCACCTTCCTCTTTTCCATACTCTATTTTCTTCTCCTTTATCTATTCCTTTATTTTCTCCTTGTTCTTCCCTCCTTTTCCTTCCTCTTCTTGTTTTCCAGATCATCTTTTTCCTTCCCCTTTCATGTTCTTCCCTCCTTTTCCTTCCTCTTTCTTGTTTTCCCGATCATCTTCCTACTTCCCCTTCCTTGTTCTTCCCGATCATCTTCTTTCTCTTCTATTCTCATTTCTTCTTCATCTTCTGCTGTTGCTTTTCCAGCTCCTTCTTTGCAGTATATCTTGTACGTCTGCTCTATTATTCTTTTTCTCATTCTTCTTCCTCCTAAACTTGATCATCTTCGTATTCTCCTCAAGGTTCTATCAGAGTTTATTTTCTCCCTCAGCAAGCTTCTACTCTCTTACACCCTCTAAACCCGAGGCATCCATCCATCCATCAGACTCTCAGCCCCCATCATTTCGGGGTTTCTGAATCTGTCGCTTCAGCAGAACCCCCCCCCCCCCACAACGAAATGGTGACGACGCTTGGTAATGAAATTATAACGCTGAATTTGAAGACGGAGGTGCGAGTGAGAAAGGGGAGGAGAACTAGGGAGGTTGAGTGATAGGGTGTGAGGGGAAAGGGTACTAAACCGATTTCGCAGCCAGAGGAAAATATCGTTTGGCAATTTGATGCAATCGCTTGCTCTTTCGTTTTTCGTTCGACTTCTCCCCCCCCCCCCCCAACCCACCCAGAAACCCCTCCACACCCCCCGAAATCCCTCCACTTCAGTGCTCAGCTTTGGAAGTAAACCTACAGGCGACAAATTTACCGAAATAAAACCTCCACTAAAATTGCTGTTTCTGGTGATAACTGTGAGTTAATTGGTTAGCGATTTCGAATTTCAAGATTGGATCTATCTGGCAAAATGATGAACTAAATGATTTTCTTCATTTATATAACTACCAAATTCACGGGAATAGAGCCATAACCAGGATTCATGTCAGTGGTTACCGACTATAGCTGTCGGTTACTTAGTTGATAATAAAATGTCATTCAAAATTACGGTGAACTTCACAAAAAAAAAAAAATATCGACAGTAAATCAACGTAAAAGATAGCCGTGAGCCGTAGCAGGTATCTGTTCAATCAGACAGAGATAAGCTGCGTTCTCCTGGGTCCTCTGTAAACGGTGACCGATTAGATTGGCCAGCAAAAAAGACACTTCTCTGCTGTAAAATCACTTTCCGGTGGTTTGGAGCCCACCTAAAACTGTAGGTCCAGCTCATCAATCACCATCATCCAACTCCTTACCCACTCACAGGTCTAAGACCTATGTGGGCTTCATCCTCAAAAAAAAAAAAAATGTTAGCAACGTCTGAGTACTCCAAGCCTCAGATTAGGTAGCTGTAGCAGTAGTCAAGGCCTATGATCAAGATTTTTCAGGGACGTAATCGCCCTAACCTAAACTGACCTAACCTGACTGGGACATGTGGCAATTCTACAGCTGCAACAATCTTGATTTGACTGTGATCTGATCTAATCGCCAAACCGTGTCCATAAGGCCGGAATTATCTGATGTCGCCGAACATTGTTTGGTGTTGGTTTTGTGTGGACGCCTTCTCGAACATTATGATCGGTGTGGTGGGAACCTGGTGTTGGTCGTCAATGTTCGCTTACAGACCGAACATTTCAATTGCACTCACGAACAATTGGTGACCCATATGTTTAATGTTTGTCCGTTTTTTGTATTCGTCAACAATGTTCGGCAGACATGTTCGGTTGGTGGAGACGCGGCTGAAGACTATAAAATATTTTCAGCTACGTTGGTTCATCGAAGTATCAAGTACTTAGCCTGGTCACCTTACTATACTATAGTGTATAGTGAATGTAGTAGTATACTGTCCTATACAGTAGAATGGAACGTTGCCTCCAATATCTAGCTGATCACAAGGTTGATCATTTGTATTGTATGCTCCTTTACTCTATGACATGCTACGGCAAGCCTATGCAGAAAGGATAAGAGTGTAGCGTTTTCGATGCTTCTTCTGTCTGCAGCAGAAGAGGTAGTAGAGTTGAGAGTCACCGCCAACAAACCGGATTGTGTGAATCTTGTTTTGTATTGATTCTTGTGCACTCTTCTCAAACTGGTTTCCGTCTGCTGGTCTCCTGCTGCTATTCCATTTTCTATTCGCATTATCGCCCCTTGTCAATTCATTGCAACGCTGTGTGCCACGGGACCCCGACAAACCATCCCAACGACAAAGCCTACCAACGACAACCTGGTCCAGATTTTTTGGACCAGGTTGTCGTGTGCACGCACCGACAACCTTTACCACTCTGGAATGTGGACCAGTTTGTCGGTGGGACGGGTTGTCGTTCGTTGACCAAAACTGATTTGGACCAGTTTGTCGTCTACGCGCAGCGTCAACCTGTACCACTCTGGAATGTGGACCAGTTTGTCGGTGGGATAGGTTGTCGTTCGTTGACCAAAACTGATTTGGACCATTTTGTCGTCTACGCGCAGCGTCAACCTGTACCACTCTGGAATGTGGACCAGTTTGTCGGTGGGACAGTTTGTCGTTCACTGAAGAAATGTTCAATATATTTATCTGGCCAAGCTATCGATATACCAACATATCGAACTACCTATTCTTTAATAATCGGTGTGTTGGAGATATCGATTCTTCAATAATTGATGTATTGGGGAAATCGATATTACAAGGAGTATTCATAAAATAAGTTTCCCTATCCAATAAAAAACTTAAAACAAATCTGAATACCTTCAAAACTATTGATTATAATTCTGTATATCATTTTTCAACATAGTTATCATCCCTTTTCAAGCACTCTTCATATCTATTTGGTAGCTTTTTTAGCCCAGCTGCATACCATTTTGCCGCCATTGGTTTAAACCAAGTAGTGTTAACGCTTTTCGCTGCTCCTTATGCACGTCATTCAGAGTAAGCGAGACATCTACCTCGCACAAACCTTTGACAGCTGAAGCTCTTCATAATGCTGTACACAGATGTACGGCTTAATTCAATGTTTGGTGGCAATTGATGCATGATTTCGAATGTGATACTGTGATGCGCTTGTCGGAATCAACAATGGCTTGCACAGCAGCAATGCAGTAGGTCGCTGAGGTCGGCCACTTCGCTCATCATCGTGCACATTATCCCTTCCTTCCAAAAAAATTACTCGCCAAAGATCAACCATTTGTAGGCTAAGTTACAGACAATCAGACTTGACATTTTCACCATATACATCACAAATTCACAAATCTGACTGTAAATTGCAGTGGCAGTCAAATTTCTTGCAGTCAAGAAACTCGTAAAAGCTAAAACATTCTCAAACATCATAGAATTTCAAAACTACTCGTGTATGCTCGCTCTGAGGCCGCTGTTATACGATCACTTATAAGTTCAGAGAATTAGGATCATAGATAGGTCTAATCTTTAATTTATTTACTTTTTAGCTCGCAATATTTTATGAAGCATTTCTATTTTATTCAATAATAGTGAACAAAAAATTTAGTTACATACTGAAAGATCACAGTGATTTAACACGTGAAATATTTCATCTCAACACATACTATGGAGCAAGATCTTTCGCACATAATTATGAAATTGGTTATTATAGGAACTATAGGAAGTTGTGTATTGAAAAATAGCTTATTGTAGACTCTACTGTAATATAATTGTCCAGTTAGGCCTAGTTTTATTTTGTGCGATGTGCACTGAATAATGAGAGTATCCTATGGCCGGTATTCAACCATAAAATATCTTATAAAGGTTCTTTTAGTTCTTTGACTGTAAATTGCCATATTTAAAAGGCCATACACATAAACTTATAAAGTTTAAATGCCATATTTTATAAAGTACCTATTTACTTCTTCAAAGTATTCTAATCCATGACATTTAATAGTTTGGCATTACATGAAGTATACTGAAGAACTTTGAGGTTAGATGTGTTTATATATTTTATCAAATTTTTTATAGTGGAATATAATCCCAAGGTCACCATCACACAATTATAAAAGGGTCTAGTATTATAAATTGGTCTCGTCTTATATTTATTGTTCTGCAATTTTTTTTGAGTATTTTATTTATTCAATACAAGTAATTCATTTTATGAAATTTAATAATTTGTCATTATATTTTATAAAATAAATTAAAAAATTACTGAATATGGGGTTAGATCTGGGAAGACATACGATCCCTGGCCCCTATGGGGTTAGATTTCGCTGTGATGGCGACCTTAGGCTTATTACTGTCAAAGATATTCTTGTAAGAGCCTTTATAATGGAAGATATTTTAAAAAATAATTTACTATGTTATAGTGGAATACCGGCCTTGTACACAAAAGTTTAGAATTATCATTCTGATAGAAATAGTCTAGGCTTATTTGTCTGTTAATGTACGATAGTTCTAATACTTTTGTAAAGATTGATACAATAAATGACGACTGCCCTAGGCCTACTTATCACCTCAAAGATTACCGTAACCACTCCATTGATGAAGGTGATTCATCTTTAAAATGAGTTTACGCCACACGCTATTAATTCCAATGTGGTTGCTGTCAATTTACTCTTAGACTGTGCGGTAAGTGACGAGAAAGTAACCTTAAAGAGAAAACTACCCCTAAATATTTATATTTATCGACAATATCCATTACGGTACTTCCTCACCATAATACCGCTTATCTCTCACCAATTGTCTCCCCCCTCTTCTATGTATAAAATATGTACGTATGTATGTTTGTATTAATGTATGTATGTTCAGTCCCTTAGCCGATTCCGGCATAGAGACTCTTCAGACCTCAACACCAATAATTATTGTCTCGGTCCAAAGAGAGGACTTTCGAAAACGAGGAGTGAGGTAGGTTGCGATTGCTTTCCTCACTGGCTCAAAAATTCTATTAGTATTCCAAGTCCACTGAAACAATGCTGATGCTCTATGCTAGACAGTCCACACTCACTACAGGATCTGGCTGCACCGGTGAGTGTGGAAACTATCTTGCACACCTCTGGGCTACTTCCAAAAAACTACTAAAAACTAATATTTCAGATTTTTACATACTTACCATTATATTCCACCTAATGCAATTTATTTTCAATCCATCTATCATTGAGTGTAATTCTTGTGCATTTTCGGGCATAAAAACCACATCATCCGCATAGAAAAGAGAGTTGATCAACTCTTCCCCGATTTACAAACCCGACTTAAATCGTTTAAGAAAAGTGTGAAAAGCAACGGGGACATAACACGGCAAATAATTCTATATAATAATAATTTAACATGAATGGTGACGCTAGAGATAAAAGGTTTTTTGAGAAGCTCGTGGAAATATACCTATTCTAATATCGACTTATTTAATATACAGAAAAATCAGTGTCAGATTAATAACCTTGAGGCACAAAGGTTCTTAATCCTGATATGCAAAGAGGCCCCCCAAGACCGTTATTTTCTTTTCTTAAACCTGGATAACCCTACATGTTTGTGCGGTATTTCTTGTTGCATTTTAATTTATATGCATATTTGCTGCATATAATTAAAGTATTTTTGAATTTTGTGCATCTAAACTTAAAACACATAAATTTTTAAAATTTATTTGCTTGAAGAAATAAAACAAACAAATAGTGAACATGAGAATAAGCCAAATATGCAAAGCGACCGGCGTGGAGTAGTTCATAAAGTTGCTTGCTGCGACGACGCTATTACTCCAACTCTATGGACTCAAGTTAAATTCCTGTTCTAGGCCTGGTATTTTTGCACCATCATTTTACTTCATTACCCACGCTCAAGCCTCGGCCTCATGTGAGAGTCATCCGCAATAAAAAAATTCTCCACACAATGGTTGTTCACTCAACTAAGAAGAAAAATTCTCTTACAACTAATTTGTGAAATATGGGCGTTTAAGTTGTAATTGTCTGCTATTTGGGACTGGTATTCTCCCCTACGAGTTTATATGAACTTTTGATAATTTTTATAATGATTAAAAAGTATATCAGAGATTGATAATAATATGGCATTCATTCTATTGCAATAAAAACATCATTTTTTTAACTTGAAAATAAGGACTTTAAACAAGTCCTAAGAAGAAACTAAACTGTTAGTTCAAATATAGAATATAAATGTGATTTTTATAAGTTTGAATGATAAATAAATTATCAAGATTTTATATCAACTTGTAGGGAAGATGTCGTGCCCCAAAAAAGAAAAATTTAAGCTTTAAGCGCCCATATTTCACAAAATAATACTGAAAATTTAATTTAAATTTCAAGTTTTAGAGCACATCATTCTCAATAACCATGCAGATATAGGTCTGTAATAGAAAGAAGAACTGATCTGTTTTGTGCCATTGTCGAAAGTGAGAGTTTTTAATAACTTTAATTTTTTTAAATGACCATTCGTTGGTTGCATTAATTTGTGATCGTAATATACCTCTTGAAAACTGTATTGACAAAAATTTGGAAGTGTGGATTCACTAAACTGCTAGCCTTTCTACTATATGAGACTATGTATTAATTTCATGACGTTTCATACGTCCACCTTATGTTTTGTGATAAAAATTTAACAATTTAATTTCAGAACAAAAATTGGTTTTTCATTTTTTTCAATTTTTGTTTTGCTTAGGCCTTTTTCACTCACCTTCCATGTTTATTGCACTTTTCTCTAGATGAGTGTCAAAACATATTTTTTAAATGCTTTAAAACCTTATTTCGGAAGGTAAATTTTTTGGATAAGGTCTTTGGACTTTCCGCTCACAGAAAAGTATTCATTACATGCAATCACCCCCCCCCCCCCTCCTCACCGATACGCTTGTAATATAGAAATAAAGTACTTTGTACTTTCTGTAATACAGAAGTAAAAAGGAAACTGATTCCTTCCTCCGATTTTTAATTAATTTAGTTTTAAATTTAGATCTGAATTATTTGTAACTCGAAGTGTCTCTTTCTAAATTACTACCAAGAATTTGGAGAAAGCTCAATGGTGGGCCATCGGTCAGTAATAATTGTTGCATGGATCGTTAGGCATCAGTTCGTTTATGAAAGTTTCTCAGAACAGTGGATATGTTAACAATTGGGTCGTGTTGTATTCTTTTAGCCGCATGGATCTGCTACCTGTGTCTAGTTCAACAACTGGGTTTTTCCAATCTCTTACCTAGCTAGGTGTATTTATAGAAAATACAACAATAAAGTCCGAGCCACACCAAACATTCATACAATCGATGTATGGATGACCATGTATAAAACATCCTCAGGTGGCTGCTCGGCACCGGAATTCTCAATTTGCTGGATTATTATTTTTCTTTGATCTTTGCGGTACTCGCTTGACTCGTCTCTACTTCTGTCATTTAGTGTTTGATTTCTGCTCTAATCCTCTAATGCACAATCATTAAAAATTATTTAAAAAAATAATATGTAGTTTTTCACATAGCTTCCCATCTTTAGACACTATATAACTCAATAATGAATATTTATAATTATTATAATGATGCACACATGCTTGATGCTTTCTCTTGAGATCAAAGATTGATATGCAGATATTATAGAACAAATTGCTGCACGCTAGATAATGATTGAATAATGTTTTGAACACTGTAATTGGAAGATTAGAATTATTACTTTAGTATGGGGTAACCCTAATTTTTGGTTGGCCTTTAAGAACTTTTTATGTTGTTCCAAATATCTAATATTGTTATTTACTCGAGGTTATAAGTGTCTAAGGGATTTTCTACTTTAAAATATTTGAAAATTCAAAGTTTCTGTGAGTTCCAGGGCCCTACGCGAAATAGATAGATGTTCTCGTTCATGATAGGTTATTTAATAATTATTGGAAGTAGTTAAGGTCATTTCATCTGCTGGAAAAAAGTCAAGAGTAACTTTTTTCTTCAATGCGTGGATTTCTCTCAGTTCAGTGCCAGATTAAGAGCCTTGAGCCCCAAAGCAAGATATTCAGAGTCCCCTCAAGACCTTCTGTTCTTTGCTAAAACCTTGATAGCCCCCCATGTGTGTGTGGTATTCTTTGTTGCATTTTAATGTATATATGCTTGTATATTTTGCTATTAAAAATACTCAGCAAAACTACTTTTTGAAAATTTTATTATTGAAATGTATATTTATATTTTATTAAATGTATATTAAATACTATTATTATTATTATTATTATTAACATCATCATTCCTCCTTTTCCCTTTACAGTTGGTGATTGAAGTGCATTCGGATCAAATGATTAAGAATGCCCTTTATTATTACTATCATCTCATCTTTCACATTTCAATGATATATTATGATACCTATAGTTTTCTTCTTCTGGATACTATTACATTGCTGATACAATGAGTACATTCTGTATTTTACATCGCTATATCACTGTTAAAACTATATATATAGTTATGGAAACACGCCAATTCTGACCTTCAATACAATTCTTTATTGCTAGCATTAGTCAACAAAAGATAACTAATATGGTATTTTTGGCTACTAACTGGAATATTGAAATTAATAGTAAACTGGAAAAGTCAGTAGGCTACGTCCTTAATTCATAGCATTTTTTTCAGTTTTTGGATTGGAAAACTGAAATGAATTGTGGATTTGGACATAAGCCTTCATTTAAAATATATTTCTAAATTGGGATGAGATGCTTTAGATTTTGATTTTTTCCTATAAAGTTTATTGTACATACTTTAATTAGAAGACGTTCTAATACT
This sequence comes from Conomelus anceps, assembly GCA_948455865.1. Taxonomy (NCBI): domain Eukaryota; kingdom Metazoa; phylum Arthropoda; class Insecta; order Hemiptera; family Delphacidae; genus Conomelus; species Conomelus anceps. The sequence goes on from OX418221.1 coordinate 17,901,827, forward strand.
GAGAAAAATTGCATAGAACATTATGAAAAATGCAAGAGTGTTGCAAATACCAAAATGTTCTAAAAAAATAGTGTTTGCGTCAATATCCAATATATTTTTCAATAACTCTTCACTCTGATATAATGAAAATCTGCAGTCAAACAAGTTTTTGGGGCTTTTCTCCAACACTTATTGTTGTATTTCACATAGTGTTCTACACAATACGCAACAAGTTCTATAAAATAATCGAAATTAACAAAAATATACTAACGATATTATAATACGGTACTTAATTTTTTTTTACTTTTCCACATATTAGCCTACTGGCATGAAAAGTGATACATTTTTTAAACTGCATGTCAGTAATTAAAGAAAAAGTTATTATTTATATCGTAGTTTATCATGGATCATCGAATACTAACTTCATTTTTATACAGTCTTATTGTATACCGGTACTAGCATTTTACCCTTTTTTGGGTTAACTTTACTATTACTATTTTTGATCAATGTTAACTATTTTCAACATAGTAGACTACTTGGGCAAATAGCAATGGCCATGAGCCATGAGTCCCAAAGGTAGACGCTGTATTAGGTCTACCCAGTGGTGGATTTACGGGAGGGGGGGCTTTCGGGCTGAAGCCCCCCCCCCCAAAAAACCTCCAAGAGTGTAAATTTTTTACCAATATAATCAGTTTGATGCTCGTAAAATATTTATTAGCTTGAATTACCTAATTCCACTACGAAGACTTCAATTGTATGAAATATGTTAACGTTTTACTGTATAATGTCTTAGTTACATTTACATTTCCTGCAACCAATCAACACAAAGTGTTTAGATTTTTTGTGCCGGGCACAGTACTTGCTGAATAGAAAAAGTAGTGCAACATGAAATTGCAGTAATTCAATCACGACTGTACCAACTTTCTTTTAATGAAAAGTAATGATGAACTACATTAACATATCAAACCAATCTTTTTTCATCATTCTATCACAGTGTTCGGTAAACGAGTGATCACCAACTACTGATATAGGTTATATTGTGGAAAATTTCCAGATACAACGCTTGCATTGGGTTTACTTATATATAATATGGATCTGATAGCATTTTAAGTGATTTCTCAAAGAGAGTATACAAAACTTTTCTGGGGGAGTAACCTCAGATCCCATATTTCTATAAGAGGAAAACTAATCGTCAATCGTCAGATAAAAGCTTTAGAAAACATCTCTTTTTACAGTGTGGAATTCACACAAAATTTATCTATTAAATCTAGATGAAACATTAGTTAATTGAAAAATTTGTAACTAGTTAAAGCTCCCACATTGATTTTTATTCTTAAAAATTGAATATTATGACCGTGATACCGGAATGATACTATGTTCCTTGACAAACTGCTGAACTCACCAGATTCAGCCATAAGTCAATCTAAATTTTCCAATATACATTAAATTTAAAGTAATTTATATCTCTGATACGGTTCAAAGCACTAGTAAATTCCCAATAATATGTAATATGAATAGTTATAGTTCGGGTATGATTGATTACGAAAAATTCAAAAGCTTTCACAATATTACTTGTATTCAGTACACCTCTACCCCCCCCCACACTACCATCATCCAGCCACCCCCAAAAAAAATTCTGGATCCGCCACTGGGTCTAGCCTACTCAATAATAAGTCTGTAACTCTTTATACTCAATATAATAAGGGGAGTTTCATTGGAACCACCCAATTCCCAGTAAACTAACTTAATTAAATACTATAGCCTACAATACTTCAGTGATGGCAGCTAACTATTCGGAAATATTTATAATTGCCTTCCAAAATATCGAAACAAATATACTTTGAATTGAGTGCTAGAAGAGCAACGCTAGAATGCGATCTAGCGGCTAAAATCTGAACTTTTTTAGATGGTATGCATATTAACAGTAGTATTGATGTATCGAACCTATTACAATAAATTAGGCCTATAGCTTGTTAACGTGTAATGACAGATATTAATGGAATAGTGTTTCGAAATTTTAATTGCATTAACATTGGTCTATGGAAGAAACAGCTGTAAAACTGATCTGTTGCTTGTAGTCTATCATAGCCTTTTTAGGGCTCCTCGCTGCATTTTAGACAAATAAAACTAACAATAGGTAGGCCTAGTCCTAAACAAATTGTATCATAAAATTAGCCTAAGTTTCTCTTGATGGCATAATCCACTATTTTTAAATAAGCATTTACATTATGCATTGACATTAACTTATGCTTGTGCAGTAGCCCGAATCAAAATATCATCATTACAGATGTTATATATGTATCATCTTATTATCATTATAGATGTTATGTGTTATGATAAGACCCTTGACAACATGCCTGTATATTGTATGTCTCTTTCTTACAATGATCTAACAATAGCGGATGCACAAACGGGTCTGAAAGTGTAGTTTTTCTCGTATTCTTTTTGGTCAAGGCAAAACTAATATGGTTTGAACCTTGCTTGAAAATGACGACTTGTTACGAAATTAAAAAATATCGATATAATTAAATATGGTCGATATATCGAAATGTCGACCTTGGATGATGGAATATCGATGTATTGAAGGCAACTTTCAACAATCGATATTTAGGATATATCGATGATCAATTTTGTCGTTTACGCGACGCGTCAAACTGAACCACTCAGGTGGACCAGCTTGTCGGTGGGACAGGTTGTCGTTCGTTGACCAAAACTCATTTGGACCAGTTTGTCGTTTGCATGCAGCGTCAAACTTAACCACTCAGATGGAATGTGGACCAGCTTGTCGGTGGGACAGGTTGTCGTTCGTTGACCAAAACTAATTTGGACCAGTTTGTCGTTTGCATGCAGCGTCAAACTGTACCACTCAGATGGAATGTGGACCAGCTTGTCGGTGGGATGGTTTGTCGTTGGGACAGTTTGTCGGCAGTGTGCAAATTGAAATGGACCAGTTTGTCGGTGGGACAGTTTGTTATCGTCCCTGTGCCACTATCAAGCTTCAAATACATCTATGAAATGTTTTACTGAGTTCTAGTTCTAGGCTTGGTTGTTTTGCTATCTCTTAAACTTTGGTTTTTTTATGAAATTTCAGCTTATAGTCAGCCCACTTCTTAGGAATTGTAAAACTTGAAGAATATTCGTATTTTTTTGAGAAAAAAAAATTATTATTTGATCCCCTAAATCAAATTTTATTTTGTATTGAATAATAATAATAATAATTTCTCTGGTTGTGAGTACAGCACTACCAGAGGAGTTTATTCACAATAAATTTAAAAAAAATTAACATTTCAGAAAATAAATTAAAGTTTTAAATCTAAAGTATTGCAGTTCTGAATTTTGTGGTTCCCACTATATAAATATGTGTCGGGATTCCACTATTTTGTCTATTTCTTGTAAGGTATTAGAACATGCAAAAAATATTACGTTAGTTTTGCAAAGTTACATGTTACTAATTTACTGAATATTAAATTGAGAAGTATAACAATTAATAATATTTTTAGACTACATGCTACTAGTTGGTAATTTAGATAAATTAGTCCAGATTATTCAGATTTTTTTGTAGGCTACAGAAATAGTTATTTATGTATTAAGAGCGTGAAGCGCGACTTTATCGCTCGAGCCAAAACATTTACTGCGCGACGCACAGCGGAGCGCAGTAATTTTGCGAGAGCGATAAAGAAGCTTCACGCGCGAATTACATACAATATTTTTCCTACAACTGAAGTTCTGGATTCCAACACAAAGAAAGCTTGCAGTTTGTAACATCACAGACCGTGCGCGGAATTGGTTAGCGTTCGCCATTGTTGAGGTTATGTCAATTTCACGGATTCTGTGATCCACCAATGAGAAGGCACCAAAATCAAAACAGAAGCGTAAAGAAAACAGCTGGCGAGCGTAAAGTACTTTACCGCTTGCTGAGCAGTAAAGAGGTATTTTACAATTAGTTTTCAGTACGTAAAGAACTACTTTACGAGCAGTTGTAGGAAAAACAATTTATGACATTAATTGTTCGCTGTGATTAATTCCATTATCCAACAACCAAATTTTTGTTTTCCTTTTAAATGTATTAACTGGAATTATTTCTTTCATGTCTATTGGCAGTTTATTGAAAATTCTTGGTCCTAAATATGTGACTGATCTCTGAGCAAATGATGTTGTCATCCTAGGAATTGAAAAGTCTATGTTTCTGCGTGTACCATGTGGGTGGTCCAAGTTGGTGAAGAATTGTGGGTTTTTCTTGATGAATGTAAGAACTCTGAGTAAGTAGATTTGTCTGATGCTTAGGATGCCGTGCTCTGAGTATAAAAGTACTGATGGATAAAGAGGGTGCTTGAATCCTATTATCCCCAGAATGAGCTTTTGAACCTTGAAAAGCGGATTGATGTGACAAAAATTTGTTGCTCCCCAGGCCAATATGCCATACCTTATTATGGACTCAAACAATGCATAGTATATACATCTCAACATTTCTATTGTTAATAACTGTTTTAATTGGATAAATTTATAGATTAATTTTCTTAGTTTTGCTACCTGATGTAAGAATGATGCAAAAAGAAGTAGGAGTACAGAACAGTCCAGACGAGACTCTTCTGGAAGTCCAGAGTTCAGAAGAGTCACTCCACTTTTTCAAAAGACAAAAAGGAAAATTGTGATCAGTTGATATTCGAAAGTTTCTCTTCTCTTCAAGAAGATGATGGAGGTTATCAGTATCTATCTCAGAGCCAAAGTTTAATGATTTTTTTTCGAAATTCTAGTAAAATGTCCATTTTAATTTAAATTTTCTATTTAAAAATTTGTAAAGAAAGCAGTAGTGGGCTATGCCTGTTGTATCTTTACTTCATTGTGTTTTATGTTATGAATAAATAAATAAATAATTTCTGTTTTTAAGGCATTTGATAAAAGACAAGTACGTATCGCATTTTCATGGACTTTTACACTGTGGAACGAGGACAATCGACGTATATTTAATTAAAAAAATAGCACTGTGTTATTTATAACTAAACGGGTGTGTCTTGTGTGGATTTCAAAGGTTTATTCACAATAATGCACATAAATATTACAGTGTGAAACTAATTGTGAGATGTGACACATTTGCTGTGCCAAACTACAAAACGAAGAACAAGAACAAGAACAAGAAGAACAAGAACAAGAAGAAGAAGAAATTAAATGCGAAGCAAAGAGGCTAACAATAGAATCGACGACAAACAGCTAAGCATTTCCCAAACGATGTCAACAAAGGGAATAATAGTAGGAGAGAAGCTGATTTGGGAAAGAAACAAGATAGGAAGAGGAAAGTATTGCTAATTCTTGGTATTATGTTGGGTTGGCTGGTTTTGGAAGAGGAGGAATAGAAATAAAGGGGCTGTTGATGAAAAAGAGGAAGTGGAGGAGAAGGAGAAAGAAAAGGGTTGTTTGACTTTGGGACGGAGAAGGAATGGAAAGAGAAGAAGTAGGAATAAAAAGGAGAAGTGGGAAGAAGAAGTAGAAGAAAAAGAAAAAGAAGTCGGAGTGAGAAGGAAGAAGTAGTAGAATAAGAAAAATAAGGAGGAGAAAAGAAGAAGTAGGAAGAAATAGGAGAAAAAGTATTAGTATGAAAAAAAGAGGCGATGATAAAAAAAATGATAAAGGGGAAGGAGAAAACCGAGGATGTATATTAGATTACTTTATTCATGATAAATTTAGAATTTTTTATACGTGTGTTTAACAAACAATATTTTAACATCAAATACAAACTAGACCTGGTTGATACTATTTACATTTTGTTGGAAATATTAAAAGTGATCTAATGGGTAGAGCTAATGAAATGAAATTCGAAGTGATGCATTTACATGAAAAGGCAAAGTTTGGACAAAAATTCGTCCATTCGAGCACTTAACTTGAAGAACATTTGTTTTCGTTAATTTTAAATTCATCGAAATATTGAGTTAATTCAATAATTGACTTCAGATTGTAGAGTGATATTACATTATAAATTGCTCATTTAGATGAGAATGTATCGGAATGTTCGGAATCCACCTAAACTGTAGGTCCAACTCATCAATCACCATCATCCAATTCATTACGCACGCACAGGTCTCAGACCTATGTGGGCTTCATCCTCCAAAAAAAATCAGTGTTTTCAATACTTAAAATGAGAATAAAAAGTGAGATAAGAGAACAAGATTAACGAAAAATTATTAAAATAAAAATTAACTATTTTATAGAATGTTTATTAAGATGATATGAATGTTGATGAGCGAAGATGGGGTGGGGTTGGTAATTAGAGATAATGATTTTGTACAAATCTTCTTAATGTATTGAGGTGAGTTGGTAATGTATTGAGGTGAGAAATTGTGTTTCCAGTATGCTATAGACTATAACAGGGGCGTATTATTTACAAAGTTAATAGATATTTTATGAGATTGCTATTTCTAGATTTTATATTCATGCAGTTGCTTTAGAATCTAGGGTTGGACAGACGCAGTCATTTTCTCCATAAGGTAACTCTTTAACGACGACACAAAGCCCGCTCAACTCTCAAGGCACCTAATAAAGTTAGGAAGTGCGTTCCAAGCACAAGAAAGAGTACACAGAGATTGTTTAATATGAGGTGTGAGTAAGAAAATAAAATGGGTGATACCGACGATCCAGTTGGATGGTGGCCCAACCACGTTTGGTCTTGGCAGACAGCTCACGGTGACCGCATCGCAATTTCTTCCTGATTTCATTGTTTGATGTAGGGACGGTACCTTATCAACTTGGTAACTGGTGACTAGTAAGGAATCGGGTAGAGTAGACATGGCTGAATTTATTGGGCATTGTAATGGATGACCCAAGAAAGGATTGATATGTGGCGCATTGCTTGGTGCGTCAGCAGGAACAGTTTCTGTCAATAGATAGATAGAAAGATTTATTCATCAAAGGTCTGATTGACCCATTGCAAACATTGCTGTTTAAATATTCATTCAACTGTACACAGAGAACATAATAAGAAAAAAAAAGGAGAAATTTTTTAACTAAATAGAGTGTTTAAGCAAAACGATGACGCCAATTCCAACCTGACCACTCTACGTCATTCAGAGCTAGCCGAGGCATAGAGTGGTCAGACAGGTTAGAATTAGCGTCATCATTAGTTTTGCTCAACTCTCTATTATCAATAAGTGAATATTGATATGGAAATACTGCATTACAACTCGCAATAAAAAAGCGTCAAGTGATATGATGAGATCAAGTCAATATCAAAGCAGAAATACAGGTTTTTGTACATAAAACGATAACTACCTTTCAACCACGTGAATAGCCCAATTATAATATATTATGTGAAACGGTATAAATACGTATATATATATAACACCATGTTATTTATATAGGCTATAGGATACAAAAAATGTCAACCAGTTTACACAAATAAACGTGAAAGCGGAAGAATCTATATTTAAAAGTAAGACGACCCGGTTTCATGTAAAAGCTTATTAACGTTATAATATATAGTACTGAATTAATGCAAGAAGTATTACAAGAATGTGATTAGAATGCAAAAGTTTACCTTTTTTACCTTTAAAAAAGTTTGAAACTTGGATAGGTTCGTTAAATTTTTGTACAGCTACTAACGTGATTCTTCAAGTGGAAAGAATAAGTACTTGAGAAGGGATCGTGCCTTATCATGAAATGTTGAACACCCTTGAACTATGAGAATGTGATGAGACAGGGGTAGAGGTAGGAAGGTAATTATGGAAAATATATTTCTTAAAATGGAGCCGGAGTGGCAGAAAAAGAAGGTTTAGATTGACGGGTTTATTTTAAAAGTAAAATATTGAAATTGAATCATTAGAAGAGGTTTTTGTAAATTGTTTGGAATAATGTACTGGGAAAAGTTTGAAGGCAATTAGTTGGAATGAAGTTTTTAGACAGTGTTTGTTATTAGACAGTCTTTGTTTCATGATTTACTCCATGATTTTATAATCCTGTTACCCAAAATTTATTTTTTACTAAGATCACTCAATAATACATTATTACACTTGAAATTTTGAAATTGAATGATAATTATTCTACTCTCCAACATTTGTATGTGGTCGAGCTTTGATTCTGAATTTTCATGGCATGAGTCCCGAGGATTTTGATCAAAACTTGTGCTCCATCCCTACAAAAATGCTAGGCTATATTTTTTCAACGAGGTTGAGGATATACTGATGTACCTACAGATAAAATCTCAGCACAAGGAAAGAGCGATGATGCTCTTCTAGATTCTGAAAGCTTACACACAGGAATCATTAATTTCAATCTTCTATTACATATTTTAGGCTTTTCATGGTGTATTTGAAGGTGAAGTTTCATATTGATATGTACACGCATTTTGATATAGACATGGACTGAACATCTAGGGTGAATCTAGAGGGTAATAATGGGGATGTATACCCCCAAAATTATTAGGATGGGGTCGAATGTGGTCAAGAAATTACGAAGCGAATTATTCCTAACCTAACATCTGGAGTAACACCATATGAATTCTGAGAACGACCATGCGCAGTTCAACCGCATCCAATAATTATTAACCGACAAAAAAGCTTTCTTTTATGAAAATGCGGCCCTTTACTTAGTTATATCCCCCAAAATTTTCTCTCAGTTGATATCTTGACCTAAAAAAAATTCTGGATTCGCTCATGCTATATATTCATAGATAAAATATATGAAGACAAGTATAGTTTTAAGGAACAAAACCAGAGCTAACAATATGCATAACAGCATTCGTAACAACACGCCATTACACTGGATACCGAAGTACTGTACTGGTAGAAGTACAGTACTGTACTGTACTACTACTATACTACATACGTAGTATAGTAGGGCTCCTCTTTGCCACATTCTTGGCTACAGAAAGCCACAGGTTGGCCAACTGAACTGAACATTGCTCTACCTGAAGACTCGGCCTGCTGACCGAATTTCACCGCATAACGGTTTCAACTACGGCCAACACCAACATCATCATCATCATGATGATATTTGTAGGTATAAGCTCACTCAATGCCCATAACAAGCTTTGCCCCACTACTCATACACAGACTTTAGTAGGACCTTAGTCCTACTGCAAAGACCAAAAGAGGGTTCTCGTTCTCATCCTGGATGGGAGAATTGAGTTTTAATTTCAACCTAGCCACGTACAAATAGACACTTTAGTTGGAATAGAACGCTCTCGTAGAGCCATCAAATCTGTCCTTAGAGTGATGTCTGCTCACTCTTCCTCCTAGGATGGAAAATGTCAATAACATGACAAAATCTACTTTAGATGGGTTTGGAACCCACCTAAAACAGTAGGTCCATCCATAATCACTATCACTCAATACCTACGTACAAGTCTCGGATTCATGTGGGCATCATCAACACGAAAAGGTGCTAGACTACATTTTATGATTTACATCTTATAGTAATACTTCTCTACATATGGTGATAATTATAATCTATTCTTTTTTTTTGCAAAATAATTTCAAAAATTGACTCAATGGATTGTTGAAGACAAGATAATGAATACATTTTTATTAAATCTAGAAATAATGGAAATTATTAAACGGATTTTACTCGATTTTTTGGAGGATGAAGCCCACAGAGGTCTGAGACCTGTGCGTGGGTAATGAGTTGGATGATGGTGATTGATGAGTTGGACCTACAGTTTTAGGTGGGTTCCGAACCACCGGGAAGTGATTTTACAGCAGAGTATAACTGCTACCTCCAGTATTAATTAGCAAACTCATATGTTTGCTTGTTCTAGTGCTTGATTTTCCACAGATGAAAAAAAAATTTATAATATATAACGAAAGATAACTTCAAGGGAAGTGATAGCCGTGAGCCGTAGCAGGTCTGTTCAATAAAACATGAGCTACGAAGTTCCTGGGCCATCTTTGTAAGGGTGACCGATTGGCAGGGCCGTAGCCAGGATTGAGGCCTAGGAGGGGCAAGCAATATTTCAGGAGGGGCGAGCCTTAAAACAAAAAGTTCTAGTACTGTATCACTTCACATTAATTTGCAACGTTGAACCCAGGGCCGGCTCTATGGTTTTTGGCACGCTAGGCAAAAACAAATTCAGCGCCCTCATTATTAAAGTGCCTTTGGTAGGGTCTAGGGTCTACCATGTATGGAACCTTGGAAATATGTTTTTTTGTTAATAATTGATGTAACAAAAAACTTTATTTTATAACCTTTAATTAGTTACTGGGATAAGTAAATGAAACGGAAGTCAATTTTATATAAAACTCACAATGTAATACTGTACAGTATCCACAAACCTCCAGAAACATAAAGACTAAAGTCCAAATGGTACTCTTCTTGCTTTTTGCTTAGCAAATTCTTGTATGAGGGCTTTTGAGTCTAACTGTCTTGCTAACTCCCTATCAATAGAAATTGTCGCCAAACCCACAAGTCTCTCCTGGCACATTGTACTAATACGCAGGTAGGTTTTAATTGACTTAAGTTTTGAAAAAACTTCGTTCAGCACTAGCTATGGAAAGTGACAAAGTAAGCAAAATTCGAAGGGCTACACAAATGTTAGGTAACCCATTTTACAGATTATGTTCATAAATTTAATTTAGGACTTCTTTAGGTTTTGTTACTGTGGCGTGGAGATGATGAGAAATTCCTCTTGGTTCAGAACACAGTCCCATACAGCAGCAATGTCAGATTCATTCAAAGCATTATCTTTTTCGATTGTCAATGCTTTTTCCAAGTTGTTACACGCATTGACTTAACCTCTGACATAGTCTTGTTTTTAAGGTCAGGAATGTCATACAAAAATCCAAAGACGCCAGATACTTCATTTAACAGGGAAAACCTTTCTTTTACAGCACTACAAGCTGTGTCTATAGCAGTGAAAAAATTGGATCTTAAAACGTTCTGAGGGGTCACTTGCAATATTTTCAGATTTGTCTGTTGATTTGTAATCAAACATTTCCTTATTTTCAAATCCAGATTTTCTCTCTCAAAAACGGGTTCTATTCCAACTTCTTCTGCTACTTCTCTAGAACTCTGAATCACTTCTAGCTGTAACCAAGAACTTTTCGGTGGAACTGTGCAACTGAAATAGTGTAAAAAAAACAAGTCGAATATTAAACCTTATTATTTTTGGAAGTCGGTTAAAAATATATGCAATTGTCCGGAAATTCCCTTCATATTAGAAATATAGACAAATAAATTGGTTTTCTTCCTCCAAATATAATTATCTCCTATTATTCTGTAATTTCAAATTTAAATCCATAATATTTTTTCCCTCTAGGTCGGGCGAACATTTTGCCAGGTCGGGCTACGCCCGACCCCCCCCCCTGGCTACGGCCCTGCCGATTGGGTTGGCCAGCAAAAAAGAAAACACTGTTCGCTGCTGTAAAATCCATTCCCGGTGGTTCGGAACCCACCTAAAACTGTAGGTCCAACTCATCAATCACCATCATCCAACTCATTACACGCGCACAGGTCTCAAACCTATGTGGGCTTCATTCCTCCGAAAAAATCGAGTAAAATCCGTTTTATAATTTCCATTATTTCTAGATTTAAAAAAATGTATTCATTATCTTGTCTTCAACAATCCATTGTCAATTTTTGAAATTATTTTGCTAAAAAAAAGTAGATTATAATTATCAACAAATGTAGAGAAGTATTACTATAAGATGTAAATCATAAAATGTAAATTTCTTGGCACAACACATAAAAATACTCCAGCATTAATCTATAATCTTCGACCAGTAACTAAAAACCAGAAAAAAAATGGAGCACAAAAAAGCCATTCATAAAACGAGTACTGAAGAATGAAATTCCGTGAGAAGCCGCGGAATTCAAAATAAAGGCGGGAAAAGAAGGTCACGAATAGACAGAGAGGAAGGTTCAAGCGTGACCTTGGAGATAGTTGGACACATACGATGAGTAGGGGGGAACCTTCGCCACATTCTACTCAACAGAAACCAAAGAAAAATAGGATGGAAGGAAGGTCGCAGCAGGTGAATAATGGTGAAGATGGAGGAGAAGAAGAAGACGACAATGTAAGAAAACGAATAAACGAACAAAAGGAGGGTGGAGCACACAAAAAAGCGGGGCGTGGCACAGTGGAGCGAGCAGGTAGAAAACGAGACAAGAGAAAAAAACAGAAAATCTGAAAAAAGAAACACAAAACCTTTCAAGTTGAGTATTCATCCGTTTATTGAGTGGCAAGACAAGGTAATGTTCAATGGACAATGGATTGAGCATAGAGTAGGTTAATAGACTGTTCTAAAATTAAATTGGGCAGGACTAGATTGTCCAATTCTTAGAAGGTTGAGCACAGCCTTCTCAGTGGCGGATTAATGCATTTTTATGGGGAGGGGCGACATACTGAAAAAATACTGGCGGTCCGGGGGGGGGGGGGGGGGGGGTTTGATATGGAATAACAATTTTGGAAATTTAGTAGCCTTTAACTGCATTTTACACCATTCTAGCACTTAAAATGGAGAAGAAATATATTTCTTTCTGTTTAAGAACAATCAAATTTCCCCTAACTAGAGTATGGTAGTTTATTTCTGTATATTCATCTGAAATGAATAGAAATTGTTGTATATATCTTGAACAAAAATTGCTTTGCTAGCTTAACTTTTTATCAAAATTTACAAAGAAATGAACAATTTAGTCTAAGCAATTTATTCATGATCGTGATGATTTTTAGACCTATATATTATATTTAAATTACTCTCAACATTCTCTCATGCTTCATAATACCAGTTCTTCAATAAATACGTACTAGGTCAAATACAAACAGAGATGTATATGCCTCTACCTATTCTATAAGAGATTAATCTTATTCAAAAGTATTTCACTTGATATAAGATTTCCTTCATTCTCTGTCATTTGTTAATTCTTCATTGAATTATAATTATATAGATAACAAAAGTTAAAGATAAAGTACAGGTAATATAGAAAATAAGACAAGTGGGATGACATGTTATATTCCGTCTGTCAAAGATGTGGCGGGACAATTAAAATTTTACCGTGTGCGTGTCGCATGTGTTTATTTTTTTAAATGTGCAAGCCCTCGGAGGGGGCGGTCGCCCCCTCCGCCCCCCCCCCTTTAATCCGCCCTTGAGCCTTCTGTGCTCAACAAGGTTGAACAAGCTAGGCAATACCTGAAATGGTCCATTTGGAAGAAAAATCAGTAATCTGTGAAAGTATTAAATTAAAACATGAAATGAAGTTTTTCATTCACTGATGATCTAAAAAACAAAATACAGAAACTTCATGAAGCAATTTATTTGTAGTAGAACTGTGATAAAAGAGTTAAATTTTATCTATATTGAGCTACAAGAGCTATATTGTAGAGCTACCTATCGCGAACAAATAAGTAATTGTAAGGGTAAGCGATTGCATTGGCCAGCATAAAAATCTCCGTTCTCTGCTTTAAAATCAGTTCCCGGTGGTTTGGAACCCACCTAAAACTGTAGGTCCAACTCGTCAATCACCATCATCCAATTCATTACCTACGCACAGGTCTCAGACCTATGTGGGCTTCATCCTAAAAAAATATATATACTTATGGAGATGGTAAACATACATGTAAATAAGGAGGACACCATTTGTACGACTGTCGTTTTGACCGACCTAGTAAACAAAGGTGGTTCAGTCACATCTAGACAGGTTAGGTTAGGTTTGGTTATGCTGCGTTAGCAATAAAACTGTTAGGTCGTCCTAGAGGATACCACCCGGTATAGGAATGTTGCTAAATGTTTGTAAATTTTCTTTTGTATTTCCGTTACCGGTACCCAATATTTTTTCCGTTACCTAGTTATTTACTTAAGTCAAAATATTTTTTTTTTATATTTGTCATATATTCTTATGTACTTATTCTTATTGTCATACATATTCTATTCAACATCAACCATCAAAAACCTCATGTCGTCCTAAAGGATGGTTGATGTTGAATAGAATATGTATGACAATAAGAATAAGTACATAAGAATATATGACAAATATAAATAATATATTATGACATAAGTAAATAACTATGTAACGGAAAAAATATTGGGTACCGGTAACGGAAGTACAAAAGAAAATCTACAAACATTCAGCAACATTCCTATACCCTATTGTATAGTATTGTTAAACACGCCCATTATGAAAGTTATTGATAAAATCAATGAGTTAAATGTTAGTATCATGAAATTTACAGGAACTAAAAATGCAATTTACATAAAGTATCAGGATGCAGACATATACAATACATCCATACAATTTTCTCGTATTTTAAATTCATAAATTCACATTAGCAGAAAACCGGATGGTTGGCATTACTCATAGAAAATAAATTCCAAGAGTTTATTTGACATTCATTGAATTCCATAACAGTTTCAAATTATAACATTTGAAGCTGTTCAAGGTCAACCACATTCAACTAATGTTATGGCTACCTCACAAGTAGACTATAATTATTACAGCTACCAATTCCCACGTCATAACTGAAATTCTCAGCACTGAATTATTAATAAAATTCACAGGAAACGTGTTTCAGCTTTCCAATGAAAGGTTAAGCCAATTCTAAAATACAATAGTTTCCCTGGAAAAATACAAATATCTACCTGAGACTTCACCACCTATAGCAATTATTCCATTATCATTGGATTGGAAACTCAATCACTATTCAGTGCTATTAATTTATAGTATAATATGATTCCTTGAAGACGACTAGACTCGCTTTCTCTCTCGATCTCCCTCTGAAACTCTCTCCCCCCACCAGCATGGAATCTAATGGGTATTCCAAAATACCTGGACATTTCTATTTCTATACACAATTTCTATTCCTGAATACATTTCTAGAAGTGTCAACATTCAGAACAAACTATGCAACAACCAACTCCTCAATATTCCTCAGGCCAATGACCTCAAGAGATTGACAAAACCGGTAAAGTTAATTGAATACATTGAGGTTTTTGATATGCACAACTCATCAGACTGCTCTAGTATACGGGGCTAGATAACCTTTTAGTTTGTAGGACGCCTTGCTGCCTATCATTACTTGTTTAATGCAGATTAAAAAAATCATCTTCTAATAACAGAAGTGGAAATAAATCCAAATTCGCATTTATTATTTAAAAAAAGATAATAGTTCAAAATAGCTATTTGTGTAACTAGAGTGCAAAGTGGGGTTTTTCTGCACCGAGAGAAACAGTTTTTTTCACGAGCCGAAGGCGAGAAGTGCAGAAACAATACTTTGCGCTCGAATTACACATTACATTTTTCCTACAGTAATGTATAAAGTAATTTAAACAGAGCAAAACAGGACATACATAACCTAACAATTCCTCACATACCCTACCTTCGAATCAAATCGATTTCAACAACTACAGCTGACTGTATTTCGTAGCTGAAGCAGAGTAGCCAACCAATTTTTGAATGCAGAATAGCGAATAGGAAACCTGCGTATTACATGCTCACTATTTTGTGTTGTTAGGTTTCAAAACTGGATTGCGGAAAAGTACTATCGCGCATTGGAATTTACTTTTCGGCACTGGTGCAGGAATACACTATTTTGCGTGCTACAGCTAGTGCTAAAATAGGCACTGTAGGAAAATTACTTTTTTTGATCTTTCAAATAATAATGTCTTTCAAGACAATATAAAATGCTTGGGTCGGCCAAAACCCAAATCAAATCTTTTGGATATTTTTTTTTTTTGAGGATGAAGCCCACATAGGTCTGAGACCTGTGCGTGGGTACCTGCAGTTTTTGATGGATTGTATATGTTGAATAAATATTAAATTCATCGTACCATTAGATGGTTAACAATAATCAATCTTTCTTCCCATATTTATGTTTTTCCAAATTATGTTATTCAACTCATGCTTAAAATTTAAATATATAATCCAAGTTCATGATTTTATATTTCAAGGAACTTTCGTAGCACCTCAACCCACCATACTACCCCAGATGAGCTTTATCAAACCTCATTCAATTCACTAGACAACAACAGACTACAACATTAAGCCAATATAACAAGGATGCATTCACAAAACTGCGTCTTTTACCGCTCTACTCCATTCCCATTCAAAAACGAGAAAAAAAAATCACAAATACAAGCACTCAAGTACTTTGAATGCACATCCCATACGGGACCCCGCCAAACTGGGCTGTCGGCTAACTGTGCTGGCGACAGGCTGGGCTGGTTTTCCAGCCCACGGTGACGTTGCATGCACCGCCAACCTGGCACACTTAGGAATTCAGACCATGGTGACGGCGTGCTACTTTGACGTTAGCCAAGCTTGTCGTCAGCCGCCCTTGACGGCGTGCAACTTTGACATAGTCTCATCTCATACTAGATGCACCCATGCATGTGCAATATTCTCATGCACATTCCCCACAACTAGTGTCAATTTTCAACAGTAATATTCCACCTGCATCTTGGAATTTTTCAACGAATAGGCGCCAGTCTGAAGCACAAATTGCTTTTTACACACCAGCTAATTCAGTCAATGCTAATGGCATTCAATAGGCTTTGAATTCAGTTAGAGAATTGGAGGTCTCAATTCAGGTTTATTAATAATGTTTAATTCAAAAAAGGGAGAGATTAGATTAGATTATTTACTTTATTCATGTAGATTACAAAATGCACAGTCTTAGATTCTAGATTATGATAGTAAAAAATATATAAGTACTGTGATTATTGTTCTGAAATGATTTTTACAAATCTAAACTAAAGAATTGTTAAACGATATGAATATAAGATGCAATTTGATAACGATAATATGATTGTGATGTATCTACATGAAACGGCGAAGTTTGAACACATAAATGTCCATTCTTGAAAGAGGATATTCAAAGATATCCTTCTCATCAACACTTGACCGGAAAAGACAGAGAGAGAGAGAGAGAGAGAGAGAGAGAGAGAGAGAGAGAGAGAGAGAGAGAGAGAGAGAGAGAGAGATTGATTGCCTTTATTAAGGGCAGAGAATTGAATTGAATTGAATTGCTGCCTTTATTTTATCCTAGGAGGGCGGAGTTGAGGCGCAGAGAGAGAGAGAGAGAGAGATGAAATGTCTATTTATGAGAGATATTAACTATGTCTTTACAGATTAGATTACATTGGTTTATTCATGTAAATTTACAAATTATGCTTAAATTATCAACATCACACAGATGCAATAGTAAACTCAGATAATGCTATTTTTTATAGTAAAATATATTATGTACAATGATCGCATTTGTATGATCATAATGATATTAACTATGGTTATGACAATCTATGCAGTTATGAAATGGCGAAGTTTGGACAAAGATTCGTCCATTCTTGACACTTGACCGAGAGAGACAGATTGGAAGAAAAATAGTAGAAATGGAGGATCTTTTCTTTAAAATTCTATTTTAAAGAGAGGGAGGATTAAAATTGGAAATAAAGGAATAGAAAACCCGACAGATAAAAGGAAAAAGCAGAAAAAGAAGACACAATAAATACATAATAGGGTAAGAAACAGATAGAGGGTAAGCGTGTGTGAGAAAGAGTGCAAGGATATGGAAAAATAGAAGGGAGGAGAATTAAGAATTGCAAAAATAGGATTACGGTAGGCTATCTAAATGATAAATATGGACAAAAAACAGAAAAACGAAGAAAGATAATTTATTTCTATTCAGTGGAGGTAGAAAAAAGTTTGTAATAAAAGAGAATAATGCTATAATTAGTTTGGCACACATTTGTTCAATTTTCGAAATTCCACCCTATAGAGGCAAAACCATCCTACTATTACTATTCCTAATATTACCTACTATTGTTTTCAAGCATATGCAACAAAAGAAAGAACTCTGGGAAGGAAAAACAACACTAAATTTCGAAAAAAGGGGTTTATACACATTGAATAACAAAACCCTTCACTATTCAATGGGTCTGGCAGATTAATTAGGAGAAACAATGCGGTTTTTCTCGTTAGAACCTCTCAATTGAAACTAAACTCTGAACTGAAAGTGTGAAAGCTGAAGAGGGGGAAATTACGATTTCCATCCAGGTCTATAGAAAACCCCTTCTCGGAGCCCTAAAAACAAAACCCAACGACCTCCAAAACAAACAACCTTTTTTTACACCCTCCTACCCACAAACCACCTGGAATTTTCGTGGAATAAGGGCGGGACGATTCAATTAAGATTAGAATTGAATTCAGCGGAGCACATAACGAATCAGAGCCATGGAAGAGTGGTAAGGGAAAGGGCTCAACACGATAAAATATTTTCCTTCTGTGCTGTACAATATAATAAAGCCAGCCAACTGGCAAAAA
The DNA here is from genome assembly GCA_948455865.1 of Conomelus anceps. Classification (NCBI taxonomy): domain Eukaryota; kingdom Metazoa; phylum Arthropoda; class Insecta; order Hemiptera; family Delphacidae; genus Conomelus; species Conomelus anceps. The sequence goes on from OX418221.1 coordinate 17,920,040, forward strand.
AAAAATAAGAGAGAAACAAATAAAATGGATATAAAACAAGGTGAGATTTAAGTGAGAAAAAAGCTTACCCAACCGAAAACCTAACTTAATAGACAGCGGAACTATTGGTGCAGAATAGTGAACTGAAGTTGAAGGATGCATCTTTTTATTATTTTTTTCAAGCAACCTTGAGTTCTACGTTCTACATCGACCATTGCAGGAATAGAACATCCATGACAAAAATGTTAATTAATAAAATAATAATTAAATTAATATAATTAATAAATACTTAACAACAAGAACAACCAAAAACGTGCTACCGAATAAACTGTCTCTACTGTGTAAGGAAAGCGTATCTTCAACTAGCCAAAATAAAATGATAATTCAAAAAGGAAGATTTTTTGCATCCTAATTGACCAACTATCATCTTTGTTCTTTTTGAACTATATAACAAGCAGGTGAGGATGAGGATGAGGAGGAGGAGGAGGTGGTGGAGTAGAAGATTCATATGATTAGGTATAGCACAGTACATACATGATTATGATGTTAATACTAGAATAGATGAGCTAGATTAAATTAGGAATGTAGAATAATTATTTCACGTATAAATTGTGTCACCTGGGAAATAACTTTGATTTACAATGATTGAATATGAATGATTACAGCACATCAGTATTAGCAACTCTCAGATCCAATAATGAATACATCTTTTAAAATCTAGAAATAATGGATATTTTAAAACGGATTTTACTCGATTTTTTTCGGAGGATGAAGCTCTCATAGGTCTGAGACCTGTGCGTGGGTAATGAATTGGATGATGGTGATTGATGAATTGGTCCTACAGTTTTAGGTGGGTTCCGAACCACCGGGAAGTGATTTTACAGCAGAGTATTTTTTGCTGGCCAACCCAATCGGCCACCGTTACAAAGATGGCCCAGGAGCTTCGAAGCTCATCTTTGATTGAACAGATACCTACTACGGCACTCGGCTATCACTTCCCAGATGCTGCAATGCAATAGGTAATAGCAAATGAAAGCTTGGATACGAAACACTAACTTGGATACAAACTCTTGAATACTTGGACACAAAATTGCGATATCTTACACTTACTCCATTTGTGAGCTGATTAAGGGTCTGAGACTTGTGCGTGGGTAATGAGTTGGATGTTGCTGATTAATGAATTGGACCTACAGTTTTAGGTGGGTGCCGAACCATCGGGAAGTGATTCTACAGCAGTGAACAGTGTATTTTTTGCTGGCCAATCTAATCGGTCACCCTTACAAAGAGTGCCTAGGAGGACGCAGCTTATCTCTATCTGATTGAACAGATATCTGCTACTGCTCACGGTTATCACTTCCCAAGAAGAAAAAGTAGAAGATAAGAGAAACAATGAAGAAAAACAGAGTGGATGGAGAAGAAAAAGAGTGAAGTAGTAGATGATTATCAAGACATACGTAGGAGAAGCAGCCGACTTAGATACTGAGCTTGTAAGAGCAAGTCTGGAAGATGTACAAGAGAGCTTCTGAGATTGGAACTTAGAGCTAGAAGGGAACTAAAGCTTAAGAAGGGAATTGAAACTTACAGCCTAGAAGGGTTGCTCCAGATCTGGGTTGGGTGGATGGTTAGCACGATCAATTCGATCAGTACTATTGCTTTCAGGCCGCCCCATGATACTCTGTGAGCTTATTAGTTGATTGAGAAGCCATCACCAGAGTGCAGCACTGAGGTGTCTGGCTCCTGCTATTAGAATTAATGACAGTGAAGAGGGCGAGCGACCACTCACCTAATGGCTACCGTTCATTATCTTTGTCTTTATCTTGTCTGCAACATTAACTTACATAAGTTGTCCTGAACTAATTTACAACTAAACCACATCTAGGAGATTCATTTACACTTTGAAGACCCACCTACGGTAGTAACTTGAAGATACTACTCGTTATTGATGTTGATTGTGGACTAGTGCCATGTAAATGATCATCCTTTAATTTTTATTTCAATTTTTATTCTAATATTTATTCTTTCCGGGAAGTGATAGCAGAGTGCCGTAGCAAGTTTCTGTTCAATCAGAGATAAGCTACGAAACTCCTGGGCGCTCTGTGTAAGGGTGACCGATTGGATTGGCCAGCAAAAGGACTCTGTTCTCTTCTGTAAAATCACTTCCCGGTGGTTCGGAACCCAACTTAAACTGTAGGTACAACCCATCAACCACTATCATCCAATTCATCACCCACGCACAGGTCTCAGACCTACGTTGGCTTCATCCTCCGGAAAAAAAGAATCTCAAACTAACGATTATAGTGTTTGGGTGAGAAAAACTAATATCAAAACTACTGCAAAACATAATTTTGTAACATAGGTCTACTATTAAACACACGGTTCCTTAATTCCACGGATGATCTTCGGTTCATTGGGAATGTTTTGTAGAACTACTCAAAGCAGTAACCAAACCAATCAACTCGGCTCAATTCAGTAGTAGAAATTTATGTGCCACTCAAGTTCAATCAATTCTCTGGTCTAATAAATGAATATCAGGATGTGGAGATGATTACAATGCTGAAGAGGAATGTGTGTGTGTGAGAGAGAGAGAGAGAGAGAGAGAGAGAGAGAGAGAGAGAGAAAGTGAGTGAGTGTGTATGGTAAGGGAAAAGTTGTAACGGGAAATTTCAAGTTACGAAAATAGCTGAAATACCTCGCCACAGCGGGCAGGCGATTTGAACAAGACTTGAGATACACGTACGGCTAATACTCGAGACTGGAAGAGGGGTTTGAGGGGTGAGGGGCTTTCGCCTCACTCTCACTCACTACTCAAGTAGCAGCCAGCCATTACAACAACTCAAAATAGACACCCAGAAGAACACGACGACGTGGGCTTGACAGAAAAATATACACCAAATTTAAACAATCCATGTCGGCCGCGCCATCGACAAATTTAGAATAGATTCTCTACAAACACAACGCTTTCAGCGGAGCGGACGGGGGGAAAAAGAACGAGAGAAAAATAGAAAAAAGTAGAAAATAAACGACGCAAACACCCTGAATTTAGTCAGTCGACTATAAACTGAATGGGTAACGGAAATACCCATCAACCCTCTACAGCTCAGCACAGCGCAGAATAAATATCTCCTGCATGTAAACGTGTATATTTTAAGCTGATAGCACACGAGGCAATCTGTTATCAATATGTTGAATAACTCCCTTGTTCCCGATTGTTAAAAATCCAAAAATAGACTGCACCGTCATTTTCGATCAAGTGCATTGAATCTAGTTAAATATTGTTCCTGAGATATTAAAACTCGTCTGGTGTTTTCAGCTGGAGTAACTTATGATCGTAATAAAATTCAGTATACTGTCATAGCACTACCAAGTATTATTCTAGTAATTCGTTAATGTACTGTTATTTTACAAACCACAAATTGATACATAATACTGATGTTGCCAACTTTAATAACAAACATACGATATAGGCTACTAAAGTTTTGATAATTAAAGTGCTTGTGACAACATCAGTATTATTCATCATGGATATCTACCACAATATCACATTCAACAATAACAAGTCAAAAAACACGAATTGGAGAAAGTATAGAGCCACAAATTATTTATATAATTAACATTAACTAATTGAGATAGCTGCAAATCCCCTACGCTGTAATGGTAGAAAGGGTAAAGAAAGAGAAGATGTTTTAGCAGTAGAGAAGAGGAAAAACAAAAGTTAACTTACATTGTTAGCGGTAATATCAAGTATAAATTTAAAAAAATGTAGTGGTATTCTTGGTAAGAATAAGCATCCAATCATACCCCCCCCCCCCCACCACCACAACCAAAGCTGATTTAGAAAGCTGGGTAATTAAGGCTGTGCGCACAGTTTTTGTTCATAATTATTTTTAAAGTTTATTAAATTGGATATTATTAGGGATTTGAAATGTTACCTACCGCTGTGAGAAAAAGTTTTATTCATCAATTATTTTGTGAAATATGGGGGTTACAGTTGAAATTTTTCTGTTTTGGGGGGCAATTCATCTCACCTATGAGTGATTTTAAACTTTTGATCAATCTTCTGTAGCTAAGACACCTCAAGGAATAGAATAACATATTTTTTACCCCAATCAAGCAATTAGTTTTATCAAAATACATTTTTTTTTAATCTATAAAAAATTAATTTTTTAAAAATATATTTAGAAAAAACCATTTGTTAGATTGAAATACAAAATATGTCATTTTATTCTTCGATGAGTCTTTTAGTTATTAAAAAATTATCAAAAGTTTAAAATCACTCATAGCTGAGATCAATTGTCCCCAAAAACCGAAAATTTTCAACTTTGAACCCCCAAATTTCACAAAACAATTGAAGAATTTTTTCTCAAGACAGCAATAAATATTTATTTCAAAGCCCTATTTGTTTATTTTAAACATTTCAAAGCCCTAACAAGAAACTTTGAAAAAAATTATGACCAAAAGCCCAGCACACAGCCCTGTGAGTGTAATAATACAGTATTCGAAATTCATAAATAACATTCTCCAGAGTTATTTCACATAGAAGAATGACTATAGGCAAGATTTTAGTTTTACATCACTTTCAAAAACGACTATAGATATAATGAAGATCATAATACTGACAATGACAATGACAATGACAAAACTTCTTTATTTCAAAATTATACAGGATACAAAATAAACGTATTGTACTCAAGACATCGAAAGAAAAATACAACAATTTCATCAACCATCATCTTTACATGCCACATTCATGGAACATAATAACTTATAATGTACACAATTGAAAGTAGGCTATATGGAAAGTAGCTATAAAATGGAAAAACAAAGGTGTGATGATAGATAATGAAGAGTATGAGTACAATGAGAAATTATATGAAAATGGTCTGCATGGGCTAGTACTGTCTGGAATAGAGGATACGCCACGCTGATTAATCAGAGAACAGTGATTATTCAATCACAGCACAACAATGTATAGCAGCAGCACCCATTGTGATCAATTTTGTACCGGTGCAGCATGGACAAGGTCTGTGTAATGTCTGCGTGGTCTTGCGCTTCTCTTCGGCACAAACAATGCATAACTTATTGAAGAGGCCAGACCTTCTCAATCTATCATTGAGCTTAGCAGGAGCCTGCAGCCTCCTTCCTACTTCGCTCCAATAATATTGGGGAAGTGATAGCCGTGAGCCGTAGCAGGTATCTGTTCAATCAGATAGAGATAAGCTGCGTTCTCCTGGGTCCTCTTTGTAAACGGTGACCGATTGGACTGGCCAGAAAAAAACTTTGTTCTCTGCTGTAAAATCATTTTCCGGTGGTTCGGAACCCACCTAAAACTGTAGATCCAACTCAACAATCACAATCATCCAACTCATTACGCACAGGTCTCAGACCTATGTGGGCTTCATCCTCCAAAAAAGTATATATATATATCAACTCGTCTCAAATGCATTGCAAGGTGAAGTTACAAAAAAACTTCAGGTGCGGCACTAAGTACACAGTACAGTACGTGAACTGAAGTTACTACGCCATTGTTGTCTAGTTGAGGAAAAAAAACAAAGTCAAGGTCTGCAGCTTTTTATTATCTTCCAGTATTGCTCCCAAACCAACAAATCAAAATTCAGTCATAAAATGTTGACAATATTTCAATAATAATATAGCAAAAATATCAATAAAAAATTCAATCGTCATGATCTCTTCTTTTATTAATTTACAATCCAATATTCAATATTGGAAAAGTACCAATATCAATTTCAAATTGAACAGGTGTATGAACATGATTCCATTTGTTCTATCCACTTGAAATTTACACAGTAATTAATTGAATTATCTGCTGATTTTCATTGCTAATAGTTGGTAGTAATTATTGAAAAACTTTAAAATTATTTATTTAGTTTAATCTTATTTGAAAAATTGAAACGTTTTTTTTCGGAGGATGAAGCCCACATAGGTCTGACACCTGTGCGTGGGTAATGAATTAGATGATGGTGATTGATGAGTCGGAACTACAGTTTTAGGTGGGTTCCGAACCACCGGGAAGTGATTTTACAGCAGCGAACAGTCTTTTTTGCTCATTTATTTAAAAATGTTTAATTCATACATTATATCCATCTAGATGACTAGATTAATCATCAAGTCAATGGAAGAGAGAACCCGATGTTAAGAATATCACGGATGAAATGTTCGAGCATTTCTCAGAGGATTTGTTTCGTGGAGTATCATCAAACCAGCAATTACAGATGAAATTCCCATTACGACTGTCAAGATCCAAATCGGATTGCTTTCCGAATGATAAGATTTCTGACGTAATCGAGTTTATCGTTTGGAACAAGTTATCAGACTTAGCGAACTGTTCATAATTTTACTTGATGGAATCATCACTAGTAGTTGCAAATACTCATCATTGATAGCAGTTAGAAACCCTAAAAAGCAATTCTCAACAGATTTGAAAACAGATAAACAAGGAGGAAATCTTTGTTACCTTGAACATTTTGATGATTCAGCCATGATAAAGAAGGATCATGCTTATTGTAAAAAAAGACAATAGTCGACAATGCGGAACTAGAAGTTATCATGCCCAGTTTAAAACAAGCTTCCAAACTGATTGTGACTAAGTGCTTTAGTACAGTCATTGATAATACAGTAGATAAGTAATTATCACAAACAGTTGGGCCACTGCTAAGCTTAACTCAAAAACAAATAAAACCCTAGCTCAAAACGAGTAGCTACCCATTGATAAAAATATATTTACTAAATGACCAATTAATTTTACACTCAATTTCAATACGCATTCACAGTTTACACACCGTCACACCGGATATTGAGTCACATCGATATATATGAGTAAAATAATAATTCGTTACTCATGCTCGTCATAATATGGTAATATGCGAGTCATGTTTTCATTAACAATCATTTACAATCGTGATGTCATTTCAATAAATTCTTCATCCTCAAAACACTGAAATGACATCATCAATGTATGCTAATTGAAATGGAGAATATTTATTTGTATAAAGATGCTAAATAGTGGGTTAGTACTCTATAATAAAAGCCTACCAGTTCAATTAAGGTTATTAGTTATAATATGAAGTACCTGAATATAAAATGTGGCAATTTCACATTCAAATATTAGGGCGATCAGGATCATAGACCCATAGAATGTTTTTTTAAACTCTAAAATACTGAACGTTTAATGAATTTTAATAAACAGCACATCAATGACTAAGCAAAAACATTTTTTTTAAACAAACACAAATTTCGAAAAAACTACCTGTCTAATTACAATAGCATAATAATTAAAAACATGCAAGAAGTAGGACATAGTCAAGGTCAAGTTTAAACATTTTGGTTGCATAACAATTCAAAAACCAGACTTCTTGTATTCGCAGTTACTGCAAAATCGTATGGGAGTTTTTTCTTACATGAGATACAAGCAGTATACTTGACAGAATTAGTGTAAGTAGTCGCATAATATATTATTCTCGAAACTTCAAAAACCTCAACACCAGCCGCAATAATTAACTAGAAATATAATGAAAAGACATGGGGAATTGCGTCAAACAAAGTTTTCAAGACTATCAAACTGCTGTGTGCTGGGGATGTTGGGGTCTACATTATTGTTGATTTGGTCATTCATAATAAATTATTGATCTTGTATTTTTCTAATTTGAATAAATTCCGAATCAAAACAACTATCAATGTAGAGATTTACTCACATGGAAAAAAGTAGCCATTTCAGTGCATATTTCGATTAACACTCACCTGCAAAAAAACAAATAAATTGTTATTACAAAATCAAAACATTGTAAAATAAAACAACGCAATTGAAAAGAAAACAAACGATTAACAGATTTAAAGTAGGAAAGTGTGATATATAAGAATTATTCGTTCAATTATTGAAGAATATTACAGAAAAGAAATAAACCCAGCTGTATTTTTAGTTTTAGATAATTTGACTCCGACTGTAATATCATTATCATCAACATCATCACCATAAACATCAATATTGTCTTCATTGTCTCAATACTCATCTCTAGACTTGTCCCAATATTTACCAATTTTTTACATTTATTCATTCACATAGGCTATGTACAACTGTACGTAAGAAACAACAGGCCCAATACTGCTTGTATTATCAAATTTAAACAGAGACCAAATATTTTTAGGCTATTTTTAAATGCTATTCAAAATTTTCAATTTAAACGAACACTTTTGAGTGGAACTGTTTCATTTTTTCCCACATTATAAACACTTAAAATAAGAAATTTAATAATTATTTCAATACCATCATTATTTGTCACTAAAGTAGAAATGGAATCATAAATTATAGAATTCAATAAAAATGACACAAATTAGGCTACAACCAGAATTCAAATTAATTTTTTCAACGCATCATCATTTCATCAATTTTCTGATGTTTTATTTCAATTCAAAAAGTTTTGTCGCAAACTAAGCAGTAACAAAAATACAATTTACAGTTCAAACAGAAATGTTTTGAGACCCGTGCGAGCAAGACCGGCTGGCATATAGGATCAATTTCCAAAATGATGGGGAGGTGATAAGTAGAGAGGATGAGAAGAAGAGGGGACGACCGACACAAAATTCAAACTCAAGTCAGTAATGTCTCATTCAAAGATTACCACTTTGTGAGGAGGGGAGCTTCAAAGGGTGAGGGAGGGGGAGGTTTCATTGCTCAAACTTGAATTCGCCCAAGTGATCCCCGCGCACATGTGCGTACCCTTCGTTCATTCGTCTTTCGAAACGTGCCATTTAGGATGAGATGGTAGATTAGTAAAGCACACAGACCATAACACACACACACACACATTTTTCTTTCAGCAGACATACGGTGTTTTCAAGATTTACTCACTCACAAATTTTCACCCACTCATTATCCTCACGTCTTTTCTCTGAATGTTTTTGTCTTCCTCACAAGTAAACTTTACAAGGATAGTCAATAGGGCTGAGACAGGGTTTCCCGTTTCGCAGGAAAGGTACACAAAGATGGGGGGGGGGAAATCTGTATTCTATAGTATCTACTCGGTATTCTAAAGCACAGAAAAAGAGAATCTATTCCACTAAAGCCTCAATTTCCGTTATTCTTATTTTTTTCTAGCGGATGAAGTCCACATGAATCTGAGACTTGAGTAATGAGCTGACGTATTACTCGCGTTGTCATAGCTTTGTCCTCTGCAATCTTGTATATTTAAATCAAAATCTTTTAGAGTAGAGATTACAGCCTTTTCCTAACCTGAATCATGTAGCAAGGAGGATTTGGGGATTCTACGTTTAGTCCACAGGTTAAAACTTTTTGTATAAAGTTTATTAACTTTTATACATCATTATTCAATTTATACATGTGATTTGATTGTTTATTGTAATAGAATTTGGAACTGGTACTCTCACCTAGTGGTCAGGATTTTTCCTATGCTGGGTGATGCCAAGAGATTTTTATTTTCTTGTAAATTCTTATATTTGTAATAATTATTATTATAACAAAGAAATATTTATTGTAATGCTTATATATTCTTTGGCAAAATAAAATTGAATTGAATTGAATAAGATGTTGCTGTCATGATGTTGGTTCTGCTTCAATGGTTTAGAGTTTAGAATAAACATACGCTGTAAAGTACAAAAATGTTTTTTTTTTCGGATTTAAAATATGTTTTTTCTGAATTTTGTTTACATTCTCCGGCGCCTTAAAGTGCGCTGGCTAGCTCTTGCGCTGTAGGCTGCAACCTAGTTAGCCTATTGGATAATCAGGCCCAGAATGAGTTGAATAATGGTACATCATGGTGAATGAATAAGGTGCAATGATGATGTCAAGCACAGTTTTGTGCTAGGTCCGAACCACCGGGTGAATGATAATAAAGCAGACAGCATGGTTTTTATTTTTGTCATCTCGAATTTCTGTTGAATGGAATTTGTACGTCGTAGATATACGAAAATGTGAGTTGTTCTGAGGGAATATATAAATATAATACTAGTTCTCACTATTTTTTAACACGGACAGCTGAAAAAATCGTCAGCTTTCCACCTAATAACATTTTTATAGCTGTTTTTATGTTGTTGATCGACATTTCCATTGAACAACAGCTATTTTATCAAGTTGGTTGAGAAAAAACTGGGGTGATTAATTCGAACTGCCAAAAGTTTATCTCGTAGCATGTGTGATCTGTGATGGCTGCCAACGACCAGAACGAATGTAGGACACAGGGAGGTCATGCTCTCTCCCGGGCCTCTCTTTGTCCTGCCAATTTTTCTAATTTCGATCAAACGAACACATAGAAACGCTGGCTCAGTGGAAAATAGAGATTAGCCTGTTCGAAGAGGCGATTTTCCTATACATCTGAAAAGAATCACTAATTCTTTCGAAAGGTTTGCTGTTTGTTTGAAGCAGAACTAAGTGCCTATTATTTATATTTGGTTTTCATTTCAATGCTCCCAGTCTTCGACGAATTTGAAGATCAAAATCGAACATCCCGAGCAGGCCATATGATTGATTATATTTATTTTGCTAGACAACTTCTTATTTTCAATATATATGTCAACAGTGACAACAATGACTTACATGAAAAAAAATTAACAAAAGCCCCAAGCCTAAGCAAACAAGCAATCAATTTGCACAATTAGTACAAGAAATTTCCTGAACCAGAACTTTTTTCAGAAGATGTCCATATGCAAAATTATTACAGGTTTATAAAAAAAAAGAAAATAGCACAAGAAGTAAATCAAAAGAAGGTAATTGAATAGACTTCGTTGCAATGACTAATGAGAACAATATGAAAGTAAAAAATTGGGAAGAAAGTAATTAGATAATCAAAAGAATTAGAAAAAAGAAAAATGGATATCAAAAGTACTTTGGCACGTTAAACTTTTTTTTTGTAATTCAAATGTATTTCTCTTACTTTATGAATTTTAGGCCTACATCATCATTATTTTAATTTAAGCTCATGACAGATTAAATAATTATTTATCTTGTATTTTTCAAGTTATAGCGCTTTTCGGAAAAGCTAATTGGGCTGATGCCACACTGAGCTAGGTGCCTAATGGCAAAAAATCTCGGACACCAAAGTGTGACACGAGCCCTAATAATATTACATTTTTCAAAAAGTTTTTATAAAAGTAATTCCACAAAAATTAGATATTTCAAAACAGAACAGCTTTGACACGGCAGTGAGAAAAGAGCCCAGGAAAGTGATAGCCGATTGCTGTAGCAGGTATCTGTTCAATCAGAGATAAGCTATGAAACTCCTGGGCGCTCTTTGTAAGGGAGACCGATTGGATTGGCCAGCAAAAAAAAACTGATCTCTGCTGTAAAATCACTTCCCGGTGGTTCCGAACCCACCTAAAACTGTAGGTCCAACTCAGACCTATGTGGGCTTCATCCTCCGAAAAAGAAATAATACTGAAACTTTACAAATCAAGACAGCAAGACGAGAGAGAAAGATGGAAAAACAGAGAGAGAAAACGAGTAAGAGTGAATTCGGCTGAAAATGGATTCTCCTGAATATTTCGGGTGAAGGAAGAAAGGCAGCAGGAACCAGTGCAGTGATCCGGTATGGTTCAGCTGAGTGGCTCTGCTATCAGCAACGTTTAGGCAATTTGCTTCTGTTTTGGGGCCTCAGAAGATGTGCATCTCTCTTCCCCTCCCTCCCAATTACCTCACCAATGGCCGCCATCTTGGAAAACGATCCTTATAACGAGACGTGAGTGCCTGAAAAGCAGCACAGCTTTCGACTGTGCATGACATCTGATGATGAGACATGCCAGATCACATTTGGATGAATTTTATCTGGAGATCATGTTTCAGAACATCGTTCTAGGTTGGGGCGTGTGTGACGGCATGTAAATGGTTGATAGTAATATCTTGGGACAAGATGCTGATGACAAACATTGAATGAAATATAATAGTGAACAATAAGTCATATACAATCCACCTAATTCAATAGTCCTAGTTTATATGACTCCTAAAGAACACAAAATATGAAAAATATTCAATTAAAATTTGGTTAAGAATTTAAGAATTGAAAGATCTAAAAACACGACTTTTATGAAGGAAATCTATAGTTGCACTCTAATTTGGAATACAAGAAATTCACACCTCTACCATCTAAATTTGTAAAATAATTCAAGTTTTATGTGACATAATAATAAACTAGTTTGTAAATAAAACTGAATCATTTACAAATTCCTTCTCTTTATCAGAAAGTGACAAATGATTGAACAATCACAATATTATTTTTCTTAAAAACATTTAGAAATCTTAGAATGTACTGAAGCTTACTTTGAAATATATAGTATATACCTAATACTTTACTTAACAAAAATAAATAAGCCAATTTCAAAAGTACCTGTTAGATACTGCTCCAAAATTTCACATTAATAAATCACAGTCAAACATCTATCTATATAATAACGAACTTCCAAGTATCGAGATCATGTAAGTAAATAAATTTGACATCAACCCCTCTAGAACGAATATTTTGTCTAGATTATCTAGCTAGATAATAAACTTTCGTTATACACAGGTTGTTACGTTCAATTGTATTTGATATATATTTTCTTGTTTTTGTTATTGAATTACATATATTACTTCTATAGAGCTTGACAGGAGATTTATTTTATTTTTAAGGTATGCACTGTTGATAGATGTAAGAAGATATATATATATATATATATTCTATCGCTTTCAAGATACAGTAATCAATAGCAATGGTGATATATGTAAGTAAAATCATCAACTTTCAAAACTAAGAGTGTCCGCTTTTATAAAGGATTGTTTAATAAGAGGTTCTTATACGAAAAACATCAAACATTCCATTACTTCCACCAATTAATTAAATTCTTATAATTTATTTCAACGATTTCTACAAATAAATTATCAAAGGAAGAACTTCATGTATCTCTAAACTCAATTCCTTAATTAACACTTCATTTTTTAAATTGATAGCTTCAATCCCTTAACGAGTGCTTACAAGGACAACAAACGATGGGAGCTTGTAGTCAGAAACAACATCAAGCCTTGAAAAAACTAACAGTAAGAGAATGAGGAGGCTCCACACCATTTGGCCTACATATGTTAGTCCCGCAAGGTCACCTCCTAATGACGCCTGTCCAAAGGATTACATAAGAAATTCTCTCTAAAACACTAGTCACTGAGAGACCAACCGAGAAGCTTACTACTATCCTCATTCAAACTGTGCAATTAATTCTGATGAAACAACGACAGAAACTACGCTCTCATCAAGTCTCTCACTCCCTCTCTCAGTGATGCCACACTCATCACCACAATTGTGGGAAACTTGATGATACAAAATTGCAGCACAGTCCCTGAGTTGCATAAGAAGTTGCATCAAATAGCATCCTTGACAGAACAATTCAGAATGTAAAATAATGAAATAGCAGTTGATAGATGATAATTATACAGTTGTCTCCTGCACTTAATTTGAATGATCCTTACCGCACAAGTCTAGCTCACGATTACCACTGCTGTAATACACGTAGTTAGAAAAGCATATGAAATCGAGTTAATGATGCTACTGAAATGATAGGAAACGTTTTCCAAGGACCTACTGCCTTAATGAAAAGGACATATAATTTTCCCATATTAAATGGGAGGTTTAAACTTTTCCCATTACTCACAATCTGTCTTTCTGTATAGCCTATCAACCAAATTTTGCAAAAACCTATTTTATCTTCTTTATCATCGCCTCATCACACAAGGTCGGTGGGTACTGAAGGTGTCAACCTCATGAAATACTATTATGCTGGGTTTTATGTCAAGAAAATGAATAAACTTATAAGAGAGATGAAAGAATACATAGATATGGATTGAGAAATCGCTGGATGAACAGAAGTTGATACGATGATCAGCAATTGGAAGCAGAAGACAGGTGACCGTTTGATTTAGTTCAAGAGGCTCAACCAGAACTTTAATGATGCCGGAAGGGAAAAGAAGAATAAGATGTGGTATACAATGAAATGATACGCCAAAATTAAAAATATCTTTGCTGTGAGCTTTTAGAGCTTTAAAAATGATATTTAAAAATCTCGTTTTTGGACGTTTTACAACAAACCTAGTACTACAGCCAAGCCTGTTGCACAAACGCTGATCTGAATTTGATCACTCATTGGAATTCTTACGCATAATTGGCGATCAAATTTCATCAATGTCCGTGCAACCAACTGCCACTATTTGAAAAAGAAAATGAGATTTCACTGTCAATTTCCAAAATCCAAACATCAAAATTAATTTATTTATCCTTCTGGTGCGATAACAACAGAATGTTCCGCTCTATATCAACATATAAATAGCATTGCCATTCATTTATACACTCACATAAGCCGCTCCACGTACAATGAGCAAACACAGGGTAAGTAGTTGGCAAATATGGGAATGAACAGAGGAAAGGACAGCAAACCCTATTCCCTATCAAGGGAGTCAAACAGTGTTTATTTATACACGATAACAATGGTGGGGGGGGGGGACGTGTATAGTTTTCAGGAGTGAATGGAGAGAGAATGAAGAGACAGAATGATAGAGAAAAAGAGGGAATAAACGAGAAAGGGAGGATATGAAAGAGAGAGTATTTAGAATGTGAGTAAAACAGGTAAAGACAGTATAGTAAGAGAGAGAGAGAAAATAGTAGATGGAATGAAGTAAGGAAATGAGAAAAAGACAAAAGTAAGTGATGGGAGAAAGAGAGAAAATCAAGCGAGTGAGGAGGCATAGCAAGCAAGAAGCTGGGGGGAAGAAACAAAAGAATGATAAGTGGGAAAGAAAGCTAGGAGGATGAAGAGTAGAAGAAAGCAGTTGATTGATAGAATGAGAAGCATAGTTTATAGAGAAAAGAGAAAGTAACTGGAAGAATGAGATGTAACAAGGAAATGCGAAAGATGAAGAGTAATGACAAAAAGAGTAACAGAGAGAGGAAGAATGTGTTAGAAACAGAGGAAAATGATAGGAAGAAGAAAGCAAGTGGAATGGTAGATGAAAGAGTAGGAAGGTTGAAAGAGAAGGGTTGAGTGAGTGATAGGAGTAGAAAGGCAGAGAGAAAGAGACGGAAATACTGATAATGACGAGAGAAAGCTTGTAAGAAAAACTAAACCAACAACGCACCCCTTTTCCATTGTACAGAACAATGGGGGGGGGGGGGGGCCTGGATATTCAGAAGAAAGAAATACAGTACTACAACGATAAGAGGATCAAAACAAGGAAGAGGATACTTGAGGGGGGTTAGAAGTAAAATATCCTAGGGCAATGTAGAGGGGATTAACAGAAGGATGTAGAGGGGTTGTAAAAAGAGGAAAAGGAGTAATGGGAGGAAAAGGAGTAATGGGAGGAAAAGTGTTAATGTTAATTGTTAAGAAAATTCGACACGGCCTTTTCCATTACAAATACCA
This sequence comes from Conomelus anceps, assembly GCA_948455865.1. Classification (NCBI taxonomy): domain Eukaryota; kingdom Metazoa; phylum Arthropoda; class Insecta; order Hemiptera; family Delphacidae; genus Conomelus; species Conomelus anceps. Next base: position 17,935,418 of record OX418221.1, read on the forward strand.
AAAGTAAGATGATTTATTAATTCATTCTGCTGCTACAAGTAACAGAAAAAAACCAGAGACAGGATCAAGAGAACTTGTACAAAAGTGTGAGCATAGCTTTTTCATAATCAACTTATATTAAGTAAGTGAACAAGTTCTATTTGATTACATAATAAAATCTACACTGTAGTGGGTGTACTGTAATTAGTTGAATGGAAGTATTTCCCATAAAATTTGTGTTTGTGGTCTGTCTGCTTTCCCTATCAAATAAAAGCACTCACAAAAAATTACTCATGTTATCAGTAAGACAGAGGTCAAATGCCGCCAAAATGTTAGATAAGACAACTTGTTTTAGTATTATTTCAAGAATTTCTATCGCTCATTTGATACAAATTAAAACAGACGAATATTCTTCCTTTGATTTTTTTACTATTATAAACTTGAAAAACACTTTTGAATGGAAATTGACTCACGTTATGGCGTGACGGCCGTTTCGCTCTGTTGTCTAGAGCATCATCAGACGACCCACAGTACACTCACTGTGGGTATGAGGGTGTACTGTGGGTCGTCTGATGATGCTCTAGACAACAGAGCGAAACGGCCGTCACGCCATAACGTGAGTCAATTTCCATTCAAAAGTGTTTTTCAAGTTTATAATACATATTAGTGGAAACAAGATGGATCTTCAACATCACATTTTTTTACTATTTTTCAAGAAGAGATTAAAAAAACTCATTCAACATAAATTGAAGAAAGCACAAAATGTAATCTATCAATTCTCACAAGTTTGTATTTAATTTTGAAAATTTTCATCTGTGCTATCAGCAAGTGTCTCATGGCTGCCAACATGATTCATGCACAAGTTCCAAGGAACCGTTTGTCATTTGAATTTCAGTTTAGTTGGAACCTGTCCAAAAATAGAAGATTCAAGCAAGCTTATTGAGATCATAATATTATTCCAAACCAATCTGGTTAAATTTGATGGTCACTATAAGTTTACAATCATGAATACTTCTAATTAATCTTCTGTATTGGATTTAAAAATATAATTTCGAAGTAGCGGCCATGAAATTAGGTAGGAGCTATAATTGAAATGTTGCTGATTACAAGTTTTAAAAAGCAGTGCCAAAATCATATCAGCAGTGCACATCGTCATCACTGAGCAGTATGCCCAACCTTGTACTAAAACATGAGAAGGCTAGAAATGCAGCTGAAGAAGACATGAAATTAAACGGGTGCCTACTGCTGCACCCTAGGCCTTACTAACAACAAAGCTTTTTTCGCTAGAGCAGTGCTCATAAATTTTGAGCTACCTTTTATTTTGTGAAGTTGACCTTGAAGCTGACATTGAACATTTTAAACCACCTCCAACACTCCAATTTTATCTAATTTTACCCATACTAAAATGTCAATAAAACAAAAATATAATGATTTCACCATTGCATTCGAAGCTTGACTATAGTGCAATATAAATATTTAATGTAAATCACATCAGCTCAACTTGAAGTCAATGAAATCAATTCTTCCTCAATGTTTCCCAAAACTCAACTGAAAATCCAAGTGCAGTTCCTGTATGTATAATGTATACAACGCTTTATAGCCATACTACCAAATAAATACCGTATTAAATATAAAAACGAAGATTTATCTAAGGAATTATACTTTCTGATACGCATTATTAGCAATAAGGATTATTAAGATTAATGAAACCCTGGTAGTGACACTGTCATAGCACTAGCACATTCAACAGAAATGCGATACGATAAACAAATAAATAATTAGAAAGATTTTCCCAATGATTCTTACTTTTTCATCACTAATTTCCGAAAAATATAAACGGGAAGTAATATATTTTGTGACCGGTAACAAAGGAGATCATCTCCTAAGTTGCTTGCAAAGATAACCTGATACGCATTATTAGCTAGCTATAAGGATTATCAAGATTAATGAAACCCTGGATGTGACACTATCATAAAAAATAGCTATTCTATTGAAAAAAGAAACTAACTGTTTGGGTTTTCAAGATTTTAGAAAATGACTAACAGCACTAGCACATTCAACAGAAAAACGATACGTTAAACAAATAACTTGGAAAGATTTTTCCAAAGATTCTTAATTCTAATTTCCGAAAAACATAAACGGGAAGTAATATATTTTGTGACCAGGAACAAAGAAGATCATCTCCTACGTTGCTTGCAAAGTGGAGCTTTACTCGATGAGAATGACCATGGCAAAATCAAGAACATGCAGTGAGATGGAGGTATTCACGCAACAACCTTGTCATACACCATTTCACATTTCAGAGCATGTGTTTGATTTGATCCTCGAGTATCGGATGCTCTACTGTGTAAGCACCCTTAGATCTTTAATAAGAGAAAATGCCCCGAAGGCATCGGCGGCCGGGCTATTGTGCATATAGAACAACCAACAATGCATGAGCATAAAATGTGGCTGGCATAAATCACAATTTCTGTTTCCTAGCATTCTTGGTATTCCGTACACGGCTACTAAAACGGAAGAGACATGAAGAAAGAAGGGAGAGAGAGAGAGAGACCGCTTATTAAATTCGCCAACTAGAAGGGCGGACAAAACGAGGCAAGAATTATGATAATCTTCGCCCCCTCCGCCATTCTACCTTGTTTCTGCCCTTTTAGCCAGCTAACATTTGGGCCAACTCCAAAACACGTTGCAAAAGACTACTGGCACATAGAGGAAAGGAGGGCGGAGAGGAGAAGGGCGAAAGAAAGGCAGAGGAGAGAAAAGTAGCCAGTGGAAGGGGTAAAGGCCCGGTGATTTACTACAAGTGTAGTGGAACGTGCCAAATAAAATTCACCTAACGTAGTCTCTGTACTGGTTTTGAAAGAAAAAAAGAAAAAAAATAAGATGAAAAGGAAAAGAGTAGGGAGAAGTCAGTGAAGACAGGAGGAAAAAAATTGAAAAAGAAGCTAAATAAGAAGACCTGCTTTATAAAGATTAGAATGTATTTTGGGATGAAATTATGAAGAAGGGTTATGAAGAAAGACAAATAAAATTCACCTAACGTAGTCTCTGTACTGGGTTTGAAAGAAGAGAAATATGAGAAGATAAAGGAAATAGTAGGGAGAAGTAGATGAAGAAGAAAGGAGGAAGAAAATTGATAAAGGAGCTAAATAAGAAGACCTGCTTTATAGAGAGTTGAATGTATTTTGGGATGAAATTATGAAGCAGTGTCATTACAGTATAGGTGAACGCAGCGTAGCGTGTGCCATTTTAAAAAAATAAAGGAATTAAATGAGATTAACCTAAAAGCTGATGTCGTTATTTCAGGAAAAACAATTTTAAGTAATAAATGAAATGTTAATGTGGCTCCTGAATGAAACAGTCACATAAATAAAAGTTTCTTGGGAGGAGCTGCTAAATGAGCAAGAATGTTGGGGATGAAGCCCACATAAGTCTGAGGCCTGTGCGTGGTTAATGAGTTGGATGATGGCGAGTGATGAGTTGGACCTTCAGTTTTAGGTGGGTTCCGAACCACCGGGAAGTGATTTTACAGCACAAAACAGTGTCTTTTATGCTGGCCAATCTAATCGGTCACCCTTACAAAGAGCGCCCAGGAGAACGCAGCTTATCTCTATCTGATCGAACAGATACCTGCTACGGCTCTCGGCTATCACTTTGGTCACTGGACTCGAAGTACACAGAACAAGAGTTTGAGAAAAACAGTACAATTTAGAAATAATATGAGAAAAAATACGTTTTAATAATATTTGGGTGTTTTGATAGGTCAAGAACAATGTGATAAAGTCTACATCACTAGGCGACTGAATTATCATTCAATTCGAATTATAGATTATCCATATAGAAAAGCGAATATGTACAGTTTTTGTAGTTTTGTTTTCTTTAAATACACTATTTCATCATCCATTCCAATATTTTTCCAAATCAAAGAAATCGGGCTAACTGACTTTATATAATCCTTTAATTTCGTCCAATTTTCATCGTGAATTCAAGCTAGACCTCAACCTTTAGTACTGTAATGTAATTTTCTGTTAACAATCAAAATAAAACTACAGAATTAAACGGGAAGTGATTAAACTGCTGAACAAATACAACACAGAATTTGTTGTTGTTCACCATAGCAACAAGATAATATTTTTCGGCTCAAAAGTTTTTATAAAAATTTAATATTATAAACTATTTTTAACTGTTTTTAGTAAAGTAAATTCGTATGGCTTTTCGTGGTGGGGAGACCCTTACGGGTACCACCTCGCCGTTTTTTTAACGACTGCTTTTTTTATATGCAACCGGGACCGACGGCTTAACGTGTCCTCCGAAACAAGGGAGGTAGTGTTTTGTTTCGAGTGAACTTTTAAATTAATAGTTGTTTAAACGATTCATTTTCTTTTTTTTTCGAGTGAAGGTTTTTAGCAAATCTTAAATTTTTAGTCTGTGTTAACCTCAAGGTGTTGGACAATGTAACATATTCAAAATTTGTGAAGGGAGCAGTTTTGGACTTGAGTCTGTTGCGCCTTCACATTCGTTGTAACTTTGTCACTATAAATAAATATCTATAGATATTCTGTAGTTTTTATGTTTAATAAAATCACAAAAGTCAAGAAACAGCTAATCAATTTACAATTAACAAAAACAATTGTTCAACTTGATACAGTAATAAGTTCAATAAAATAGATTCAATAACAATATAACAAAATATACAAGATTTAAGTCCACCTAACCTGGTCAACAGTTGAAATTGACAAGCAATTCCTACCTCGAAACTGATTAAAATCATACAAAAATTAACTACTCAATCTGGGGCAAAGTTATTCAACAACTTACTTCCAACTAGTTAGTTCAACTACTTGCTCAACTCAATGATTAGTTTAGTTGGGAGCCATGTCTTAAGACAAGTGGAACAAGATAGATTGGGTCAGACATAGTCAACTACACAAAACACACAGAGACACTGATAGAGAGAGAGAGATTGAGGAGAGGAGAGGAGAGAATCTACGACCACTCTGAATTCATTACAAACTTTGCACTACAACTTACAAAGCAGCTTGAACTCAAGAGCCCCAGCTATACTAATCAAACGCCCAAGAAGGCCAGGATACACGATCTGAACAAGATACACAACAGTCAAGACTGTATCAAAATTTGTAACCAGATTGTCGGCATACTATTACTCAACAATTCACTGTAACTTGTTTTCGATTAGCAGCTGATTAATTGAGCTATCCACTCATTGGCAAGCATTATAATTATCCTTCAACATTCCATAGCAAAACAACAACTCAAACTATCGGTGTTTGGAAGTCTTGGAATTATCTCAGGCGACGAGGCAAACTAAACCAGATTACGTAATGCAATTATGCAAACAATACTAATTAATTATTTAGTGAATAGCTTCTAAAGTAGATCAACACACAGTGAAGGATATTGAAACGTGATTTCGTAGAATAGAGAGATTTACTAGGGCAAATTACAACCAACTTCTATTAAAACGGACTTGTAAATAACGAAGCCCTTTATGTAAATTTAATAATAGGCTATTTATGATGTCTATTGAAATCAAGGCAATGTGATCTCTTACCTTTTTAAAACGATTTTGGGATATCTCTCTTCCAGAATAAATTAATCAATTTCGTTATACAGAAGTTCAACTGTACTTAAAAAAACAAGATTCAGAAATGAATGCTCGTTTCAAAAACTTAAATAGACGAATTGGCCAAAACCACGTTAATGAAAACACTAATGCTAACTTGTACACTCCATGCATCTACTTGCTCTAGAGCAGGCAGGTGCAAAGTTAGCTTCAGCGTTATCGTTAATGTTGTTTTGCCAGAGCTCTCTATTGTTTGAAATTAAACCTTAAAAGCTATTTCCAGAATCTCTGACTTTCATTCTACATTACATCATTTTTAAGGCGCTTTCATTGCTAACAAGTGTTTTATAATAGATTTAATCACGTCTCAAGCCGACCATTGTTATTATAAAAAGCACAATTTTAAGACAAAATCAGATTTAAATAAAACGATAATCTTAAAAGCGAATCGCATAAATATTTGAACAAAACAAAAAACGGCTCTCCCACAGTGTGAACGCATGAGCTCCCTCTCCGAGCTCAGTTTTTTATTTATAAGATCAAAGATCAATATGACCTCTATATTCCATCTATCCCACCTTATTTTATTCTGTATAAACTAATTCTAGTCGTGTAGGTTGAGTGTAGAGTGTAAGATTGGGCTATTTTGCCTTAACTCCGCCCTTTTGTGTACTTGCATCACCTGGATATTACAATATAATTCACTTATTATGCAAACATTCTTATTAATGTCAGTAATCAAACTTACAAAACAGTATAATTGTAACAGTGAGAACGTATCGTCTTGGATTATATTTTTTCTCTATCTTCCATGATTTTAGGTCATGTCATTCATTGTTAGGTTACAGTCAGTAGTCAGAATTGTTCTTTTACTCAAATATAGCTGTCTGAATTTAATATTAATAGATTGAAAAAAGAGTACGGGATTGGTTGCATGTTATAGGAGTCCATCAGAGCGAGGGGCTTATAGTAAATAGAGTTTGAAAAATGCACCTCATCGATTAAAATATAAAATTGTATTATATCGTAGTACTGTGTTATATACCGTCGTATCTTAGAAGTCATGGTGGTTGGTGGTATATTAGTTATATCAAATAATTATTGCACTTTGCGTTCTTGTATGTTATCTTTTATAGGCATATTTGTAATATTTGTAGTCTTTGTAATTAGTTAGCAGTAGGCTAGTATTAAGTAGTTAATTTTTTAAATTATTGCACTACATGTTTATATAAGAAATTTAAAAAAAAAAGTTTTGTGATCACCCCGACACATAGTATTATAGTGGGGTACATTATTTCCAAAAAATACTTTTCATAACAGTTTCTTGAGCAGAGATTCTCTTTAAATATCTATAAAATAACGTATTTGTGTGTTTATAAATATATCAGAATCTTATAAAAGTTACACATAACACTGATCACTGAGCTTACTACGGTATATTCGTGCAGACTCTGAGACTTGAGCGTGGGTGATGAGTGGATGATAATGATGGACCTTCAGTTCTCGGTGGGTTCCGAACCACCAGGTAAGTGATAATGATGCAGATTTTGGGCCGGTCACCCTTCCAAGTGCAATCTAGAGCGCTCGTAACGGAACATAAAGAGAGACTGGAGAGTAGCTATCACTTCCTACATATCCCTTTCTCAAACCCTATTGCAAACAAGCTTCCAAGCCCCCTCCCCGCTCCAAAACAGGAATAGAATACTCCTGAAAAGTACGAATCTTGACAAGCAATATGAGCCACCTCCTAAAGCAGGGCTCAGTGAGCGCCTTCCATCAATCTTGCCCTTGAGCCCTTGCGGTATGTCCCTTCGCCCTTCCACATACCGGTGACACCTCTAGGTAATATCAGTGTGACAGGGCAATATCGGTGACATGGGCCCTGAGCCCTTTCTAGGGCTTAGGTCATCGATTTCCTGTGCCACAAACCAGTAATTGCTATGGGGCTCAAACTGATAATCGATTATATATTGCACAATATTGCTTACGTCACCGACACAGGCATGATTGTGTGCTGATTTAGGCAATGAAATTGATCTTCCCTTAATCAGTAACACTGTTGCATTTTTCAACCCACCAATCATGGTCATTGTAATTTGAAACGGCGACATTCGCATGGCTTCCATTGGTAGGGGATGAGCTACTGTTTGTCCACGATATATACGATGAGCATACAGCATGATTTGTGCGCGTGATTGCCTAGAGCGATTTCAATAGCTGTTGCTGGGTGTAGGGTACGATTGATGAAACCAAAAAAGTGTTGTTTGCAATCTAATTTACGTGATCAGCTATACCCCATAGTGTTGAATGCTTGTTTTAACTGGAATTGGAACGAAAATAGATGAATTTCTTGTTAAATGGAAATAGAAACTGTGAAGCTGTAATGAGTTCAATGCTAATTACATATTGATAGAAGATGTGAGATGTAATTGTTACTGTAATGTGGAAATTGTGAGATGTAATTATTATTGTATTGTGAAAATTATCTTGTACCATTACTACCCCTAAAACACGCAAATCTGTAATGTCAGAATTCAATTTCAAGTCATGCGGTTATAAGTCCCAACAACAGTATAGATCGTCCAATCTTTCTATGCAATTTTTAATACAATCTTTTAATGCTGTAATTTTGGTTCAAAATTGTGTAATCTATAATCAAGATGGTTAGAATTAGTGAATGTGCTATAGTTAAGTTGTTGATAATTAAAAGCACTTGATAATTATATCATGTTGAAAGAAAGAAGCTTATCAAATCAAATTCTGATTGATAAAATTATTGCTATTTGATAAAAGTGCTAGATCACTTTCACAACTCCCATAGACATTTGATCAAAATTCAGGTTTCAAGGCACTTCATCTACTTTACATTCTAATTAAGTAGCCTCAATCATAGTTAGAAAATGCATGGAGAAAACAATGAACATAAAACAGGAAACAATGACCTATACAATGCAAATTCCACATAGACAATCAACAAGGTCATCCATGAGTGAAAATAATTCATAGTTTCCAAATAATGATGACCCCTTAACCGCTACTAAATTCAATACTATTTTGTGCCGGAAGTTTACGGAAAACCGGAAAACGGTTTCCCTTAGAAACTAGACAGAATCTAAAGGATGTCCAACAGCTGATTTTAAAATCGATGAAATAGTTAAGAAAGGACAAATGAGGTTGTATGGAAAGCGGATTTGTCTGAATAAACATAAACTGGAAATGTACGGAGACCAAAATTTGTGAATTCAAGGACGATTAAAATAAGCAAGCTAGAAGGACACGGCTAATTAAAACAGCATAAGTGAGAAGATTATTCCTAATGACGTCGTCGCTTAATTTGTTCTACGTTAAAATAACGTCGTTATTGGTGAAAGTTTAGTCGTTCTTAAAATTTCGTAACAAATGACTAGATGCAACCACAACCACTTCTATTTATTAGCTTTTTGTTGTAAATTTAACGAGTTGCAGTCAGTTTTTGATTGTGAAAAAATAAAAAATGTACTTACACGTGGCCGAACGTTTTCAAGTTGTTAAAACCCTTGAAGATGGCCACGTGTGAGAACATTTTATTCACAATCTAAAACTGACTGCAAGTCGTTAAATTTACAACAAAAAGCTAATATTAACAATGCAGATCGTTATGGAACAAGAAATCCAAGAATTCACTTCTATTTGAACAAACTAGTCTGTAGTTGCAAAAGTTACACTATCAAAAAATGTATAGCCTATAGAAACAGAGCTGCGCTAAATATTTACACAAAGCTATGGTACACAATTAAATAACATTTTCGGCTGCTATAAAGATTATAATATTTTCAAGTTCAATTCAACTCCCGTCAGGTGATTGAGATAGACGTATACGTGCAAAAACCCAGTTATCGTCTCCCTTTAATCAATTACTAGTAATTGAACCAACAAAGGAATAATTTTGATAGTAACAGAACAGTACATAGGATTAGGATTCAAGGACAGTTTCAACACCACCACCACAACAAGAAAAAAAACTCAAGGAGACAAACAATCACACCGCATACACTTAAACTACAAAACCAACAGAGTTGGCATGGTACAGCATCATCCTGTCACGTCCCAACATCCAGTATCGCCGAGAGCATCCTGCCCACAAAGATTCGGACACTGGTGTGAAAATCGAAGTACAGAGGAACACTCACAGCATCCATCTGCCATACTGTTTAGAGGGGAATCCAAAACCCAAGCCTAGCTCCCCGCTATGCTGGGTTGTGAGATATATAGCCGTACAATACAATCTTTGAGCGCAAGGTTGGCATGGCTGATATGGACCACTGCTTGTATAGATATACACTCAAATTCCTAAAAATATTGATATTCTACGTAGTCACAATGACCGTGTCTGTTCCAAGGTCATGCATTGAACCAACAGACAACGGATGCGATTGTAAACTACTACAGTAAAAGTTTAACGTTTTATTGGAATATGTAGTACATACAGTACTACAGTATATTATAATGTTTCATATTTAGTATATTCTAGTAAATATTGTGTAAACGAAGATTTTTAGAAAAGGCTAAAGCTAAAGGATAAAGGCATATTTGACTGCAAGTCGTTAAATTTCACATAAAAAGTTAATATTAACAACGCAGTTCGTCATGGAACAAGAAATACAGGAATTTAGAAAAGGCCTTTGTTAGTTTCAATTCTAAAAAAATTAAAAATTATTAGGAGTCTATATCAACCCGTAGAAAAGAGGACTTGCACTCCAAAAATGAAAAATTCTTGATTGAGCGTTCGTGTTTTACAAAATTATTGACGAATAAATTCCCACGAAATATATAGGCTAACATTTATAGTCGAAAAGACGGACATTTTTTTAAAATGTGAAAACGTACTTGAATGAGGAAACCAAGGACGCCGTAATACTTCGTAATGCAGAGGATCAATGGTTTATATTGAATATTCGAAGTTCCATAATTAATGAACCAGTAACGGTGAACCTCTCATAATTTGAATAGATTCATAATGTAATGTAGTGTACGGTATTTATTATCATCAACCTTCACGCTAATGTAATATATTTGTAGGGCTCCGTTGAAAAAGCAATTGAAACAATAAACTAATTTTTAATTATTTCACAATAAAATATTTATATTTTTTATAAATTCGAAAACCAAAACTATTCAATTCCAATTATTATAGCCAATGATATTACTTCTAGAAAGGACAAGGACGGTAGTGAACAGAAAAAATTTACAAGAGAACACTTGTTTTCTGACGATGTGTTTGATCTGTAAGCATGTACTATTTGTACAAGAAGACTGTGTTTATTTTTTTTAGCATCATGTGCCGAAGCACAATCTCTGAATAATATTACTAATATGGAATAGTATTATTCATAATCATAAAGTCATTCCATTGAATAAAAATTCTCGTCATCACTTTTTGGCAACAAATTTTGTCAAGCTAGACATAAAATTTTAAAATGATTACTAGACTGCTACCTCATTATGTTACTAGAATGCGATGAGCAAATTAACACGCATAGAAGTAATTTCAATTACTGTAATATTAGAAGATACATAAAAATCGAAGATGCAATGAAATCTAATAAAATAATTACAAAATAAAAGAAACTGAATATAAATATAATGAAAATGATGCATAATTATGTACAAAATTGATTAATAATGCTACAAAACAAGAACATGTGTTGACTAACTATTGAATGCTTCATGTTTATTGTGATTGTCATGAATTTTAAAGGTTCAAAGGGCAAAGATCTATTGATTTAGCTCAAAAATAACTGTACTGTATACATGGACATATTACTAGACAAAGAAGCCATTAAGATAAGAACACAGTACTCGAGTTGATAATGAAGAATTCATTCTAAAATTTTAGGGTTGAGTAATTTATTCACAATTATTGTGAACTAGTGATTTAGTTCAAAGTTATTGCATTGCATTCAATGAAATCACCTAATAATTGATTTTAATGGGATTTTAAGATTTTTTTCTTGCTCATGAAGCCCACGTGAGTCCGAGACTTATTCATGGCTAATGAGGTGAAAGACGATACAATGCTGTTATGAATGGTAAACCTACAGTTTTAGGTGAGTCCCGAACCAACGGATTAAGTGAATATAAATCAGATAACGTCATTCATGGCTGTCGGTCACCCATCCAAGCGCAGACCCGTACGCCCGTGACTCATTATCATCGTTCACAAAGCGACCATCACTCCCATACATTTTGCTGCTAAAAGTACTTTCTTGAGCCCATTTCCACCAGCCCAAAAATACAAAATCTAGGAAGAACCTGACACTGTTGAAGAGAGGATTATTTGACATTTAAATAAAATTGTATGTTGGTAACAATATTACTAAAATTCATCCCTATAAGAAAACCCGTCAATTTTATAAAAGGAACGACTTTATTTATAAAATTTTATATTTCTGGGACAATCTCGGAACATTAATTCCTATAAATGAGCCGGCTTCTAAAATATATTTTAGGCTATAACCGTACATCGAACATACAAAATTGAATATGATAGACTATATCAAGATATTGGATATACATACAATCTAAACGTTTATAAAATGAAATCACCACACAAGGAACCAACCCCTAAATCCTAGCATCCAACCAAAAATCGACCCCCGAATGAGCAAAACAGAAATCAGTTGAGGCTAGATGGCGCTGTAGTTTCAGACAAGGACAAACGTAGTCTGGGGCGTTCAACCGTTCCAAGCCAAAGTAAGGTTAGTTAAACGCCATGAGTTTAAAGTGGATGCCAAGAAGTTTTAATAGAATACAATGAAAAGGCAACACTACAGCAATATTACACATAATTTCAAACAATATCCGATTTAGTTGATATAATTTTCAAGTGGTGAAATAATGGCTGGTGTTTACTGTGATGGTGGACAGAGATCAACCAAGCCAAGCCATCACTCCTTTGAGGAAAAAATATTTCAAAATATGTCTCAACTTACCGGATAGTACATCCCTTGCGGCGGCAGAAAAAATGCCCCTGATCCCCACAGTTTGCTGGTTGTTGAAAACTTGTTGGTGAAAAGAAAACTAAAACTGCGACGATGATCACACTAACACACCATTCACTGATTTTGGCTCCAACTATCTAGAGCTTGATTCACAATACTACGGCCGACACATAAATATAAGCACAATGATTTCCTTGAAACAACAATGATATAGCAGCAGCAACTTAACTAAAATTACTGATATTTCAAACTAAAAAAACACACAACGATGATAGGTAAGAGAGTTGAACGAAACGTTCGTTCAGCCTCCTCTCTGAGTGTTTGACTTGCGAAGCTTGCTTTCTTTCTACAACATTCGATCAATGAATATTCTTACTGCGGCAACAACGGTCGAGCGTCGCACCCCCCACCAGGCAGCCAGTACCCCAAGCAAGGCTGCCAACCACGCCAGGCTGGCCACACCAACGGCCAAAGTTCTCTTCTGCCCGCACAAATTTACCTCTCAGCGTGCACGTGAGGAAGCTGGAGCGCCATATTCAAACATTTTTAATAATTTTTTATAAATTAATAGAGAATTTCTGCAAACAACGTTCCAAACGTTGTTCTCCTTCACATTATGCGACTCAACAACGCTGCAAAAAATCGCAGCAAAATATTTTTGTGGCACGACTCAGTCGCGCAAATTTGACACCGTGCAAATGTGATAATTTTTCCAAAAAATAGAACACAATGCAAATAGTGAGCAGCATTGCAGCTGGTAGTACACGTTGGTTTTGTTCAGCTTGGAGATGAACGATGACGTCCGTAAATTTATTTATGAATTAAAAACTTAAAAACACTTGATAACAGAGTGAAACGTCCGTCACGCCATAAAGTAAGGAACAATTTCCACTTAAACGAGTTTTCAAGTTTTATTATATACAGTATTAGTGGAAACAAAATGGACTTCAACGCCATAATTATGAATTAACTTTTTTTATAAGTTCATAAAACTTTTGGCGCTATCTTAAAAAAGTTAGAGAATTGTATCAAATTAAAAACCAGTTGTTTCATTAGAGACAATATACTATTTTTTATTTGAGAATCTAACTATGAAATTAGTTACATTTAGGAAATGGTAACTTAATTAGTTGATAAACTAATTAAAACTCTACAATTTTATATTGAAAGTAGAATATTATTTTAAGGAAGATTATAATAGCGAAATCATTCATAAAAATGTATTTTGTTTCGTTCTTTTAGAATTAAGTCCCTTTTAGAGTATACCTACGCTGAAAATTAATAACAAGAAATTTTTTTAATAATTTTGAGTAGACTATACCCTTTTACAGTTGAAAATTACTTTCAAGATTTTTTAAATAAACGATTTTTAAAAGTTAACGATCACAAAAACATTTTATGGCACAGGCTGAGTATTTGGCCTGTTCACACAACATTTAAATGAGGATGTTGATGACCTTGAGCTTGGTATTGTGCTTGCAAAACTTGAATGGGACTACTGATGAATGATGCTTTATCATTAGGAAAAACAATTATTCAAATCGATTCAATAGTGTTTGAGTAATTGATGAACAAACATGAAAAAATAAAAATCCCGGTCGAATTGAAAATCTCTTACTTTATTAGTCTATTAAAAAACACGAAATTTTGATGAAATTTATTAAAAATATTCCCATTTTTTTAATTTTTAAATTTTTTCCTGCTTTTTCTGAATACCAATTTAGCAGCTTCAATTTTTCTCCTAGCATAAAATTTGAGAATTATATATTTATAATTAATTATTATTTATAATTAATAATTAAATAATAATTTATAATAATAATAATAATAATAATAATAATAATATTTTATTTCGCCAAAATACAAAAATAAGAAATTCACAATATCAAGTGAATAACACATTTTTGGCACAGCCAGCAAAGTAAATACTTGAGCGCTAGCTGTGAGTTCATTCAATAATATTACAGTACTAGTAAACATAGAAAGCTCGTGAAATGAGAAATGAAAGAAATCAATAATGAATTTAAAGGTAAAGTAATAAAGATCTTACAGTATCTCCATGAGGTGACAAAACTAAAAAACAAACAATTCTCTTCCTTTCATTGTAATATTTTAATTTTGCAAATTCATTCAGCTTTAAATTAGATCGTTCATAAATTCCTTGAATTTTATGGTACGAGAAAAATTTGAATTGGTACGTAATCAGTAAATGAAACTTCATGGAATTTAAAAAAAATCAAATATCGGAAATGTTATGGATTTTACTTTTGTAGTGAGAATGAAAGATAATGAGTCACGTCATTAGCAGCGCTGCTGAATCGCCTAGTAGTCTGAAGGGATACGGCAGCGCTGCTCAGTTGCTACTTTTTGAGTAGCGACCGATCGGAAGTTGCAGAGACCCATAAGTCGCGCAAAACGTAGTCTGAAGTGTTTTTCGACTTTTGCATTGAAATAATACAAGTTTAATGTATTCCATCAACAGCGCAGCTGAGTCGCCTAATGTGAAGGGTCACTTAGATTTAAGAATAATCCTAACCTCAACACTCCAAGCATCTGCATGCTCCAAAACCAAACCTTGCTTGTAGTGTTAAGGTTAGTATTATCTTTACCTTTAACGTAGTTTTTGCGCAAACACTCTAAATTCAGTTTAGTATAGTATTATAGACTTTCAACAAAACCACGTTAATGCTAATGCTATCCAGACTTCTCAATGTCGCCGCTTGCTCTATACATCTGTAGATGCTTTAAAACTTTGTATTGAAAGAATTTTATCAAAACTACACTATTTTCCCCGTTGCAGGTCAGACCTGTAGAGCGAAAAATAACATAAAAAATTTCAATAATACAAAAAATAATTTGAAATATTCTTTTAATTTAGAATGAATGGAAATATTATTCAGATAGTTCCTAGTCTATTAATTTATCATATTCTACTGCAATTACATGCACACTGAAATAGTATAGAATTTGGATTCTAAAAATAAAACGCTTCAAGTATGAGTCAACGAACTTCTGTGAACTCGACATAATGTCTTTTCTTATCTAATCAACATCAAAAGGAAATATAGATGGATGCTCATGAAGGGCAAACATCAAAGAGACAATGTTGAATAATAGAATCAAAACCATCAATAAGAAAGGAAACTGGATTGTAAATGTTCCAAAAAAATTGAGATAAGTTAAAAAAAGCCTGAATTGAAAATTAATCACCAAAGTTAAGCTTCATTAAAATACATAAAAATTTATAGTGTATCATAAATACTATTGCATGCTACATTGCTAAGAGTGATTAATGTTGAAATGTTGCATGCATGTGAAGGTGGGTAGACTGAGTTTACAGCAACATTTCACAGGAAACTTAGTGCATACTAAATAAAAAACAATATTACACAGGAGAAAATCTAGGAAATCTGTGAGCTAAATCACCCATGCAATGAGGCTATTAGAGTTAAGAACATTTAATTTAATTTATTCGACAAACATACACTGTACATGCAAAATATAAAATTAAATGTTACTACCAAATTCATATAAAAATGCACAATACATGTCTATTGTCTAAATAGGAGACCCCAAAGGTAATCCTGTGTGGGGTTCCTTCTCCATACATTAAATCGTTCTAGGAAAAATAAAAGACAAAAAGAAAAAGAAACAATAGATAAAGACTATCAGAAAAGTACTTCATAAAATCATTCTGAAAACAAAAATGATTAACTCATTTGAGAAATAGCCAAAGACTCAAAATCAACAGTAAACCTTAAAAAAATAACATTTCAAGAAAAAAGAGAGAAAAAACAAACAATATGTAAATGATATTGATTCAAATGTTTTGCTTTTTGTGCGGGCTATAATCTATATATATATATATTTTTTTTAATTTCTATGGAATACACTTAAATGATGAAACTTATAATTATTTGTGTGCTTCACTTTTTCTTCCTTTTGTATTTCATTCCATACCTTATTCGCTGTACACAACGTACTACCTACAACTTAAAATTAAACAACTTAACATAAAACTGAATTGCATTCAAATTTAACAAATAAGATCAAAACTACAAATATAAATGTAGAATAGTTTTGTAATTTTAAGAGCAAAATAAGATGAATCTTTTTTATTCCTTTTTATTCATGTAAACTGTCCTGCATCTACCGCTACTAGAAATTATGATGTTGAAGATCCATCTTGTTTCCACTAATATACAATAAAAACTTAAAAAACACTTTTAAGTGGAAATTATGACTCACGTTATGGCGGGACGGCCGTTTTACTCTGTTGTCAAGAGCATCGTCAGACGACCCACAGTACACTGATTTAAGGCATCAGTGTACTAAGGGTCGTCTGACGATGCTCATGACAACGGAGTGAAACGGCCGCCACGCCATAACGTGAGTCATAATTTCCACTTAAAAGTGTTTTTTAAATTTTATTTTATTCTACTACAAAGATAAAATATTATGTCACTCATGTAAGTTCAGTGTATTAAGCAATGATTATTCATCTATTTATAGAAATTAGTTGGGCGCCAGGAAAATCCAATATTTTCCATCATCATCATGACTCAAATTATATTAGAGAATATTCTGATGATACAAATCATCAGAATTGACTTAAAACGAATGTAACCTAGGAAATGAATTACAAGAATATTAATAAAATAAAAATATTAAATGAAGTTGAAAAGAACTTAATTATGCTATCAATTCATTGCAGAGAATTAAGCAATGGAATATCCCTAAATAAAACGATATACTACTGATTAAGCTGTTATGTAGAAATTTAAATTGATAGCATGTACAAAATAGTGGTACTGTTTGTTGGTTGATTGGTATTACAGTACTTCATAATACTGTTGTTTTCCTACTTCAAAAATGTAAAAATTTTATCAAGTTGATATGAACAAGTTCAACTTTATGATATGTTGAAAAAACATGGCTATGTTGGTTGATATGTATTAGGTAGTTCGAAATTACTGATTTAACATTTCAAAATGTAACTTTAAAATTATTTGTTGTTTGTATTATTATTATTATTATTATTATTATGATTATTTAACAAATCAGATTGATAATCAGTTGTTATGAATAGCTAACTATCCATATCTGAATAACTATCTCACCAAATCTAAAAAATTAGAATTTCCAATAATAGATTCATTGGAGTGTGAATTGTTTTAAATGCATGCTTCTCTTGAATATGACACATAACAACATATATTATGTCAGGTACTTTAGTTTAATTGAATTATCAGTTTTAACATACTTGAATACTTGTTCTACAATACTCTAGTTTCGATTGAATATTTTTCATATTCTTTTCCACAATGAATTCCATGAATATCTTTGTACTCCAGTTTTATAACTGAGGAAGAATTTTGAAAGTATGAATGATGATTTGTATGTAGGAAGTGCCTAATCCGCCGAGATCATAACAGCATACAATTTCATATTAATATTTTATCTACAGGGTGTGTCTCTGAACTCTCTTCCGACCTTTTCAGGTATTATTATTCCTGGACCATAGACAAGCCAAAATATAATATTCAAAATTTCGAAAACTCAAAAGCTACTCGTATAGCCGCCATTTTGTTTTTTTCACAAAGGAAATTTTAATTCAAGAACGGCTAGATATAATTGAATGAAATTTGGTATTTAGATTTATTACCTAAAGACCTAATTACAGCAGAAAAAATAAATTTTTACAATCATTATTTTCAAAATGGCGGCTGCCTAAAAATTTCAAACGTAAATATCTTAAAAACCGCTCATAATAAAAAAATTTACATTACTCACGTTTTATTTAGAGAATTTAATTGCAAATCTAATGACACCAAATTTACGGAAATCGGTTCATAAATAAAGGAGAAAATCAATTTTTAAGATATTGCATTCTTGTCAATATCAACTGTTATCATGTGACATCGCTGCTAGTATTTGTATAAAAATGAATTTTCTCCGTTATTTATGACCCGATTTCCGTAAATTTGGTGTCATTAGATTTGCAATTAAATTCTCTAAATAAAACGTAATAAATTCAATTTTTTTCAATATGAGCAGTTTTTAAGATATTTACGTTTGACATTTTTAGACAGCCGCCATCTTGAAAATAATGATTGCAAAAAATTAATTTTTCCCCTGTAATTAGATCTTTAGGTAATATAGCTAAATACCAAATTTCATTTAATTATAACAAGCCGTTCTCGAATTAAAATTTCCTATGTGAAAAAATCAAAATGGCGGCTATACGAGTAAATTTTGAGTTTTCGAAATTTTGAATATGATATTTTGGCTTGTCTATGGTCCAGGAATAATACCTGAAAAGGTCGGTAGAGAGTTCAGAGACACCCTGTATGTAATAAGAGTAAGTGTGTGTTCCAACGATTTAATCACTAAATTTGGTACAAAGCTTCTGCTAAACTCGATTCAGTGCACCTCGAAGCCCGATTTTTTAACCGACTTCCAAAAAGAACAAGGTTACTACTATATTCGACCTGTTTTTTTTTATGTTTGTACATCAATCATTCGAACAATATTGAACCGATTTCCATGAATTTTTTTTTAAATGAAAGAGCATCGCTCAGCGGTGGTCCCATCCAAGTTTCGCAAGGATCGGTCCAATACTTAGCCCAATATTAAACAAAAAGGAGCATTCTTCGATGTCTTCATTTCAGTCTTGTTTATTTCATTTCAGACTTTTTAAAATTGATGTTCAAATTTCACTTCAACATTTAGTTGCAAGAAGCTCATTGAACAGGAACAGAAGTTGCGTATCAATATTCCAACTCCTTGTTATATAACATGTATAATTTAAAAGTCCAATTGCAAAGCTTGGGTAAACCACTAGTACTGAATACGGAAAGATTTAAGTCAGAATAATGAATAACTTATAGTTTTTACAAATAGTTTTTGTAATAAATGAATAAAAAAAATAAAAATAAATAAAAACTTGCTGTTTGGTAAATTTTTTCAAGTACATTACTTCAGTAAATATTTTTAAATATGTCTGAAGCTCATTAGAATAAATCCATCCACATCTAAATGCACTTTTAAAAAATTCAATCTAGCATATCGTTAAGTAAATATTGGTATCAATTATGTACAAATTCTTTTGAACAATCACTCATGATTTTTTTTTATTAGTTTGTCATATCAAGATATCATGCAGTGATGCTAATATTATGTTTATAATATGAAAATTTTTAATTTTTACATTAAACTCTAATCCATCTAATCTACATTATATGTTATTGAGATGTTCTTTTGTCAGTTCAAACCGTTTTGCGCACTTTTATGGTACCAAACCGTTAGTGATAGATGCAGTTGCATATTTACTATTTTTTGAAGTATTCTATTACAGTAACAGGGTTAGAAATATTTGTTCTTTTCAGAGAAGTTTATAGTTATTATTATTATTATTGTTGTTGTTATTATTATTGTTGTTGTTATTATTATTATTATTGTTATTATTATTATTATTATTGTTATTATTATTATTATTATTAGCGTATGGCTTATGATGGATTTTTGATTGATATAATCTCACTTTGCCAGGTCTTGAATGAACTATGGCAAATGGCAAACATCAAATATCAATTACATTTTATAAGAGACTATAATACAATAAAAATTGAATATTATAGAAGAGGAGAAAAAAATATTATACATGGAAGGAGAAAGGGAAGTGATAGCCGCGAGCCGTAGCAGGTATCTGTTCAATCAGATAGATAAGCTGCGTTCTCGTAGGTCCTGTTTGAAACGGAGACCGATTAGATTGGCCAGCAAAAAAGACACTTCTCTGCTGAAAATCACTCAATTTATAACATTAGCTAATAGAAAAATCTATCAATACACACATGCACTTCTGCCAGTGGCTTCCATAAGTACCCAAATGCATTCCACATATTTAAAGAATGCATTTTAGTGCATCAGTGCATACAACACTGCATTCCATAGTTGATGCATGACAGAGCGATTACAGTAGCTAATAATAGTTGGAAGCTAGCTGTACTGAAAATACCAGCCAGGATTTGCAGCTGAAATGTGCAATGGCCGGCGAAATATTGTTAAAAATTTATGTACTGTGACTCTTCTTTTTTTTGTTTCTCTCCTTCTTCTCAGTTTCCATTTATAAGATTTAGTGCAATGTAGCTGCCAGCAAACAATAATTCCTCTAAGAATGCACAACGTGATGTCTCTGGTTTATAAGCTGCTCGTATGATGTATGGCTCGACTTTAAAAATACTGATGAAACACTGGGAGAAATAAAAGTCACTGAAAATATCACTAAATTATGCAATGCTATAACTGACAAAGTATTGGGAGGAGACGAAAATCATAGAATTTGTCACTAAATTATAATGCAATCCTGTAACGTATTTCTTAATTGAAAAATAGTAAAGACAGTGAAATTTAGTTCAATAAAAAACTAATGGCCAGTAGCACGAAAGCCAATTGAATTTAATCCCCGTAGAATGACGTCATTCTATGGAGATTCAACTTAATGGAGAGAATTTAGATGCACAAAGGACAAATTCAAGCGATAACACCGATTAGGCTAACCGGCGTAAAAGATATTTAACCGCCCGATCAACGATGATTAAATCTCACTAATGCCCGTTAAGTTACATTTTATAGGTTATGTTTATTGCACCAGAACACGGAACTGCAAATTAGGTCGTAGGTGTCAAAAACCTTTCAAAATGAATAAAATTTATTAAGAATATAATAATGTTGTGATAATTGAACAATGATTCAAATATTCACAATGAAATGATTCTAATTCATCTTTTCTCTCAACTTCAGAATCAGCTGTTGATCAATTCACGGTGTTGCCAGATTGTGCCCGTTCGGTTAAAGTAAAATAACTAACGGATCTTTGTGCAACAGAAATAAACTCGTTACACTTACGACAGTTAGTTAACTGACATTAAACTCCTTATTTAATTGACATTCCTGCTACCGGCCGTGAGTTTTACAATAGAATTAAGATTTTTCAAACCAAAATATTGAACTGTATTAGGATCATATACTTTTGAAATAGTATTTTTTTGTTAATGTGTGAGCTATTGTAAATGTGCTTACAGTGGCGCAACCACTTTGGGAGCTTAAGTATTCATGAGAAAGTGGAGACTAGTATTTATAGTATAGGCATATATTCATAGAGATATTCAAAGTATATTAACTTCAATTTTTTTTACCCATTTGTATATGGTGTCTACAACATTTTATTATGAGGCATTAGTTCCATTTGAATTTGAACATTAGAAATATTTATTTTTGTATACAATATTTTTTCTTTTTTTTCGGAGGAAGAAGCCCACATAGGTCTGAGACCTGTGCGAGGGTAATGAATTGGATGATTGTGATTGATGAGTTGGACCTACAGTTTGAGGTGGGTTCCGAATCACTGGGAAGTGATTTTACAGCAGAGAACAGAGTCCTTTTTGCTTGCCAATCCAATCGGTCACCCTTACAAAGAGCGCCCAGGAGCTTATCTATGAACAGATACCTGCTACGGCACACGGCTATCACTTCCCTAAAAATAAAGATGATTCGTTGTCAGACCTTCATAATATAAATGTGTAAGGTCTTTATGAAGATAACCACGACCACTGCACCTCGATAGAATAAAATTCTCCATCATGTTTCTTATTGAATTCCCGAGAGTGTCGTTTCATTCGAATAATGAATACAAGCACAGAATATAAATAATTAAGAGCCTTGAGTCTCGGTACCAGTATTCATTAAAACCTTCCACGATGTTAACAATTCCAACAGCGTACTTTGAAATTACTTGACTTGAATAGATAAGCAAACCCAAACCACATGTCATCTCAAAAGTTTTTCAACACAACTCAAGTCACACACATGAACATGAATATGATCTAAATCAAAAGTGAAACAAATTTAATCAAGAAGGGGGAAAAAGATGAGAAAAGGTTGCAATCCTGTTTCTAAAGGGTTGTAATAACTTCAATAAGCGAGCGAGCGGGTCGAAAGCAAGCAAGAGTTTTCACGTTGCAAAATATTAATCCGCTGTATTTTGTTGAAAAAGTTTTGATGAAAAGCATGGAAGGAAGTATTCACTTGAGACCTGCATGTAGCCAGCTTCAAATTAAGTACAAAAACGTAGATCGATGTTTTCTACCATCACAGCAGCTCAATAGGAAACATACAATTTTGAAACAGGCGAAGATGAAGAATTGGATAAGGAGGAGAAAGAGAAAGAAGCGGGAAGAGGAGGAAAAGATAAAAAGATGGAGGAAGAGCAAGAAAAAGAAGTAAAGGAGGGAGTGGAAGGATAAGAAAAAGGTGAGGAAGGAGAAGAGAAAGGTGAAGAAGGAATTGAAAAGGAGAATAAGGTGAAGAAAAATAAGTAAAACAGAGAAAAAAGCAATAGCAGGAGAAGAAGAAGAGCAACAATGATTATGAGAAAGAACGAGAAGAGAGTAGAAATATAAAAAGGAGGAAGAGTCACAAGGAGTCGAAGAAGAAATTGAAGAGAAGAAAAAGGCGCAGAAAAGAAGGAAGATTAAGAAGTTATTGAAAAAAATCAGTAGAAGTGGACGAATAACAACAATGATAAAGAGGGAGGGGGAAATGTAATAGGAGTTGGAAAAGAGAAAAAAGGACGAAAAGGAAGAAGGAAAAAGGAGAGATGGGAGAAGGGAGAAGAAGACGAAGTAGAAAAAGGACGAAAAGGAAGAAGAAAAAAGGAGAGAAGGGAGAAGAAGAAGAAGAAGGAAAAGGAAAAAGACACGAAGAATAAAAGATAGAAAAAAGAAACAGTAACAGAAGAACAAGAAAAAGATGACGAAGAACATTATAAAAAAGCAGTTGCAGCAATTCTATAGCAACCACAATTTGTACAGAGGACTAAGTAAAACAGAAATAAAAAAGAAAACAAGATGGAGTAAAAAGAGTGAATTCTACAGCTTTGTGCACAGTTTTCCCTTATAATTACAGAAGAGAACCTCCGAGAAAAATAATGAAAATAATTTCAATGCAACGATTTGATTACAGTTGGTGCTCTAAAGCGAAGTCTATTCAACCAACCCCATTGACACAATTTTCTTCTTCTTTTTTACTACCTTTTTCTCACTCTTTTACCCTTAACATCCTTCTCACACACTTCGGTTACAACCTGGAATGCTAGCATCTCTTTGTGAAGATCAATTCCACTCCAAGGAAGGTCGTACGCGAAGCTAAGACAGTTTTCCCCTGACCCAGTCTCTTTTTCCAATCACTCTCTCACAACCTCTCTCTCTATCACTCCCTCTATCCCCCTCAATCACACTCCCTCTATCGGTAACTCTCTCTCTGTCACCTTTCTTCTCTTTTCTCATCCACTTCCCCTTCAGCCAACACTTACCTCTTTCCACTTCATCGCTCACTCTTTCCCTCATACTTTCTATAATACTCTAGCCACAACTTTCTCTATACTAGCACAAGCCACAACCCCAAGTTCTATCTCCCTCCCTCTACCTCCCTTTCATGTTTTCTTCGTCCTTTTTTTCAGGCTACACTGTATTTATGATAAACCAAATCATGTATTTCTAATTAGGTCGAGTGATGCTAAAGACTAAACGTTCTAACTTCACATTTTTATGTAGTACATAACTCTACATAACTCAGATACCACCGAATTTTATCCATTCTTCACTTATCAGGATGGAGCATGGAAAACGGACGTTTAAAAACAACCCAGAATGAAAGTTTTGATTAATTAAAAACATTCACGGCCGGTTGCACCAAGTCAATTAATTTTAATCCCCTCAGAATGACGTCATTCTATGGAGATTAAACTTAATGGAGAGAATTTAGTTGCACAAAGGACAAATTCAAGCGATAACGCCGATTAGGCTAACCGGTGTAAAAGATATTTAACTCCCCCAAAATTGAATCTCACAAACTCCTATCATTTACATTTTATAGGTTATGTTTATTGTACCAGAACACGGAACTGCAAATTAGGTCGTAGGTGTTGAAAACCTTTCAAAATGAATAAAATCTATTAGGAACATAATAATATTGAGATACTTGAATAATGATTCAAATAATTCACAATGAAATGATTCTAATTCATCTTTTTTCTCAACTTCAGAATCAGCTGTGTGAATCTACAATGTTGCCATATTGTGCCTGTACATTTAACGACAAATAACTAATGGATCTTTTTTCAACAGAAATAAACCGTTACACTTATGGCAGTTAGTTAACTGACATTAAAGTCCTTATTTAATTGGCTTTCTTGCAACCGGTTATCAGTCTCTCTATATTTTAAGAAAAATTTCTAGTGGCTAATCCTCTAAAAATTATCCACTATTGAATGTATCAGCATGCAAAACTCTATTTTAAAGATTTTTGTAGCATTATTGCAATTATCCAATAACATTTCATTATTAGAATGCCTTGCAAATTTACACGTGAATCCTTTCACGAGTCCTTTTTTACACCTCAATGCAAGCAGCTTCTTCATTTTATTTTTCTTCCCCACACACTTCTGATTCTTGTTTTTCTGCTGTTTTTCTTCTTTATCCCACCTCTCACTTCCCATTCTTCCACTCCTTCCTTCTCTCCTTCATCCCATGAAGTTGTTCTTCAACTTTTTTTTCTTCTCTCATTAAATCTTCATGTCAAGCATCCCTTTCTTCCCCCCCCCCCTTTCTTGTCATCTCTGTTTAGTTATTCCATTTCTGTAGAGAGGGGTGTAGGAGATACTTATCTCTGTGACACTTTCTCATTATTTTTCCTTTTTTCGTGTCACACTTCACACTCTGACGTCACTCCCTCCCTGTGACCCCCTCTCGTTCCTCTCTTTCTGTGACATCTTTCGTCATTTCCATTTTTCGCGCCTTCTTCTTCAGCTGACAGCGTCTTCTCTCGCTTCACTATCTCGCTGCTTCATTGTGATCGATATTTTATCGTACTCTCTGCGTTCAAAAAAGCTGTCAAAAATCACAACTTCAACCTACGCTGCTCTTGACAGCAGACGCTGATTTCAAAAATTGGAACCTGCAGCCTCACATCGGAAGCCTGATCAAAGGATTATGGTGTTGCTCCGCTTCAAAGTTTAGTAGAACATTAGACGAATATAGGAACGAGATCTCTGTTTAATTTGAAACTCAAATTTAGTTCGATTTGACCAGATATCAAAAGAATATGTTAATTGAATACAACAGGTTCCGTATCTCTCTTAGTTTTTGTGATATTTCACTTGAAACATGAAAAATAGGGGTCCAGAAACAACTTTTTCCTATTCAGTGACCCGAAAAAGTGCCTATTCTTGCACTAACTGTAGCACGCAAAAGAATCTATTCTGCTGCACCAGTGCGCGAAAGTACTTTTCCGCACTACAGATTTACAACGTAACAACAGAAAATAGTGAGCATATAAAACGCAGGTTCCCTATTCTGCATTCAAAAATAGGTTGGCTAATCTGCTTCAGCTACGAAATACGGTAAGCTGTAGTTGTTGTTGAAATCGACTTGATTCGAAGATAGGTTATGTGAGGGACTGTCAGGTTATATATGACGTGTTTTGTTCTGTTTAAATTACTTTATACGTTACTGTAGGAAAAATTTAATGTGTAATTCGAGCTCAAAGAATTGTTTCTGCACTCGAGAAACTTTTTTCACGATCCGACTCTCGGTGCAGAAAAACTTCACTTTGCACTCTAGGTACACAAATATCTATTTTTTTGCGTTTGGCGTACTTTAACATTGTTACATAAGAAATACTAAGTGCATTGAAGTTCAAAGACAGATTTACGAAAATGTACTTTAAACTTTGAATTTATTAATCAACTGTTACCAGAATTGAAAACTTGGGAGTATTTTAAACAATACATAGTTTTCTATTCTACATGAATATAATAAATAGAAAAGCATGTTTGTCAATCGCAAAAGTCAATTAATATCACACATAATTCATAAAATTTACAATTTTAAATACATTTCTGTCATCGACAGTCAAGATACCAAATATCTTATAGACGCTATAATACAAAAATACTACAGGCCTAGTACATTACTTGCAGAATTTTACGAGAACAACAATCAGTTAATCCACTGTTTATTTTAGTAATTAGTTTTCTTGAAGTAACATAGGAATAGACCTAACCTAACCTAACTTTTAACTAAAAAATCTTATGGAAGATTGTTGATTGTTCTTGTAATATGTAGTTCATTATGAAACAAACCACAAGCCCCAGCGAATCATAGTAGGCTACAATATCAAAAACTCAAAAAACTTTTATTTAGATCTTCACATCATAACAATTTCAGAATAAATGTTCATAAATTACAAAATCTAATAATTACCTGCAAGGAAACATCCTGTGCGCAGGTAAGAGTTGCTAATATTATACATAAGCAAAAACCTTAATGAACTGTGAAAGAAAAAATAATACAGAGATTTTAAATAAATACCAAGGAGAAAGAAAAAAGAGAGAGAGAGAGAGAATCAGAAGGTGAAAATGAAAGAGAAAGAGAGTTGTTGTTCTCGTAAAATTCTGCAAGTAATATAATATGCATATAATATTTACTCATTACAAAAACACAACCAAGCAATGTAAGCTATGACCTAAAAGTGCTTTTTCCAAACTTTAGATTATTTCAAAATGATGTAATTGATAGCCGAGTGCCGTAGCAGGTATCTGTTCAATCAGAGATAAGCTACGAAACTCCTGGGCTCTCTTTGTAATGGTAACCGATTGGATTGGCCAGCAAAAAATACTGTTCTCTGCTGTAAAATCACTTCCCGGTGGTTCGGAACCTACCAAAAACTGTAGGTCCAACTCATCAATCACCATCATCCAATTCATTACCCACGCGCAGGTGTCATACCTATGTGGGGTTCAACCTCCGAAAACAAAATTAACTATAAATTTATACTCAATAATATTATTGGTACAAAAAATCAATGTAGGCTATGGCTTACAAGTGCTTTTTCACAAATTTTCAACCGATAAGTCCAAACTTCAGGTTATTTCAAAATGATGTAATCAAAAATAAATGTATACTCAATAATATTTCTGGTAATCCACCAGTACTTAGTAATCCTACCAGGTAAGCAGCTCCAGTACTTATGTAGCGAGTTTGACTTTTCCCAACCTGACATCCACCAATCAAAATACAGCTTCAGAATGAATGGGACTGGGACAACATGCTGGAGACATGATTCAAGAACATGGAGACATGTGATTCAAAATCACAGGAAGCAGCAACAGCATGCAGCATCAGAAGCTGACTCGGCTACTGTGCTGAATAAATTCACTCGCTTCCTTTGAATATTAAAAAGGCGCCGCCGTTTTTTGAGAGGAAGTAACATACAACATCATACATGATTAATGTATACGCTTTTGAATTCATAATTGATATTATTCAGTTCTTCTGCTAAGCCATCTTCTCCTCCTCTTCCCATCCTGACAGACATTTTGAGTTTTGAGTCACAAAACTCACGAAACAAACTCTCAAAGCACATAGGTGTATCGCGAGTACATCACTCATGTCTTGTAATTCAATTCAAATCAACGTTGCAACTTTCCCTCTCGTAAGTTCTCTCGTAGATGCAGGATCCATGAGGGTTTGTGCAGGGTAGCTCTACCAGCGGTAGCTCTAATGCGTTATTCATAATATGTAAAATATGGATGGCGCGTAATGCGAAAACAATAGAGCTTTAAAACAAATATGGATAACGTATACTTCCAATGCTAGGATTTGAGAGAACTTCAACTGAAAATCAAAAACCCCTTCGTATATCTAATGCTTGTAGTAGAAGGTCTAGTGCAAATAAAACCCAGACACTGCGTTACTTTCTGTAAAGCACAGAAATAAATAAGACTACAAAAAAGCGAGGGTGTGATCTGATTCATTTCTATTGGTTTATTCAATGAATAGTACCACATTCTCGTTTTTATATTTGCAGAGTCTTACTTATTTGTGTGCTTCACAGAAAGTTCCGCAGTGGCTAAGTTCTATTAGTGCACAGGCTTAATATTGATTTTTCATACCTTTCTACTAAACAAAATTTCTGTTAATTTGCAAAAATTGAAATTTATTTCTTGGAGACCAACGCAAACGATCATATTTGATTTTGATTTTATAAGGTTTTGAGTTTCATTCGTTCAATTTTTCAAACCACGAAAATAACCCCAATGATTACCAATAATCTAAATTTATGATGAGTGAAAAAATGAAGTAAAGATCAAAATTGGTCCCAAAACTGTAAAAATATGATACACATTCTATATATAATAATGCATTTTTTTGGAGGATGAAGCCCACATAGGTCGGAGATCAGTGCTTGGGTAAATGAGTTGGACCTACAGATTTAGGTGGGTTCCGAACCACCAGGGAGTGATTTTACAGCAGAGAACAGTCATTTTTGCTGACCAATCCAATCGGTCACCCTCACAAAGAGCGCCCAGGAGTTTCGTAGCTTATCTCTGATTGAACAGATACCTGCTACGGAACTCGGCTATGACCTCCCATTCCTAATCCCCTCCACTCAAAATAGGCTTTATTGGCTTGTCAATTGAAGTGGAAGAAGGGACTTTAACAGACCATGGAAACTGTGTAGATATAATAAATTTAATATATTCTGAAATCCAAGTACAACATAATAATAATAATAATAATAATAATTAAGATCTTCACTAAAAATGTTCAAAAATGTATTAAAATGTTCACTATTATGTCCACAATTATAAGATCAGATCCAATATACTTAAAAAACAGTATTTTTCCTGAAACTATTGTTTCTGCCGGTGAATTGGGATAAATCCCAGATTTACTATTGTTCTTCGAGAAAATATTTATCATGAAACAACAAATAAAAGTACAATTCATTTTCAACTTTCAAGATATAGATTTTTAATGACTCTTTTTTCCCACTTTCTTCGGAGGATGAAACCCACATAGGTCTGAAACCTGTGCGTGGGTAATGAGTCAAAAAAAGAGCCCGTGAGTTCGTAGCTTATCTTATCTGACTGAATAGATACCTGCTACGGCTATCACTTCCCTTCACTGATTAGGATTTCATTATAAATCAGAATTCACTAGTCTTGGACGAATCTTGATGAATTTATCAACAATATCTTAAGATTTTATAATCAAACTCCAAAGCACAGTTAAATTTTAGATTTTTTGCTACATTCTTGTGACGCCTCATTTCTCATACACTGATCAACAACTCATTTCTCCAAGCTCCAATGAAACATCTAGTTTCAGCTACAATGACGGCACTTAATCACAGCGACGATTTAGAAAAAATTTAATGCGAATTTCAGACGCTATTCGTGGCAGAAGGAAGAAAAACCACCAAGTGGAAAAATTGCCACGAATATAAGCTAATTTTATGGACGTGTTCATTTCGGCTGAGAAATATTCGATTCATTTATCAAACATGCGCGTTTTTCACACTGAAAAAAAACGCCAACGCTTAAAGCGCCACCGTCTCTAGACTCTATTACCAGCCGTAATCGGACTCTTTTTTCTACAAAAAAAGAAGGAAGAAGGGAGAGGGGAGAAGAATAGTAATAAAAGGAGGACGAAAAATTCTACTAGGGAAAGAAGGAAAACCCGGTACCCGTTTTTCTTTTTTCCCGCTAGACAAATGAGATGCAGTAGCTGTTGTGCATTATTGTCAGCCTATTGTCTTATTTTCTTTATTGTCTGTCCTTTGAGTGCAATTTCACACTGTTGAAGCTATTTGTCTCTCTCTCTCTCTCTTTTATCTTATTTCTTTCATTCAATCTCAATCCCTTTTGTCTGGGGTGTCCCAGTTTTACTAGTGATTCAATTGAAAAAAAAGACACACGATATCTAGCGATTTGATGATGTTAATATTTTTACTTTTAACTACTTTTTAACCGACTTCCAAAAACAACAAGGTTACTATATTCGACCTGTTTTTTTTTTTTTTTTTTTTTTTTTATGTTTGTACATCTATCATTCGAACAATATTGAACCGATTTCGATGAATTTTTTTTTAAATGAAAGAGCATCGCTCAGCGGTGGTCCCATCCAAGTTTCGCAAGGATCGGCCCAATACTTAGCCCAATATTAAACAAAAAGGAGCATTCTTCTATGTCTTCATTTCAATCAAGTTTGAATAGGATAGTTCCACACATAACCGCCAATCGGATAACCGGTGTCGTTTACCAGGCTGATCATTGTATCATATGGAGCGCTTTACATCTAGACGGTTTTCGAAATCATATGATGCAATGCAATTATGCCGGGTAAAGGACATCGGTTACCCAAAGCTGGTTCAGTGTGAAACAAGCCTGTAATGTCCCGTTTTGACCAATCACGTGAACTTAATTTGAATCGAGAATAAGAAGAATATATTATTTCTGTCCATATGTTCATATGAAAATTGTAAATAATTTAGTTGATGTTATTGAGTCATAGGAATAAGGTTATTTAGTTTCAACGATAAGATGGAGAATTTGGAAAAACAGCTGATCTCAGAAGTATTTTTAGTTTCCCTGCTGTGATTGATTGAGAATATTTATTCGCCATTATACATGTGCGTACAATAGGCTATTTTGAGGTTATGTTTAATGATCCTTTTGTACTAGCTCAAAGTTTATGTTTTTTATATTAAAAAAATATATATGACTAATATCACAAAAAATATCGTACATAACTCATCCGGGAAGATGTTTACCATACTCGTATGATAATACCGCACTCAACTTAATCTCCTGCGTTCACTTATCATATTTTCAGTAAGCACAATATTTTCCACACTATAACGTAATATAGGCCTACTATTTCAGTGTAGGTATATTCTGAAAGGGACCATATCAAAATGAATCAAAAGCCATTTCACTTTTAAGAAGCCTTTCGCTATTATAATTTTCCTAAATACAATATTCCACATTAAATAAAACGTTGTAGAATTTTCCTTAGTTTATCTTTTCTTATAAGTGGATTTTTAGTTACTTAACTTTCGATGTTATAAATTAATTATTGGCTTCCTAATTCGATAAATATTTCATAATGTAGGCTTTAAGAAATTTCTCATGTTTTCAAAGTTTGAAAATTCAACTAAAAAGCTTAAAATAAAACATATTTTAAAACAAAAAAAGAAACCGACTTCAGTGAAATGATAAAATACTCACGTACTAAAAAGTTTGAAATAAAGTATTCACTTTAAACTGAGAAAATTTTAAATTTCATACAAGTAATCTTTTGAAGTCGGCGCCAAATTTCCCATAAACTTCTAAAATATAACAGAATTACTCTGTGATGTTTTCCATGACGAAATAATTGAACAATCTAATATCAAAACTGACAATGTATTTCAGTAAGTGAGTGTAAATCACATTCAATTGAAATACAGTGTTGGTTTTGATATTAGATGGAATTTCTTATCAATCACTTCCTGTTGGTTCGGAACCCACCTAAAACTGTGGGTCCAACTCATCAATCTCCATCATCCAATTCATTACCCACGCACAGGTCTCAGACCTATGTGGGCTTCATCCTCCAAAAAAATACAGTGTTAGTTTTGATATTAGATAGAATTTCTTATCAACTTCATAAAATATTTGGCGCCGACTTCAAAAGATTACTTGTATGAAATTTAAAATTTTCTCAGTTTAAAGTGAATACTTTATTTCAAACTTTTTAGTACGTGAGTATTTTATCATTTCACTGAAGTCGGTTTCTTTTTTTGTTTTAAAATATGTTTTATTTTAAGCTTTTTAGTTGAATTTTTACTATATATACTGTAGTTTTCATATAACTTGGCAGCAGATGGGTTCAGATCTAGCAAGTCCTCCCATCTTATACTCGCTGCCAAGTTATATGAATACTACAGTAATTACATTTACTCCCTAGGGAGAAAAAGGAAGTAGGTTAGTCCTATGGGGTATAAAATCGTACTTTAGTATTCTTTTTATCTCTTTTTTTTAGAGGATGAAGCCCATATAGGTATGAGACCTGTGCGTGGGTAATGAATAGGATGATGGTGATTGATGAGATGAAACTAAAGTTTTAGGTGGTTTCCGAACCACCGGGAAGTGATTTTACAGCAGAGTTTTTTTGCTGGCCAATCCAATCGGTCACCCTTACAAAAAGCGCCCAGGTGTTTCTTAGCTTATTTCTGAACAGATACCTGCTACGGGACTCGGCTATCACTTCCCTATCACCTATGTTATAGAGATACTGTGTTAAAATGAGTGCTTGCACAGTGGAGTTTGTCGATGATAATGACCATCGCGAAATGAGGGAATGACAGATCAGATCAGCGTGAATATCACCATTCCACAGCATTTCTTTGATTCCACATCTATGATTATCATCGAATAGTAATGCTTCACTGTTCAAGCATCATTGGGCGTAAAACAGCGAACTATGAAATCAAACAGGAAAGTGATAGCCGTGAGCCGTATCTGTTCAATCAGATAGAGATAAGCTGCATTTTCCTGGGTCCACTTTGTAACGGTGACCGATTAGATTGGCCAGCAAAAAATACACTGTTCTCTGCTGTAAAATCACTTCCCGGTGGTTCGGAACCCACCTAAAACTGTATGTCCAAATCCAATTCATTACCCACGCACAGGTCTCAGACCTATGTGGACTTCATCCTCAAAAAAACAAAAAACAAATCAAACTTATGCAGAGGAATAGAAGCGAGGATGAGGTCTCATTTCATTGATTCACAAAAAATTACCTTCGTTTCTATTTACGTCAGGCGTGAAAGACTATTCAATACGGGAAATTATGCTTCCTAAATACCCTTAACAGTTATGCTTTCTACATTTCTCTATACGACCAGAAATGAATTTGAAGATGTTACCAACTTGTTAAAATCTATTTAATCACCACCATCAGTGCTATACGCAGCACCAGTCCTAAGCTGCACTAATTCATGCCAAGAGATAAGAAGCATGGTGAATATTAAAGTTCTAATCGCCTTCAATTCCTCGTTTAAGCTCGAGATAGATACGATTAGAGACATCAAAAGCAATGGCAGAACAGTAGCTAAAGAGAGGGCTTAAACGAAGAGCATAGAAACAAGAGGAACAACCAATCATAGCTTTATAGAGGGTGTGATCGAATTCCGGCACCAGAAAACATCTCGTACCATTCAACCGCTTCACTCATGGCCATCTCATACAACGGTTTAAAATATCGGCAAGACGTGGGTGAAGGATGCTGGTATTGGAGTGAGTAAGAGAGAGAGATAGAGAGAGAGGTTGTGTGTGTGTGTGTGAGTGAATGAGAGTGAAGAAGGAAGGGGAAAGCGCATTTATTAAAATACGTGGATACGCATCATGGATGGGATGCTGCCTCTGAGGCCTTCTCTATTCAGGCCTGGAATAGGATAGTAGAATCATCATCATCATCAACATCATAATCATCGCCATCAGCACTATCAACGTCATGGCACTAATTCCTTTTCCTGGCTTTCCATGCAGACCCAGATCCTCCTACACCTCCCTTCCCCCCCGACAATTCCTCACCCCGCAAAAGTTATGAGCCTCCAAACAACGTACATATAAATTATTTCATTCCCACTCTAACAATGCAAGTTGCACGCACGCACAAACACCTAAACGCGAATTTCAATGTTTTCTGACTTTGGGTAAAGCTTCCTTCCCCCCCCCCTCATTTACCAACGATCAACCAATAACTAACGAGGGACTCACAACTTGGCGAAGGGGTCTACAGGGGGGAATCGGGGCAAGCGGTGGATGCTAAGCCTTTCTAGCGTCTAGCATCTGTATATTCGTTGAATAATAATTAAAATTTCCGATGAGTGAAATCATAAAATACTATCAGTGTTTCCCTCTTTTAAAACTAATAAATTCATAGATCATCATGCTGAGTTGTAGATAATCTTTTAAAAGTATAGTACCATAGTATGATAGTAGACTACTGTTGGATTTCTGTAAAGCTAATCACTGCAATGTGACTATTGCCATTTAATAACATGCTATTGCACCAACATGATATACCTTCAGTGCTCCAGTCCCAGTATTAATTTACAGAAATAAATTTCATCTGTAGACGGCTCTATCTCTCTTAATTTATTAGGTGTAATTGCTATAGTTTCGTCCTTTTAAGTGAATACATTACCTGGAGCCTGTTGCATTACAATTTGGTGGGCCGCTTAGCGCAGTTAGTTGGGGCGTCGCAACTTCAGCTTGCTGTCGTGGGTTCGAATCCTGCTCTTTCATCTGGCATCTATATGTTATCATTCACCTCATTACCTACGCACAAGTATCAGACTCATATGGGCATCATCAGCAATAAAAAAATACAAATTAAAATAACAATCCGCAACTAAAATCTTCTAAAAATTTCAATATTTTGATATTTCCATCACACTTATTGGGTTTCTGTTAATTTCTAAAATTAAACATCATACAAAATAATTTATCTCTTCCTGTAAATATAAACTTTTGTTCGATTTCCACAAATGTCTGTTATATTATCCGTTATTAGGTTATTAGTGAGGAGTCAAATTTACTACTTTATAAATTTAATTTAACTTTAAGAGAATATCATTATTACTGATGATGCCCACATGAGTCCGAGACTTGTGCGTGGGTAATGAGGTGAATGATTACACATAAATGCCTGACGGTGGAGCGGGATTCGAACCCACGACCACTTAAACGACAGCACGCTGAAGTTGCGACGCCCCAACCAACTGCGCTAAGCGGTCCGCCAGAGTTATCAGTACCTTTCTTTGAAGAGTCGCAAAATCATATACGCAAAATTATTTTGTAATAAACTAAAGCTCTCAGTCATTATTCAATTTTCATTTGTATTTAGAAAATTAATGTACTTACATAAATCTTCAATACATGAAAGAAAATCAAATTCAACCACCGTAAGATGACGTCATCTTACAGAGCTCAATAGGGAAG
Organism: Conomelus anceps; assembly: GCA_948455865.1. Lineage (NCBI taxonomy): Eukaryota > Metazoa > Arthropoda > Insecta > Hemiptera > Delphacidae > Conomelus > Conomelus anceps. Next base: position 17,970,855 of record OX418221.1, read on the forward strand.
TTGTTGAACTGGCTCCGTTAAATGACGTCATCTTACGGAGTTCAATAGGGATGTCCTTGCAATGGCTCCGTTAAATGACGTCATCTTACGGTGGTCGAATTTAAATTTCTTTCGTGCAACAGGCCTTCAGTGATGTTAATCTCTGAATGTTGAATTTTTAAGAGTAATCAATTAATTGTTACTCTACATGAATAAACATAATCTACCTTTTCTTTCATTTTTACTCGCTCCTGAACTTCACACAGTATAGCATAGCTGTAAGATTATATAGGACTTTGATAAAAGCCTATAAATTCCGGTACCAAATCTCTGGTTTATTTTTTCACTTTTCTCTATAATCAACACTTTCTCTTCCTACCTCCCCATCCTACTCAAACTCTCTTTTTCTACTACTTCCCCCCTCAACGTTTCCCACTTGATAACCTCTACTAAAGTTATGTACAAATTTTGAATCCCCAAACTAAATGCCAACCCACACTTACAACAAAGCCTTGCTAAGTCCAACTGAACGCCCCTCCACACATTGGTGCCCTGACCCCTATTTTAAGCCCCCCCCCCCCGCGCCATCGAAAGGATGGACCCTAAGCTCCTGACTGCTCTCTTTATCACTCTCGCTCACTATCTATGTCTGCTCTCTAATAAAACGAGATTAAAACCAGCATCATCGTAGTTGTGTGTCACAAAGCCGTTCTAAATGAGTTCTGTGCCAGCCTCGTTTGCTAGTGCTGCTCTGAAAAGGTATTTAGGCCCAGTTAAGACAGCCAGATATTTTGCACAGTGTGCACAGGGGACACTGTTCATTCATTATGTGTTGTCTACGTCGTATTAGGTCGGCCTATGGGCTTAGAGAGCGAGCAAGAGAGATATAGACAGGTAGATGGATAGAGAGATTGCGTGAGTGTGTGAGTTTGTAAGGAAAAGAGATAGAGTGAATAGAATAGAGAGAGAGTGTGTGAGAGTGAGAGATAATTGAATGAGTATGTGTAGGACACAAACACAGCGATCGGAAAATAATAAGCGATAACATCGCTACACAATAATGATTAAATTGATGTGATGTAGTCATCATGCTTGTTAACCATTGATGAAAATTTTGTGGGATATTCCGGTAGGGTCAACGATTTCTAACTTTTGGTAATCAACCGAAAACTACCATAATCTAGAACCACCATATTACTACACTATAATAATGAGTGGATTGATGTGATATTAGATATAGTCATCAGCTCGGCTTGATAATTCCTGATGAAAGTGATGCAATTTTGTGGGTTATTCTCCGTTGGGTAAGGGATTTCTAACTTTCAGTTATCGATCGAGAGTACATAGTATCAATCGAGAATAAATATCGATAGTACTAATACACTATAAATAAACTACTAAACTGTAATAATTAAATAGATTGATATGATATACTCATAAGCTATGATTGTTGATTCCTAATGAAAATTCTGCTGAAATGTTGTGGGTTATTCCTAGTTGGGTTGATTCAAAAATTTCGGTATTCAACCAGAACTACTGTGATCTAGTTCTAACATACCACAATGTTGGGTACTAACAACAATTCTATGTTGAGGAAAAGTTCATTTCTCGAACGTAACATCTAGAAAATTCAAGATCCTAGAATTTGGGTTCAAATTAATCACTCTAAGACAAAATTAATCATGAGTTATTATGAAAAATGGTGTATATGTGATTTTGAATAACCATAACTTTGGCTCTATGCACGCTACATAGACGAGCTTGATGGAAAATTGTAGGAAATTGAACTTTCTAGAAGATACAGTCGGGAAATTTATTTTTTCTGAACATAGAATTGCTGCAATATTTGGAAAATATTTCAAAAAATACCCTGAAAATTAGGTTAATATAATATAGTTCAGTTTCTTCCAAAAGGTCTTGATGCCAATGATAGGGAAGGGTGAGCTATTACCTACAATAATGTAAGACCAATTTTACATTCTTACTCCAAATAGTTCCCGTTTTTCAGCAATTCTAAAATAAAAAATCTCCATTTTTCAAGTGTAGGGGAGGCATGATTACTTCCCTTTTTATTAAAATTACAATTTATGGTTCCAATTAAACAAGTAAAACTGTATATGAATTTGAATCGCTTTGATGAGCTGAGTGGAATCATGTATTACACAGCAGTAAGCGACGAATCATAGGGGGCAGAAATTGGGGTTCAAGGGCTATGCCCCACTCCAACTCTTTACATTTGAACTGACCAAATTTTTGGGCTCAAAAGAATTTTTTTCTGATAATAGAAAGCGTTTTGGAAGCGATAATACGAAGAAAAATGCTGTAACTAATTTTTGAGGGGTTTCGTTGAGACCCTTACTCAAATTTTAGGGGTTTTTCGAATCTATCAACATCTTTTAACTCGGAAACTATTGCAGATAGGAAGGAAAAATTAGTTTCAAATTATAACTTACACCGTATTCTAAAACGCCATATATGAGTTATCAATGTGTGCTCATCATTTATTAAATACGAGTGCTAAAACAAATAAAAAATCGAAAAGTCAAATTTTTAGAGAAAAAATGCTGTTTTTAAAATACTGTACCTCAGTCAATTCATCTTATTTTAAACTAGTTCTTCTGTCAAATTATAGGAATTTTTGTCAACTTTAAATTAGTATACTACATGCTAATCTCTCCGGTGTATGGGTTTGGGAATATTTAGCAAAAACAAAAAAGTGCAAAAATTTCCAGGTTATTCGGAAATTGTGGGGTAGCACAGGGTTTTTGATGGTGCAAAATTAATTCTAGAGTACTCATACGTGTCCAAACAACATATCAAAAAATCAGAACTACAATAAGTTTTCCAAGCAGGAATGTATAAAATCACTCAACACGAAAGAAGAGGAACTTAGTAAACGAAATAGGGCTGTAAAAGAGTATTTCTAAAATGGGGAACTCTGCTTACAAAATTATCAATATAAAAATGTTTTTGTTTTTCTACAACAAGAATAAAAAAAGAATGAATAGAACCGAAACAGCAAACAGGGAATGAAAAAGCTTAGCTACTTTAGCTGCAGCAGCTTGCAGTAACAAACTATAGTTTTATTTGCACCATGCTGCAAACACATTGCAGAGTTCACCCACTCAATCACTATCATCCCTTTCACTCTTGTTTCATCACTTTTTGTCTTCCTTCTCTGTTCCTCCCACGGGGAAACCAGGCGACTTCAATTTTGAACGCATAGCAGCCAAGTGTTGTTTTTGCGGATCTGCGCCGTGTTCTCCAGCACCACTCTCCACACATCTTTCTTTCTTCTTATCTCCTATTATCTCTAATCTTCTTCTATTCTGCCTCTCGAAAATTGTACAATGCACTTTCTTTGTGATGTTAATCATTGTTCAATAATTTAAACAATAGTTAACTTTCAACGTTGTAATTTACTCAAATGTAAATCTGAAATTATCTTCTTTTTTTGGAGGATGAAGCCCACATAGGTCTGAGACCTGTGCATAGGTAACAAGTTCGATGATTGTGATAGATGAGCTGGACCTACAGTTTTAGGTGGGTTCCTAATCACCGCGAAGTGATTTTACAGCAGAGAATAGTGTATTTTTTGCTGGTCAATATAATCGGTCACCCTTATAAAGAGTCCTCCACCTACAATCTAAAGTCGCATTTTACTCCCTGGAATCAAATACTCAAGTACTACTTTATACCCATGGAACTAACCTACTTACTTTTTCTCCCTAGGGAGTAAAAATAATTACTTTTAGTCACTAGGGAGTAAAAGTAAAACTATAAGAATAACATGGGAAGAAGTCCGACAACGCCACGATTGAAGAGAAAGGAATATGACAACACTGTCGAATTGCTGTACACGGTTGAGGAAAATTTAAGAGAGCTGTATTTCAATCTATGGAATTTTCGATCTAGGAAAAGAAGTTGCTGTATTTCGATTGTGAGGTAGAACGTTCATCTATGACAGATGACAGCGTCTGCACAGAAAAAGTAAAATTATACATTGTTATAGTTATTGGTGTAGGTGGACGAAAAATGTTATGTGCATCACGGAACTAAACTACTTTTTCTCCCTCAGGGAAATTGACTACAGTTTCCCTCAGGGAGAAAAACTTGCACTTTAGTCCCTAGATGCACAAATAACTATTTTTTCCTGCTCAGTTCTCTAATCTTTTCATGTTTTTCAGCCTACCCCATTGCTGTACTATTTACTTCATTCTCTTAAACATTTTCTCAATCGCATTACGCTTCTTCTTTATTATATCTTTTTCTTGTTCTTCATCATCATGAGCTATTCTTTTTCTTCCTCTCCTTATGTTCTCCTCCTCCCTCTTCCTCTTTTTTCTCTCCTCCTCTTCTTCTTCTTCTTGAAACAACCGCAAACACACTTAACTGTCTTTAACGACTATTCAAACTAGACTAGCAAAACCAAAAGTAAACTCTAACAGCACACATCATATTGCCTCAGAACTATATTCAACATCCATCAAGACAAACAACGTTTTCCTACCTCCACTAACATACCAATATTTACAGAGAAATTAAACGAACGAGAGAGAGAGAGAGAGAGAGAGAGAGAGAGAGTGTGTGTAAGAGAATTCGAAGAAAGTACAAACAAATTAACAACTTGATACCACTTCAGTGTTCATTGTTAGACATCTTCAGCAGCTATGATATTACGATAATGATGACAACGATAACAAAGTTGGCAACAAAATAACAAAGAGAGAAAACAATGAGAGAGGAAGAGAAAGAGCTGAGAAAGGAAGAGAGTAACACGCATTTTCAGAAGAGCGATATGTATGCAAAGAAAACACCATCATAGCTGCTCATTCCATAATATAGACGAGACCTACCACCCTCTTTAACAGCATCTTGCCTAACTAAATATCACCCTCTCTTTCTCACACACATGCAAAATGTACTCAACTCCCGTACGGGGAAACACGGACACGAGCGCGGCATTATCGCGAGTGCAGCAGAATCTTCAGCTGCTTCACTTGAGCTTCCATCCTGAATCCCCGTTTCAACTCCCGTGTAGCCTGGTAGAAGAAAATGCAAATGATATGTGATACGTCACGAACAGCTCCCTGCATATATATATCACCCACGCACTTACACTGTGTAAATTCACCGTAGAGTATATATAGGTATACATTTGAAGTATTCAGGTATACATTGCCTATATTTATGCAAAGCAAACAGTGATATGCAAGTAAGATGGATAGACGCACAAATGTCTTGCGGAGTCGGCAAATTTGTTTGGGGTTGAAACTCAACTGAGCACTAATATATCAACTCTATCCTGCTATTATTCAGTATTATTCCGTTCAAATATAAGCTACAGTATGTGATACGGCAGGAAAAGGTGTTATTTCAATGCATATTTTGATAGCCGAATTAAAACTGAAACGGTTTTGCTGTTACAGGTTTCAAGTGATGTGAATTCGGAATGCGAAGATTGGTATTCAAGAATTATTGGAAACTAGTGGTTTACCCGTGTTTTACAACGGGATGTTTAAGTTAAACATGTGATATATGGATTTCAACCGCCAATGCCAATACAATTTATTCCAAAAAGGGAATTAGGAGCTGCAATATTGATACGAGCAAATATGTTGCTTTGGATTGTGTCTAGAAGCTATTTTGCATCATAGTGACGTGTCATGTATCAGCTGTTCTATGAGCTTCCTACATCTAAACACATTTTTAAACAGTAATATTGCCCATATGTGGAATTTGAACGTTAATTTAGAAAAGTCTGAAAGGATAATCAAAGATGTGGAAGTTGAATATTAATTTTGAAAAGTCTGAAAAAAATCGGGCTTCGAGGTGCACTGAATCGAGTTTATAGGTTGTGCCAAATTTAGTGTTCCAAATCATTGCCGTTTGAGTGAAATCCTTAAGACTGACATACACATACACCTACGCTCTCTTATTATATACTTGTAGATGAAAATCATTCATCACATGGAATGTTTCGGATGCTTACACAGTGGAGTATCCGTGCATTAAATACTCAATGATAATCACCATCGTAAAATAGTAGCATTCAAGTTGCTTCAATCTGTGATGCACAATTCTACAGCATGTATTTGATTTTGCGATGGTGATATCGTGGAGTACTGAATACTCCACTATGTAAGCTTACTTGTAGTAGTTTTTTCACGTTACAGAAATTTATTAACGTGACGCAGGATGACTTTTTGTGGAAATGGAAAAGCATAAGATTACTCAAATAGAAGCGAGGTTGTGGTCGAATTCATTTTTGTTCAACAAGAGTTTACCCAGCGTCACGTCATCAAGCTTAACTTTTTTGCGCCAGGACTTACAAAAAATAACATGTTGTACTTATTGAATTTGTAGAAACACTTGGGTTGATGCCACACCATCTAGACACCGAGCAAGGAGACTAGAGAAAATAAGTGTCAGAATGTTTGCAAGTTTTTTCTTTTTTCGGGTTTGATTTTCGTTCAGTAGGCGCGAAGCCAGGGATGCTTTTTTGTTTTTTTTGGAGGATGAAGCCCACATAGATCTCAGACCTGTGCGAGGGTAATGAATTGGATGATGGTGATTGATGAGTTAGACCTACAGTTTTAGGTGGGTTCCGAACCACCGGGAAGTGATTTTACAGCAGAGAACAGTATTTTTTGCTGGCCAATCCAATCGGTCACCCTTACAAAGAGAGCCCAGGAGTTTCGTAGCTTATCTCTGATTGAACAGATACCTGCTACGGCACTCGGCTATCACTTCCCAAGTTATTAATTAATAACGTGCGCTAAATGACAATAGCATGTGAGGAAGTAACTGACATTGGAATAAAATAGCCTATTGAGTAATAGTATATTATGTTACAAGTGCGGGAAATGGTGTTTACCGTACGAGTATGATAAGTTAACGCACGAGACAAATTGGAGTGCGGTATTATCATACAAGTACGGTAAACATCTTCCCGGACGAGTTACGTACGATATTTTTCGTCATCTATATAAATAAAATTAGAGTTTTGTCTGTACATTTATCAGAATAAAATATTTTTTGGTTATTTTTACGTTTTATACATTAAAGAAGCCAAAACAAGTCTTATCTCATTTTCTGTCTGTCTGTCTGTTACGGCCCCGAAGGCATTTTACGCGGCCTTCTGATAAACAAGAGCATCGATCGGGATTAAAGTAATTTATCAGTATTGAAGACCTTTTTGACAATGTCTTTAGCTATAAAAAAGTAAATTAACTTTTTTTTAACAGAATAACAAACGTTTAAAAACCAAGTATTGTGCGATTTTGGATACATTTTACGCGGCCTTCTCCTGAAAAACGAGAGCATCGATCGGGATTAAAGTTATTTATCAGTATTGAAAACCTTTTTGACAATGTCTTTAGCTATAAAAAACTAAATTAACATTTTTAACAGAATAATAAACGTTTAAAAACCAAGTATTGTGCGATTTTGGATACATTTTTTCGAAGTTTTATTACCACATAAGAACAAATCACGTAATTTATCATGATACTAGCTATTGTGCCCGTCCTTCGTACGGATTATGTTTAGAAATAAGACTTTCAAATAAGAATTTCGGCTTTGTTGATAGCAACGATCATGAAGTTGTTAGCAGCTTAGGTCCCATTCATACGATACAGTTTTTTTGCGGTACGGTTTTTTTACTGTACGGCGTCAACTGTACTGTGATGTTCACACGGTCCGGCTTTGCTGCTTATCTTATTGCTGTGCTCTCCTCCTTCTTCCATTGCGCTTCCAGTTCAGTTTTATTTATTCCAGTCCAGGATTTTTTTATTTGTGTAAGATTTTTTTAAATAAGTTTCTTACTGAAGGTTTCTCTTAAATTTTGGTCAAAGTACGCAAATTCTGGTTTCAATATTCTACACATTTTTCTCTCATTATTTTTATATTAATCTTAAGTCTTGTCCCACAAGGCGGGTCTCTCATATATTAGAGAAATTAAATTTTCACAATTAATATCTTCCACTTCTGGACACTGGAATTCACTAATAAGAAGATCAATGCTGAAGAATATCAATGAAGGAGATCAATGCTGACGATCTGAAGACTGCTTCCAGCGTAATAAGCGTATCGTTTGAACATATCCATTACCGGTACAATACATGTGCCACCGGATAGGGATAGTTATTTTGCGGTACAGCTGATTTTAGTGATACAGTTTTCGAAGACAAAACCGAATGTAGAAATCGGCTAGAACAGATTTTTTTACTGGATCCAGTCGAAACAGTATTGTGTGAACATACAATATGAAATTTACATGCAAACGAAAGCACTGCAAAATAACTGATACAGCAAATTTACTGTACCGCACAAGAACTGTATCGTGTGAACGGGCCCTTAGTAAACAACTTAGAATGTAAACAATTTAGTGAGAGGCATCAGAGAGAATATTTTTTGAGAACAGCTGATTGATATATCATGATAAATTACGTGATTTTTTCTAACATGGTAATAATAGTGCTACCTGGCGAATTCCCAAGAGCCTGGCACAAACCGAACCTTCCTAAAATGTTAATTTTTGTTTCGATAAATTGAAATTAGAAAATTATGTTTTTTTCAACAAAGAAATAATTGATAAAACATAAGATGAGCTTTAATTCACCAGACATATGTTTCCTAAAAGACTGCAATGCTCCGACTACACAAGTCTGCAGACAGCGTAAATAACGCCGCGAAGGGCCCACCATTTATATTTGAGAACAGCTGATTGATATATCATGATAAATTACATGATTTGTTCTTATTCTTATGTGGTAATAAAACTTGGAAGAAATGTATCCAAAATCGCACAATACTTGGTTTTTAAACGTTGATTATTCTGTTGAAAAAAAAGTTAATTTAGTTTTTTATAGCTAAAGACATTGTCAATAATGTTTTCAATACTGTTCAATAACTAAAATCCCGATCGATGCTCTCGTTTTTGAGGAGAAGGCCGCGTAAAATGTATCCAAAATCGCACAGTACTTGGTTTTTAAACGTTTATTACTCTGTTAAAAAAAAGTTAATTTAGTTTTTTTATAGCTAAAGACATTGTCAATAATGTTTTCAATACTGTTCAATAACTAAAATCCCGATCGATGCTCTCGTTTTTGAGGAGAAGGCCGCGAAAAATACCTTTGCGGCCGTGACAGACAGACAGACAGACAGACAGACAGACAGACAGACAGACAGACAGAAAGTGAGATAAGACTATTTTCGGCTTATTTAATGTATAAAACGAAAAAATAACCAAAAAATATACAATTCTGATAAAACTCTAATTTTATTTATATAGATATCAACAGCTGTTCTCAAATATTCTCTCCAATACCTGTCACTGAATTGCTTACGTTCTAAGTTGTTTACTAAGGGCTCGTTCACACGATACAGTTTATGTGCGGTACAGTAAATTTGCTGTATCAGTTATTTTGCAGTGCTTTCGTTTGCATGTAAATTTCATATTGTATGTTCACACAATACTGTTTCGACTGGATCCAGTAAAAAAGCTGTTCTAGCCGATTTCTACATTCGGTTTTGTCTTCGAAAACTGTATCGCTAAAATCAGCTGTACCGCAAAATAACTATCCGTATCCGGTGGCACATGTATTGTACCGGTAATGGATATGCTCAAACGATACGCTTATTACGCTGGAAGCAGTCTTCAGATCGTCAGCATTGATCTCCTTCATTGATATTCTTTAGCATTGATCTTCTTATTAGTGAATTCCAGTGTCCAGAAGTGGAAGATATTAATTGTGAAAATTTAATTTCTCTAATATATGAGAGACCCGCCTTGTGGGACAAGACTTAAGATTAATATAAAAATAAAGAGAGAAAAATGTTTGGAATATTGAAACCAGAATTTGCGTACTTTGATCAAAGAGAAACCTTCAGTAAGAAACTTATTTAAAAATATCTTACACAAATAAAAAAAATCCTGGACTGGAATAAATAAAACTGAACTTGAAGCACAATGGAAGAAGGAGGAGAGCATAGCAATAAGCAGCAAAGCCGGACCGTGTGAACATCGCAGTACAGTTGACGCCGTACAGTAAAAAAACCGTACCGCCAAAAAACTGTATCGTCTGAACGGGGCCTAAGCTGCTAACAACTTCATGATCGTTGCTATCAAAAAAGCCGAAACATATTTAGACTTATTTCTAAACATAATCCGTACGAAGGACGGGCACAATAGCTAGTAGTATATAATGTTACAAGTGCTGGAAATGGTGTTTACCGTACGAGTATGATAAGTTAACGCACGAGACGAATTGGAGTGCGGTATTATCATACAAGTACGGTATTAATCTTCCCGGATGAGTTACGTACGATATTTTTCGTCATCTATATAAATAAAATTCAAGTTTTGTCTGTACATTTATCAGAATAAAATATTTTTTGGTTATTTTTACGTTTTATACATTAAAGAAGCCGAAATCATCTTATCTCATTTATCCGAAATTATCTGATTTTCTGTCTGTCTGGCATTTTACGCGGCCTTCTCCTGAAAAACGAGAGCATCGATCGGGATTAAAGTAATTTATCAGTATTGAAGACCTTTTTGACAATGTCTTTAGCTATAAAAAACTAAATTAACTTTTTTTAACAGAATAATAAACGTTTTAAAACCAGGTATTGTGCGTTTTTGGATACATTTTATGCGGCCTTCTCCTGAAAAACGAGAGCATTGATCGGGATTAAAGTTATTTAATGTAGTACTCATATAACTTGGCAGCATGTAGCAGATGGGACATGCTACATCTGAATCCAGCATACTGCTGCCAAGTTATATGAAAACTACAGTATCAGTATTGAAAACCTTTTTGACAATGTCTTTAGCTATGAAAAACTAAATTAACTTTTTTTTTAACTGAATAATAAACGTTAAAAAACCGAGTATTGTGCGATTTTGGTTACATTTCTTCTAAGTTTTATTACCACATAAGAACAAATCACGTAATTTATCATGATATATCAATCAGCTGTTCTCAAATATTCTCTCTGATAACTGTCACTGAATTGTTTACGTTCTAAGTTGTTTACCAAGCTGCTAACAACTTTATGATCGTTGCTATCAAAAAATCCGAAACAATTATTTCTAAACATAATCCGTACAAAGGACGGGTACAATAGCTAGTACTAGTCTAAAATAAAAAAAATAAACTTTGAGCGAGTACAACATGCATCATCAAACATAACCTAAAAATCCATCACAGTAGTACAATACTAAAAATTCTTCTGAGATCAGTTGTTTTTCCAAATTCTGAAGCAGCTAACATCCATTACCGCACTGAAAAAGGATGCGGTAATGAAATTCAGCTGTTCTTTCTGTAAAAGACGTTTACCGGCTCGATTCAATGCTCGGTAAAGTGATGAATATGTATGAGTATGACGAAAATATTATAACCTATAGACTGACACTAATAAAGCTAGAAGATTTTTAGCAAATCTTACCCTAATTCCCATTTGTTACTCACTTGATCAGGTAAGTTTACTACATCCTTGTGCCCAAACCCAAGAAAGACACAAACTTCAACACACCTAGGCCTGTTTCAAAGAAGCTGTCAAATGCTGTAGATATAAATCTTATTAGATGCGAATCAAGATAACTTATAGCACAGTTAGTAATGATGAAAGTTTTATACAGGCAAGAAGACATATGCCATCTCCCATTCTTTCTCTCTTCAACCACACTCTCTCTCTCTTATCCCTTTTCCTTACCCACACCAATCCTTCCCAGGAATGGAGGGATAGACCAACTTATGTCTGGAATACATCCTGGCAACTTTCAACATCTACAAAAAAAAAAAAAAAAAAAATAGGGATTGGAGTTGGAGGGGAGGGTTTGAGGGTCTTCTAATCCAAAAAGTTTTCTGCCAAATCACCAAAGCCAACTACTTCGGCTCCACTTTTTGCCATATTTCACCTGACAACTTATATTCTTTGCCTTCTTTTACTTGGTGTCATTTTTCATAAATTTTCAAACATCTTCGGAAAGCTTCTTAACCTCTCTCCCTTCCTTTTCTTTACCTTTTCCTAACCCTTTCTTACCTCTCCTACTTATATCTTTACATCTCCTTGCTTTTTCTTCTACTTTTTCCCTTTTTCTTCTCCACCACAACCGTTTACTTAACTTTCTGTTTCTTCCTCATCAACTCTTTCTGTCTCTTCTTTATAACCTCTCTCAGTTTATGTTCCTTCTTCTCCTACCTTTATCTCTATTTTGTTGATCATTCTCCTACTACACCTTATTTTTCCTTCTCTTCCTCCTCCTCTTTCCTTTTTCTTCTCTACTCTTTACTTATCTTTCTGTTATGAATAATAAGGGGAGTCCGGTCCCACTAGGCGTCAAATCTGCAAGAAAGTAGAAACCAATCTGTCAAAACAAAACAATTCAATATCTAAAAAACAAAATTGTCACAACCACATTTATTAAAACTTTTAGAAACTAGTTTGAATATCAATATCTAGCCTTATTATGTATTTTTCTTCTTTGTTGCTTTCTTGATGTTCACAGTGTTTAGCTATTGATTCGACTCGTATTTTTGCTTGTTACTCCTCCCACCAGGGGGCGTGACTTGTCAGCCAATCACAATGTCCGATAAAGGTCAGCCTCTTTCTCGCTTAGCCAATAGTATCATTCCACGTTCAGTATTACATTAAGCTTCTCTGTACTTTAGTTTTAGTTTGACTGAGATTGATAATGGTGTAACAAACGAAACTAGTTTCTCAAAGTTTTAATAAATGTGGTTGTGACAATTTCGTCTTATTATTTATTATGGATATCTTCCACAATATTACCTTCACCACTACAAATATATCTTTCTACTGTTTGTTCTTCTTCTACTGCTTCTTTTCCCGCTACTCTTCTTTCTGTTACTTCTTCGGTAATTTGTTCTTATTCCTTTTCTTCACCTACCTTTACTTCTCTTCCTCCTCCTTATTCTTCTACTACTACAATTCTATTTCTTCTCTACTTTTCCTTCTCTTTCTGTTTCTTCCTCTTCTCTACTCTTAACATCCTTCTGTTGATTTTTCTTCTTATTTTTCATCTCTTTCTTCTCTTTCTGTTTCATCTTCTGTCTTTTGTTCATCTACCTCTCCTTCTCCTCTTTTTCCTTCTCTTTCTGTTCCTTCCTATTCTCTACCCTTTAATTCCATTCTGTTGATTTTTCTTCTTCTTTTTCTTCACCTTCTCCTCCATCTGTTTCTTCTTCTTCAATCTTTTGTTCATCTTCATCTCCTTCTCCTCCTTTTTCTTTTTTCTTCCTCTTCTCTACCTTTTACTTCCTTTACGTTGATTTTTCTTCTTCACCTTCTCCTCTTTCTGTTCCTCTTCTTCTATCTTTTGTTCATCTTCCTCAACTTCTCCTCCTTTTCCTTCTCTTTCTGCTTCTTCCTCTTCTCTACCCTTTACATTGTTTTCTTTCTGTTGATTTTTCTTCTTCTTTTTCATCTCTTTCTGTTTCTTCTTCTTTTTCTATATTTTGCTCATCTTCCTCTCTTTCTCCTCTTTCTCCTCCTTTTACTTCTCTTTCTTCCTCTTCTCTACCCTTTACTTCGTTTCTATTGTTTTTTTCTATTTCTTTTTCTTCTTCTTCTCCTGATCCTCTTTCTGTTTCTACTTCTATCTTTTGCTCATCTTCCTCTCCATCTCCTCCTTATCCTTTTCTTCTTCTTCAATACCCTCTACTTCCTTTCTGTTGATTTTTCTTCTCCATCTCCGCTTTCTGTTTCTTCTTCTATCTTTTGTTCATCTTTCTCTCCTTCTCCTCCTTTTTCCTCTTTCTGTTTCTTCCTCTTCTCCACCCTCTACTTCCTTTTTGTTGATTTTTCATCTCCTTCTCCTTATCTTTCTGTTTCTTCCTCTTCTCTACCCTAAACATCCTTTCTGTTAATTTTCCTTCTTCTTTTTCTTTATCTCTTTCTGTTTCTTCTTCTATCTTTTGTTCATCTTCCTCTCCTCCTCTAATCCCTTCTCGTTCTGTTTCTTGCTCTTCTCTACCATTTACTTCCTTTATGTTGTTTTTCATCTCCTTCTCCTCTTTCTGTTTCTTCTTCTATCCTTTGTTCATCTTCCTCTTCTTCTCCTCTTTTCCTTCTCTTTCTGTTTCTTCCTCTTCTCTACCATTTAATTCCTTTCTGTTGATTTTTCTTCTCCTTCTCCTCTTTGTATTTATTCTTCTATCTTTTGTTCATCTTCCTCTCCTACTCTTTATGTTTCTTCCTCTTCTCTACCCTTTACTTCCTTTCTGTTAATTTTCCTTCTTCTTCTTCTTCTTCTTCTCCTCATTCTGTTTCGTCTTCTATCTTTTGTTCATCTTCCTCTCCTTCTCTTTCTGTTTATTTCTCTTCTCTATGCTTTACCTCCCTTCTTTTGTTTTTCCTTCTTCTTCTTCTTTTTCTTCTCCTCATTCTGTTTCATCTTCTATCTTTTGTTCATCTTCCTCTCCTTCTCCTTCTGTTTCTTCCTCTTCTCTATGCTTTACTTCCCTTCTTTTGTATTTTCTTCTTTTTCTTCTCCTTCTCCTCTTTCTGTTTCTTCTCCTTTGTCTTTTGTTCATCATCCTTGCCTTCTTCTTTTACTTCTCTTTCTATATCTTCTTCTCCTTCATTTTCTTTTTCTTCTCCTTCCCCGCGCAATCCAATCTCCGTTCGCCATTCAATAATTCTCGCACATCCCCTGAGATATCTATCGAAGTCGCTTACACTTTTCAAACGTGTTTCTCGTTCTGCGATAAAAGTGTCTCCCCGAAAACTTTCCCTGCGACATTTCCATAAAATGCGAGGAGCAGAATCATTATTTCAGTTCAACTGTTTCTCATGTCGAACTTGCAGCTTAGCCATGTCGCACAGAACAGTAGTTAAAATCCCCTGATAGAATCCCGCCACTTGTTCGAATTCTTCCCACTGCAGACGTCATGAATAAAGCATGTTTTGATAAAAATGGTTTCTCTATACCATTTTGTATTTAAAGCAGACAAATGCATAGAGTATTGAGATTAGCATTAGCACTATCGTTCATGCAGTTCTGCACAAATTCTCTAGTATCAATAGATAACAATATTTTGAAATGAGTCTTTTTTTATAAAAAAATTTATGAAAGTATTTGATGGTGAACTAGATCATTTTTAGCGAAATCTTTTACGTAGTTTTGATACGTATTTCTGTAAAACAATCACTCTTCTAATATGATAACGCTCATGCCAATCTTTTATAAATCACTTTCTTTGTAGAGGTGAAGGTGATATTGTGGACGATATCCATAATAAGACTTGAAGTTGTCACAACCACCTTCATTGTAAACAGTGAGATACTAGTTCCGGTTGTTACGCCATTATCAATCTCAATCAAAACATCTTTTATAAAATCACTTTCTTTGCAGCGGTGAAGGTGATATTGTGGAAGATACTCATATTGAATAATAAGACTTAAAGTTGTTACAGCCACATTTATTGAAAACAGTGAGATACTATAATTTCGGTTGTTACACCATAACCAATCTCAATCAAAACATTTTTGATTGAGATTGATATGGTGTTTCAACCGATACTAGTATCTCACTGTTTTCAATAAATGTGGTTGTGATAACTTTCAGTCTTAATATTCATTTTATATAATCGTTTACAAAATATTTGGCAGACATAAAATATAAAATATTTTAGTGTAATAGGGGCCCGAGTTAATGTAGCCCCGGGTACTTCAAGATTGCAGTAATAACCAGAGAGAATGTGGTAAGCTTATTACTAGGAAATTCAAAAATTAACAAACAGTAGCAACAGTATTGTGACAGCAAACTTTAGATCATTGTCCTAAATCCTACAAACAAGCTCATTTGAAAGGTATTAGTACAGCGAATTCGTGAATTCATTTCGCTTCAGAGCGGTGAGAGGTTCATCAAATTTCGTAATTAGCTTACTTTTCAAGGGGGGGGGGGTGTATATCGTCGAATGATGTGATTACTGTTTGTTATGAATCCATTGTTTAAACGATCTGTTACTGATGATACGAAGTTCAACAGCAGTACCAAGGTTTGTTGCCAAATTTCCTGTTCTTGAATTCGTTAATGAGTTGATACAAATGGCAGGAAGTATGGTCCTTGTTACGAATTTGAAATACAAAACGAGTTTCTTTTGTTGTGGAGTTATTGATGTAGTGGTAAACATCTATAATGCATAATACTCAGTGTTTTTATTCTATTGATTTGATATCTCAACTGTTTCATTCACTTGTGTGCCATTCACCTTTGATTATCATTGGTCATTCATTGGTTGGCTCCTCCCATTATCACAAGTGGGCGTGACCTTGTGACAGTTCTCAACGCAGCAGCCAATCACAACTCACCAATATTCAGCAAATCACATTCATTCATTCTGTTAGCTTAGAGTTACTGGGTATTTTCAATGAATATAGATACTATAGTATCTGTATTTATTGGTATTTTGCACTATAACCCCGCATTTCTTAAAATTGTCATTGAACAGTAGATTCCTAACCTAACCTAATCTAAGACCTGGTTAGGTTAGGTTAGGAATCCACTACACAATGAAACTTTTTCAAAATGCGGGGTTATAGTGCAAAAAACCCGGGTTACTATTATTGAGGTACTAGAGTATCCGTTGAAAATACGTTAGTTTGATTGATATTGAGACTGCCGTTTATTGATATGAATAGAGAAAAAAACACAAAGATGTAGTCAATTCTAACAGTAGACTCGTAATTCTACTTTTAATTCTAATTACAATAGTTCAAATTTTAATTCTACTTATAGTTCTAATTGAAATTATACTAGTAGAATTGACATCTTTGGGTTATTTTTTCTAAGACGTTCAAATTTACAATTTCTCTAATGAAAACATTGAGTTCACTGAAATTGGACGAATAGTGGGTGCAGGCATATGATACGAAATGCAATCAATAAGTCACTATTTGCCGGAATATATTGAAAAAACACACGAATTTATTTTCATTCATCAGTTCATTCAGTTCATCACTATTGAAAGTCGAGATAAAATCAGTATCTTGAATTTTATAAAAAAAACTATGGTTGTCACAGCATCGAATCGAAGCTATACAGTAAAATACTTGTATTTAAAAAAACCCAGTCACAAAACAGAAAGAGTGTGCTAGTGTGACTTTTTAAAAATAAATAAATGATTTTTTATTTAACCAATCAAACATACTATACTAAACACAACGAAAACATGTGCATCGGTAATGGGGGTGATGAAGATGAGATTTGAATGGCCCTACAGTTTCAAGTGGGTTCCGATTCCGAACCGCTGGGAAGTGATTTTGAAAGGACCTAACTGAAAAAAACTAGAAAACTCAGTCAATTAAGAAACAAAATGGACTTGAAATGAAAACATATTCAGAATGTAAAAAGCAGATACAAGCAAACAATAGAGGCTCTCATTTAAATCTTCAAATTTGTAGATTACAATGAAATGAAATGAAACTTTATTTCCACAGAAAACTTAGATTAGGACTCTCATTCAAATCAATCTAGTCCATGTTATTCTTTCTTTTTATTAATTTTCTCCTTTTATTCATAAAATAGCAGAACCTCCAATATTCTGCAACTGCAACATATTTGAATTTATAAAAAAAAAACAAAAAAACAACCGACCTTCTTCCCCCTACAGGATACTCTCATATCATAACAATATTGCAGATGGATCCAGCTCTGGAGGCATAGGAGATAAGCCTCGGATAAAAGTGGATGTGGAGGGGGAAGGGGAAGAGAGAGAGCGAGCAAGAGAGAAAGTACGAAAAAGAGACTTATAGCACCTCACGCACGCACACCCACAACCATCAGCGACCAAATGCAATAAATCGAATCCGTAACTTGCGTTGAGGTATGGCGACGGAATTGAGACTGGTAACCATGGAAACTACTACCCTTCTTAACCACTCATTCCTCTTCTTCTTACTCCTGTTCCTCCTCCTCCTCATCATCATCATCGTGATCCTACTCTTCCCCCTTCCCCTCGTCATAGGTCTCCACCACTTGACGACATCAAGAATGATCAAAGAGTGGGAACAGCAGATAAAGGGTAAATTGAAGTGGTGAAATGGAGAAGGGATGAAAGATGTAGAAGAAAAATAAGTGTCAAAAACAAAAAGAAAAATAAGAAAAAGAGTTATAACGAGAAGCAGCAATGAAACTTCTAGTCTCTGCGACTACAATGTACCATACATCACAAATGATTCAAAAAGACGACAAATTGAATCCGATCCACTCTTGTCGTATAGATATCATATTGAAATACAGATTCATATTACACATAGAAAGAAATTTATATATAGATATAATACATATTAGATTGCAGTGAGACGGCGGCTAATTTAGAGAATAAAGTCATCTCAGTAAAATTACATTACTGGAGTTGAGAAGAGGCAGAATCCTCAAGGGATGTCTGTTCATTTCATTTCAACAAGTTTAGGAAGAACTTGGGACATGACTCATTTTTATTATTGGAGCATGATTGACTTATTGAATTAGATATCGAACAGACAGAATCCGTCTTCCATCTTGAAATACACTGTTCAAAGACCCGTTCAAACGTAGACACTAATTGCAATCGCTCTTGTAGACTAATATACCTTATACTCTAGCTAGACTTATGTACGAAATTTGTGTTATGTTCATGTGTTTAGATGGATTTGGCTGATTCTGTAAGTGTCCTTAATAATGAAAAGAACAGTAAAAGAAACTAGTTATTTTAATTGGTGGAGTAAGTTTTCACGATAATTTTTAAAATGTTGAAATCTGATTCGTCGAGCTTAGATAACTCTAAATGGTTTCTATCAGTCAGCTATTGAGAAAGGATACACCAGTATTATTTAATCTTAAATTTTTATGTTTCAACGACTTGCAGTCAAATATTCATTAAGAATAAATAGAATTTACTTACTCTGTAGGCCGAGCGCTTTCGAATCTTTGAGATCCGTTTTCAGAGGTTAATACTAACAACGCAATTCGTCATGGAACAAGAAATCCAGGAATTATTTAATCATTTACTGTAATAAGGTTAATGTAAATCACGCGAAAGCCTGTATTTAAACTGAGTTACACTATTTAGTAAAAGAAACTAGAATAACACTCTGGTAAAACCAAAAGGCATAATAAAGCACTAGAAATAGGGTCTTCATCACTCTGATTCATAAGGCTGAACTAGTTTCAATGCATTTTTTGTGACGGTGTGGGAATTTGATACTGAAGTACTTTTAACAGGAGACTGACAGATTTGAAGTTTAATGAAGGTTCAGGGGGCAAAAGAGAGAGGGTAGTGTTGCTACATAAGAGAGAGACAGTGTCCTCTCCAAATAATTTTGAAAGCAAAAATTACAAAATTAGCGAAAATCCAAAATTACTATTCCAATAGACCTAGTCAATTAATAGCCACGTGAAACAGTCAATTACGTGTTCAAAAACCATATTTTGAAATAATCACAATTCAATAGCTTCTTGCAGGCTATTACATAATCAATCACACCCGAACTATAACTATTCATATTATTGGGAAATAAAAAATAGATTTACTAGTGCTTTGAACCGTATCAGCGATAAAATTAATTTAAATTTAAAGTATATTGGAAAATTTTGATTGAATTATGGCTGAATCTGGTGTGTTCAGAAGTTTGTCAAGGAGCATAGTATTATTCCGGTCATATTATTCCATTTTTAAGAATGAAAATCAATGTGAGAGCTTTAATTAGTTACAATTTTTTCAATTGACTAATGTAATGTTTCATCTAGTTTTAATAGATAAACTTAGTGTGAATTGCACACTGTAAAAAGATATGTTTTTCTAAAGTTTTTATCTGACGATTTGTTTTCCTCTTATAGAAATATGGAATCTGAAGTTTGTCCCCCAGAAAATGTTTGTATAATCTGTTTGAGAAATCATTTAAAATGGTATTAGATCATATTATATATATGAGTAAACCCAATGCTAGCGATGTATCTGGAATTTTTCCACGATATAACCTATATCAGTAGCTGGTGATCACTAGTTTGCAGACTACTGTGATAGAATGTTGAAAAAAACATTGGTTGATATGTTAATGTAGTTCCTCATTACTTTTCATTAAAAGAAAGTTTGTACTGTCTTGATTCAATTACTGCATATTTATGTTGCACTACTTTTTCTATTCAGCAAGTACAAAAATCTTAACACTGAGTTGATTGGTTGCAGGCAATGTAAATGTAACTAAGACATTATACAGTATTAAAACGTCAACAGATTTCATACAATTGAAGATTTAGTAGTGGAATTAGGTAATTCTTGCTAATGAATATTTTACGCGCTTCAAACTGATAATATTGGTAAAACATTTACATTTCCAAAAAACATTTTGGAGGTTTTGGGGGAGGCTTCAGCCCAACAGCCCCCCCCCCCCCCCCCCCCCCGTAAAATCGCCACTGCAGTTTGAAGACCACTGTTCTATATCACATTTAATACTCTATTTTTTCTTTGACTAGACTAGTCTGACCGGACTATAATATTCATACATTCATTTTTGACAACACATAAATACGATATCGCTTATTTTATTTGTCTGTCTAGACTTACCTAGCCAGACTATAATTATCCGACTAAATCCTGAAGAGCAATCTGCAATCACTAGCACACATTCATGTGTCTGGGTCATTTAGCACAACAATAGAAGCCGGAAAACTCCCAACACAAGTACATAACAACCATGAGATCCCTCTCTATAAAATTTTCTCCACCCAACTTCTCTCTTCTTACTGCTAGTCACTCATGCTCTCTCCTTTTCTTTTCAACCCTCACCCTCATTTTCTCTTTCTCGTGCCTTCTCTTATCTAACTCACTCCCTCTCACATCTTACACTCGCTCTCACTTATTCTCTCTCTCGCACCCTCTCTTATCAAACTTATTCTCTCACACACACCTTACTCACTTACTCTCTCGCACACCTTACACACGCTCTCCCATCCTCTGTACCATCACCATCCATCTCATCAAACACGTATAGTTCAGCTCTGAATACAAAGGCTGTTTCCGCGTTCAGGAGTAGTTGATAGATGCTAATGGACAACACACAGCTCACAAACCAACCTTCAATCGTTTTCCGACCTGAATACGGAGTGAGAGAGACAGATTGACAGAGAGAGAGAGAGAGAGAGAGAGTATGTGATAGTGTTATAGACAGAGAGAGAAGAAGAGAGAGAGAGAGTGAGTACGGGGACAGCACCACCGGATGGGAGGACACTACTGCTTTCCATACCGACAATATGCAAAGTGCTTGTGAGAGATGCAGACAATATTGCTCAATCTGCCTTCTCTCTATCTCTGTCACACTCCAATTTACCGGGGGCCAAATCAGAGTGGCAGTTGTGTAGTTGTCGCCCAAGGCCCCGACTCGAAATTCGGATAATTGGCGCAGGAAGTGCTTTGCCAAGCCAGTAGAATAGCCAGCCAGGCAGCCGGGCACTAAATAGTAGCAGCACTGAATGTATGCAATTTAAGTCAGGGGAAGCCTATAAGGGGCGTTAGCTGTGTTCATCATGCGATCCAATTTGCAATTACATCCGATTTTTCTGAACTAGCTGTAGTGTATCCGAACAATAGAGTTCTTTCAAACTGGGTAACATACCCGATGGTCATCTATTTAAATTTTGAAAAACAGGATTGGAAAACTGGTGTACGTTGTTTAGTATGATTGGAAATAGCTTGTGTAACGAGAGTGCAAAGTGGGGTTTTTCTGCACCGAGAGAAACAGTTTTTTTCATGAGCCAAAGGTGAATGAAAAAGGTTTCACGAGTGCAGAAACAATACTTTGCGCTCGAATTACACGTTAAATTTTTCCTTCAGTAACGTATAAAGTAACTTAAACAGAACCAAACATAACCTGACAATCCCTCACATAACCTATCTTCAAATCAAATCGATTTCAACAACAACTGCAGCTGACTGTATTTCGTAGCTGAAGCAGAGTAGCCAACCTATTTTTGAATGCAGAATAGGGAACCTGCGTATTACATGCTCACTATTTTGTGTTTTTAGGTTGCAAATCTGGAGTGCGGAAAAGTACTTTCGCGCACTGGAATTTACTTTCCCGTACTGGTGCAGGAATAAACTATTTTGCGTGCTACAGTTAGCGCAAAAATAGGCAATTTCGGGTCACTGTAGGAAAAATCATTTTGTGTTGCTAAAAAGTAAATTCGTATGGCTTTTCGTGGTGGGGAGACCCTTACGGGTAGTTCCACCTCGCCGCTTTTTTAACGACTGCTTTTTTTATATGCAACTGGGACCGACGGCTTAACGTGTCCTCCGAAACACGGGAGTGGCTCGAGAAAAATATCTTGTACTCAACTGGGATCGAACCCAGGACCTTTGGCTTATCAGACCAGCGATAAGCCAACTCGGCTACGCCGACTCCTTTGTGTTGCTGTTCTTTTATTACACTATTTTAAACTTACAATCAACGTTCTTCTAGTCCGAAACTAATATTATATTATAAATAAAGGAATCTTTTATAATATAAACTGAATGGCTTCATGTCGCACAGTGTGACTAACGCCTTCTAGCGTAAAACAACCAACTAATTTGAGCTGTACTCTACACCAGTGTTTCTCAAAGTGTGGTCTGCGGACCCCTGGGGGGTCCGCGGGCGTGATTTTGGGGGTCCACGGAAGACATTTGAATCGTTA
Source organism: Conomelus anceps (assembly GCA_948455865.1). NCBI lineage: Eukaryota > Metazoa > Arthropoda > Insecta > Hemiptera > Delphacidae > Conomelus > Conomelus anceps. The sequence continues at coordinate 17,993,518 of OX418221.1, forward strand.
TTTGAAAAAGCTTATATACAGAGGTGTGCAAAAGTAGGTATACAGTAATGAAATATTTTATAGAAAATGTAGTTTTATTACAAAGACTGAACTTTTACAATCTATTTTAAGAGTGTTAAGAAAGAAGTGAACTCTTAAAATACATTGTAAAAGTTTAGTTTTTGTATAAATAAACCTACTTTTTCTATAAAATATTTCATTACTGTATACCTACTTTTGCACCCCTCTGTATACCAATAACACCCATAAAACATAAGAAAAAACTATTTTTCTATCCTAAATATATTCTATCTATTTTAAATGAATACGGTATCTTTCAAGTGGTTATTACGACTAAATTAATAAAAATTGTAAAGGGTAATTTTTTAGGGGTCCGCTATGACAACATTAGTAATTCAGGAGGTCCTCGACAAAAACAATAATTGTTTTTGTTGAGGACCTCCTGAATTACTAATGTTGTCATTGCGGACCCTGTTCTATACAATTCAGTCATTTGAGAGCCCCTGCTCTATACAATTCAGTCAGTCTGTCAATAAAGGAAAAATGTTTAAAAGCAATGATAACAATATTACACCTATAATTGCGTTTCTAGGGAGATTTTAAATATTTTAAGTAGAAAGGAAATTATTATTAGCGACCATTACTCCCACAGTCAGAGTGTTAGAGATCAAAGCGTGAAATATGTCTAGTATTTAGACATATTTAGAGCATATAGTTTGCGCTAGTCTTAATCCAACTCTAAATTAATGGATCCAAATTTTAAAATACATAGTAAGGAAATAGAAAATATCATTACAAATTATGACTATTATCTACCCTATCAGTAGTTACCTGTTCCGATTGGATTTATGTCATGGAGCCTACATTTACATTTTGGGCCTAGTTTAGATGGATTCCGAAACACAAGGTTAGTGATAATGGAGTAAATAAGGTCTTGCCAATTGTTTAATCTGACTAACCTTCTCTTCTAATCTGTATATTAATATTACATTGAAGTGCCCAATGTAAAAGATGTGAATCAGAGTCTGGGCAATAACTAGTAATTATTGTTAATAATTTTAGTAGGCTAATTAAGCTACTTATGAATACAATTAGTGGTTTCAAAAGATTTAACCCAAAAACTCATTCAACCCTCAATTCATAAGAAAATGTCATTCCTTTTTAAAATTTTCTCCATTAAACTAAGTCATTAAACTTGACAATAATTCTGTGGACACGTAAAGGGGAAGAAATTTTCGAAAATAAAATTCGCTTCTCAAAACTTTCTAATACACTTACAAGTTTATGGGAGGAAAGTTTCTATTGGCTTGGCGCAAATAACAAACAAGATTTTAATAATTACAGTTGATGGAATATTGAGAAGGCTCTCTCTCTCTCATGTTCTCTATTCACTCGCCAGCACTCGGTAAAAGTTACTTTTCAGTTTTCCGTCATAATCATCGAATGACACGAAAACTTCTACTTGGAAAGTTTTAACTGGAGACTGATATTTTATTTATTCAGAAATTGAGATTGAGAAGAAAAGTGAGAGAAAGAACTGTCAGGTGAAGGAGAAAACATGACACTGAATTATCGTTTTTAAAATGTCAACCATGAAAATAAGATTCATCTGGATTTATGTATACAAGAAGTCAAATTATTCAACCCGAATAGCTTATCCAATTAAATTAATAAAGTTTATGCTATATTATCATAAATCAAGTCGACTTGATTCTTGCGTTATTCCTTGTAGTACCCGTTTCATAGCTAACTATTATTATTAACACAGCTATCATAACAAGTATTAGTCCATGTAGTCTGAAATGTTAAGAAAGCTTGTAGTTATACAAAGTTTGTTATGATTAAGTGACAAGAAAACAAGATTTAACGATGTTAAGAAAGCTTTTAGCTTTCATAAAGAAAAATGTTCAGGGTACGGATTAGAAGTAATGATAGTTTGCCAGCTTCGAGAGGCGAAAGCATTTTTCTATTACAATCTGTTACTACGAAGTATGAAGAGCATAAAGTTAAATTATAAGAGAGCTTATGAATTAAAATTTGTGAATTGTGCTTGGTTTCAAGCTACCTTAGTTACACCGAATGGGCTGCACAGTGGATCTTCTATACAAAATCTTAGAGCCAATTTACTATGCTTTGGTTGAATCAGATTTAAGATATGTTATAATTGTTTGGTGAGCAGTAAGTCTTGTTCACATTGATCCACTCTTCAAACTTCAAAAACAAGTTCTAAAAATAATAGTTTTCAGAAATTCTTTGTTCCAATCTCATTAACTATTTATTGAAAGAAATGTATTGTAAGACAACTATTTATTCAATATGAAGAAAAATCCAGGAAATAATAGGTTTATTATAGATCATTCGCATAATACTAGAATAATAAATATCAATATGGTAACACCAAGAATGAACACATCTTTTGGTCAGAGATCTTTTCTTTATATTGGGCCAAAAATTTTCAATAAACTTCTTCAATATATGAAAGAGGTAAATAGACTTAGCCGTTTCAAGACTAGTTTAAGAATGTGGCGATCGATGCGACGTTTTGATGGCTAGTGAGTAAGTTAGAATAGATTAATCAATAGCCAAAGTAAATAATATAGTTTTAATGTAAAAGTATAGAATACTAATAAGGCTATGAGAATTTATTAAAGAATTTATTTTTTGTTTTTGTTTTGTTCAACGACTCTCCAACCCAACTCATAAATTTTGTGTTTTTGCAAATTTGACTATGAAAATTGTTTCATAGAATTTTCTTCCATTTTACTAATTGTATTTTTCTAGTATATAAAATGAAGAAGCAGAACCTCTGAATATTGGACAAATTTTCGGAGAAAAATTGAAAAAAAATTGAAAAATTGAAATGGTGATACTAGAGTCAACAGTGAACAATAATTTGATCAATGAGTTCTTTACGTACTTATTGCTTCCTGCTCCAATCTGTCAATTGTCATACACCATTCAAGCCGAAAACAAAGTAGAAAACTTTGAAATCACATGCTGTAAAATGGTGTATGACAGAGCGGAGCAACGCATTATATATAGCAGTAAATATCATAAACAGTAATTTTTTATTGTACAGTTTTATGCATTGGAAAGTTTTACAATCAGTCAACCTGAAAGGTCATAAATTCAAGAATAATAGTTACGTTTCATAAAATGATTTAGTGTTCACCGAAATAGAAAATATTCGACGAAACAAACAATTTGTTATTTTTGAATCTCTATTTTCCTGGGACATATTCTCAAAAAATTAATCGCTAGTTCTAGTCAATATTTTTTTTACCCCCTAATCTCTTTTCATGCAAGTTCCTCGATAGAATAGGACAGTATTATATGTAACAACTAATCTACATTCGAATAAATTAATAATTTTTTAATGAACTACTACTATTATTATTATTATTGTTATTATTTTCTTCTGTATTGTTTTACAGCTTAATACTGGGATATGTTGATTTATTGTTATCAGGAGTCTCAGTACAACAAATAAGTTACTGCTCATCAGCAACATAACGCCTTGAAATTATTCAAGTGAAAATAATTTTATATGCATGTGTGATATTCCAGCCACCTCTGAAGTTTAGCGAGAATTCTTATTGAAACAAGAATATCTTACAATATTAAAAATTAAAAAAACAGTATTATTTGTAACAACTAATCTATATTCGAATAAATTAATAATTTTTCAACGAACTATTATTATAATATTTTTATTTTCTTCAGTATTGTTTTACAGCTTTAATACTGGAATATGTTCACATCCGACCAACCAGCAGGGAATGTGGAAAGTACACACTTATTTCAAATTCATTATTATTACAGGCTTTTTAAAATATTATTGTTATTGACTGACAAGTTTAATTTTTATTTTTTGTATTATTTGTAACATAATGTAGAACATTGAACACATTGACTGGAGGAAGTGGTCAGTAAATTTCGAAGTATTTTAAAATTGTATATTTATGTTTTCTTTAAGGATGGAAAGAAATTTATTATTTTCCACATCTCTTTTTTTACACAATGGTCTTAGTGTACCAGATTCGATGTGATATACTTCCTTACCAGTGCAAAAGTGTCCAGCATCACAGCTTTTTGCATTGGGAGAATTTCTCCGTGAATTACGCCTTGTTCTGAAGTGACGCTCTGAGTTTAGGGAAGTGATAGCCGCGAGCCGTAGCAGGTATCTGTTCAATCAGATAGAGATAAGCTGCGTTCTTCTGGGTCCACTTTGTAACGGTGACCGATCAGATTGGCCAGCAAAAACGACACTGTTCTCTGCTGTAAAATCACTTCCCGGTGGTTCGGAGTCCACCTAAAACTGTAGGTCCAACTCATCAATCATCATAATCCAACTCATTACCCACACACAGGTCTCAGACCTATGTGGGCTTCATCCTCAAAAAAATAAAAAAAGTTGCTTGCATGTGCCACCAAGAAATCCACCACTCCTCTGCCACCTTTGCTACGAGGTAGATGAAAGCACAAAAGTGAACTTTGAGGATGATGTGCCGCAAGGGAAGTGAGCTCTACCCTCATCAGTCAGTTACATGCCTTTAGGTCTGCTCTGGTCCAGTTGATAATACCAAAACTGTAGCCATGTAGGTTACTAATGGGACAGCAAAGGTGTTTATTGCCTGCACTTTGTTATGACCTTAATTTATTGTGATCTTAGAATAGCTCGCACTCATTCATTGAAACCAGATGTCAGCCTTTGCCTGGTTAAGATTGATTCCGAGGTCCTGCGTGAAACCTAGGTATTGGTAGGTTTCACCAAGCCTCATAGCTGTTATTAATGTAGTTTTTTTTTTGGAGGATGAAGCCCACATAGGTGAGAGACCTGTGCGTGGGTAATAAATTGGATGATGGTTATTGATAAATGTAGGAGCCACCATGGTTGACACAGTGCAACCTCCAACCTGCGCCCATCTACCTCCTCTCATGACACTAATCTAGCATTTCTTCAGACCAAATGCATAATTATGTCCACGCTGAATTTTTCAACAACCTTAATAAGGTGTTTTATTCCTTTCTCACTACCCAAAAATAGTTTTATATCATCCTTGTACATGAGATGGCTAACATTACATTGGCCCACTTTATCTGCCATATTCAGGCAGAGGATTCAATGCCATGCAGAACCAGAGTGCACTCAGAGCATTACCCTGGAAAATGCCTCTATGGATTGCTACCTCACCAATACTTAATGGTGGTTCAGAGGGGACAGGTAGCTTCAAGCATGTGTACCAGATTCCCATGTTCTGCTGCGTGAAGCCTATAATAACAGGATCTATTATGTAAATATCTAGTATCAACCAGCAGCCAGGAGTGTGGTACTGAATCAAATGCCTTCTTGTAATCTATATATGCAGTATTGATAGGTTTCACCAAGCCTCATAGCTGTTATTAATGTAGTTTTTTTTTTGGAGGATGAAGCCCACATAGGAATATGCAGTATATAGATTATACTTCTTTCTGTTTGCCATCCCTGAGAGAACACTATATACCACAAGTTGTACCTTGCAACCTCTTCCACCTCTATAGCAACCTTTCTGTTTTTCTGCCATAATCTGGTGCTTTCAAGGATGTGAGTTGATCTTTGCATATAAAATTTAATAATTATTATTATTATATTTAACCAGTCATTACATATTTTATATAAAGTGCAGTTTCTATAGAAACTTTCCGAATTCAATAAGATTACAGAATGAATTATTTAAAGGCATTAAGCAATGCATATCTTCCAGGGACCAGCTTTCTCTTTAGATTTAACTCAATACCTATCATTTATGGAGCATTCCTTTCTTCAGTTTCAGTCTTCCAAAACAGCTAGTGGGGACATCAACTCATTGCATTTGTATATAGCTTTCCCCATTACCCATCTCTCCACTTCCCCATCCACCGTGCATGAATGGCATCACTTAAAGCTTCAATATGCAAGATCATAGACCTGTTGCAATCTTCATGTTCAGCAGTACGTTAAAGTATCCCTAACACATTTTATTACAAAAATGACCGTTCAGTGTTAATTTAATTCAGTTTTTACAAATTTTGATGCATTAGAAAAGTTATTGGGAGGGATTGAACACTAGAATGATAAAATAAAATCTAATAATGCTTAGGCTTCGCAGCTAGCCTTCTAGACCAGAGAATACGCCCCTGCATTTAACCTGTACCTACTTGGAAGAGAAAAATGAATAGATTTAAGGGCTTTATTTTCCAAAATCCAAACCCAAATCAGGATCAATGGTCTAGCAGTTTTTTACAGTGCATTATAACGAATATATATTGTGCATCTAAATAACGAAATTCAACCCTTCTCAACGTCCAAAAGTTAATCGGCTAGAGAAGCTGAAACAGCAAACGCTTTCAAAATGAAACAGTAATTTAAGAAGGCCTCAAACTTTCAACATGATTGATTGCTCCAACTTCCCACCCATTCTTTCATCCACGATTCTCTCCGCTTTCTTCTTCTCCTTTCAACTTCCTCTGTTTCAAAATCACTTTATCCCTACTTCTGCATCATAATTTCCCTCACATTCCCTTCTTACTCGTCCATCTTTCTTTTTTCATTGTTACCACGTTTCCTGTGTTTCTCATTCACTTTTCCTTTTCCATCCCTCTACTTCCCCAATTTATACTCTTCTTTCTTGCTTTCTCTCACTCTCTCTGAGTTCTTTTTTCCACTCTTTTCTGTCCTCTTTCCATCTCTGACTTTCTACTCCACAGAGCTCTTACAACTTTTCAGATCCCCAACAATTTATCTTTGACGGCGGAACAAAGCTGCAACACAAAGCTCAAAATTCAAGAAGAGAGGATGAGAAAGAAGATGATGATAGTGGAGAGAAAGCAGGAGAGAGTGAATGAGAGTAATTAATTGTCAGTAAAAGAGACAAGACTTTGCTCGTTAATAAGCTCTTCAGTTTAAGCTATTTCAAGATTTTCTCGTTCAGTGTTATATGCTCATGCGCACTCCACTAAATTAATGACTGCGAAGTCTAGATTGCTATACGAGTGCACCACATAGCAATCAGTAATTGGATCGACAACAAAGTCGAGATTCCACAGAACTTAATCCACCATTTTCTATTACAATTATTGAAGCCTACTAATATATTCTGAAGGATAAAATTAAAGAGTTATTTGGTAATGTTAACTCCTTGCAAGAGTTTTCTAATTGGGTTGTGATAAGCTCATGTTCAATTACATCTAAGTTGCTGATAAATTATCTTTTATCTATTTTCATAGACACAAATTCAAACAACTGAAAAATTATAATTTTTATAAAAAGTGACATAAAATCACCTCCAAAAATACTTAGATGGGAAGTCCATCTAGTTCAATAAGATGTTAGATAATAAATCCTCAAGATCATCATGAAATTAATAGCCTAATGTTTATTAAAATCATATTAGACAAGTCCAAACAACAACAAAAATTCAAACAACTGACAAATAATAGTTCTTATAAAAAGTGATATAAAATCACCTCCAAAAATACTTAGATGGGAAGTCCATCTAGTTCAATAAGATGTTAGATAATAAATCCTCAAGATTATCATGAAATTAATAGCCTAATGTTTATCAAAATCATATTAGACAAGTAGCCTATAGATGTCTAGACTCGTTGGTCACAGACTGTACAATAATTTGACAATAAGGTGACCAAAACACTCCATTTAACTAAACATTCTGTGATTCATAGCGATTTCGAGAAACATCATTCACCAAGCATTCTCAACCAACCAGTTTCAAACAACAATTTCAAAAAAACGTTGCATTTCATTCAACAATGCAGCAAAAATATCAAACTGTTTGGATCAGGGCACACAATTTGAAACGTAGGACTTCCACTTCTGTTATTTACTATTCTCACTGAAGTGTAGAAGATACATAGTTTCTACAGCAGGAAGCAAACACAATACTACAGTACAACAACATACATACAATTCAGTAGTCCGTCTCTACGCTATAAGTTATGGGCGTACTATACCTTTATTTTTAATACAGTAGCGGAGATTCTCCTACTCTATATGGGTACACTGTATACCTATATATAGGACTGTACAGGGTGGTGACTGAATGCGAAATCTATTTTCAAGACTCGCTCCATTTACGACAACAAAGCTGTCAAAATGCTGCCCCGCAGGTAAATATGGGCAGATTTCAACCTGCCCCTCACCATCTTCAATCACTTGCTCTCACACTCTCTCTCTCACACACACAAACATATAGCGTCTCTCTTGTTTAGCTTTAGCATTCCTCTTGTGCTTTGCTGCATATTCGATTGGATATTCGGCTTGGACGTCGAGCTATGTACAATGCAGCATCCATTCAACGATCCATGGATCACTTGAATCCATCCACTCCCATAGTAATTCTGTTGACTCGGGGCTCAAATGGGGCGGGGGGCGCCGGTAGGTGTCAAAAGTAAGGGAGTGAAATAGGGTGGGGGGGTTTGATTGTTGAGAGCAAACACCACCTGGTCTCCCGCCAAAAACCACCTTTTCTCTTTTCAATCAATCATTATTGGAAACAGAGAGACAAATCCAAACATGTACACACACACACACACACACATTGAGGCAGGCTTCAAACAGAAACATTTGGTACCTTGTGGGTTTGACTAGGTGTTGAGATAAAAATCAAGCGAGAAATAACAACGGGAAAATAGGAGATATCGCCAGTAGTATGAGATACTATACTGTGTATAGAACACTATATTGTCAATCAGGGACTTATTGAAGGGCACTCCCGGTTACGGAATTTCCACCATTTTTTTTTTTTGAAGGATGAAGTAGTGGTGGAGATAATCGATAGTCGGCACCATCGATAGTTTTCGATAGTTCACCTTTATACAACAAAATGCAAAAATTCTGTATTTTATTTATAATTTTCCGTTAGTATAGCTTTCAAGTGTGATAAATCTAAAAAGCTTTATAAAATTTAAAAAACCGGCAGAAAAATAATCCAGACTGCAGACTCTCTTCCACACACAGGCTTAGCGTTTAGCTTAGGCCTTCATGCGATCGCATTTAATATTAAATTAATAATTGTATTTTAAAGTTATGATTTATTTTATTTTATGGTATATGCTGAATTGTGATTTTATATTTTGAGTTCTGTTTCTTTTTCATGCAAATAAAAACGACTAAGAAGCTATATAATCAAAACATAACCTAAGCACAATAGGTACTAAACGTTATAAAAAACACTATCGAAAACTGTCGATTGCGCTCTGAAAACTATCGATTTTTACCGATAGCCGTAACTATCGATAGTTATCGATAGCACTATCGATTATTCTCTACCACTAGATGAAGCCCACATAGGTCTGAGACCTGTGCGTGCGTAATGAGTTGGATGATGGTGATTGATGGACCTACAGTTTTAGGTGGGTTCCGAACCACCGGGAAGTGATTTACAGCAGACAAGTGTCTTTTTTGCTGGCCAATCTTATCGGTCACCCTTACAAAGAGAGCCCAGGAGAACGCAGTTTATCTCTATCTGATTGAACAGATATACCTGCTACGGCACACGGCTATCACTTCCCACTCTGGGAAGGTAGTTCAAATTTTGATGACCCCAATGTAGGAAGATTGAATGTATTTTGGCTAATGAAGGTTGAATGGAATTCTAAAATAGAGGTCAAGATGTCTCGAGCTATTCAAAATGCAAAAAAAAATTATTGTCACCTTCAAAAATTATAAAAATGTCAAAAAACTCTATCAAATTCATCTAATTGCATTAGAAAATATTTTTTAAATATTGCAGCAGTTTCCAAAACACTCACGAGACATTTTTTGTTTTAATCAATAGAAATGAATACATGTAAGGAGTCAACATTAAAAAATACAAAATGAGGCAGTGTATGAGTTTTAAAATTTTTAATTAGCTGAGAAAAATCAAAGTTTTTCAGTGATTAACAAAAATTCAACGATGATAAGAATCTAATCTGATGCAGGATATTTTGGACGTAACCTAAAATTTTGATTCTACTCTGAAATTTTGTGAAAAACAGTTTTGGGCAATAGCCTGTTGCACATCTATTGTTAGTTACATCAATAAATAAATAAATAAAATAGTTACGCAAATGCTATTAAAATTGTGGATGCCTTAGAATGAATAAGAAATAAAACAAGGTAATAGCAAGTTACAATTATCGACGCTTCAATTTTAGATTCGTGTAATACGTTTTCAATTTCTTTAGTAATTAGTTATTTTTCAACTCTATCACTAGTAATTAATAATTTTTTAATTGTAGTACAACTTTTACTAGTCATTTTTTCTACTCTACCTGTTACTAGTCATAAGTAATTGGGATTTCTATGGTAGTGCAGTTCTCTAGCATTTATTTCAAACTTCTAAGGAAGTTTGCAAATAAAGTTCAAATATGTAATCTTATGCAGGATATTCGAACATATTATTTGAATCATGGATGATATATATTGAAAACTCAATTCATCACAACAATAATTCAAACAAAAAATAAAACTCACCTGGAAGATTCAATACAGCATTAAAAACGCAAAACGGTTCGGCATAAATTTCTAAATTTCGCAATGCAATTGTGGAATGTTAGCGCTGCCGCAAGCATGCCAAAGTAACGCAGGATGTCTGTGAAGGCAAATAACTGGTATGACGCTGGAATAAATAAATAAAAACGCAAATAAAATCTCAATAAATTAAAAAAAATATCGTGTACATTGTAATTCAAATTGGAAATACTGGAATTCTTTAAAAACGTCCACTCTATTCATATTAACTTTGAATAAAAATCAAGTTCGCCAAAAAACTGAGCTTAAGACACCAGCATAAATATAAGAAATTAATAAATTAACTGTATTTTGCTTAAAAAATTACAAGAATCAAATAAATATGGAGAGTTCTTTTGGAAGCTCAGACTTTAGCACAGACTATGGTTGGGTAGTTTGTACATCAACATTTTTTTCCAGCTGAATAGAAAATTGAAAGTTAATTTTTATTGAAGATCAATCAATTTCAATTGATAAAAATAATAATAATAATAATAATAATAATAATAAATTATTATTATTTTCAATTTTGAGGGAGACTATAATCATTAATAAAAATGCAATCAGTGAGGACTATGGAAGGTTGTTGTGAAAGATAAGAAAGGTGTTAAATAAATCAAAGCTATAGAATTTTGATTCTAAAAAAAATAAAAATGTTTCTAATCACGTCAAAAAGTTATTTTTGTTTTGAATTAAGTGATTAAATTAAAGTAGAAAGAGTTATAAGAATACGATTTTCTACAATTTAAAACATATTGAACCCTCCAATACATGAATCTACTTCAACAAATCTACTATCGCTTGGATTTCTACAATAAATTCTATAAATTATCATTATTTTACAAAGATGAAACTAATCAATCAATAATCTACTACAGGACTTTTTTTTGAGGATGAAGCCCACATAGGTCTGAGACCTGTGCGTGGGTAATGATTGGATGATGGTGATTGATGAGTTGGACCTACAGTTTTAGGTGGGTTCCGAACCACCGGGAAGTGATTTTACAGCAGAGAACAGTGTTGTTTTTGCTGGCCAATTTAATCGGTCACCGTTACAAACAGGACCTACGAGAACGCAGCTTATCTCTATCTGATTGAACAGATAGATACCTGCTATGGCTCCTGGCTATCACTTCCTGTAAAATAATAATTACTATAATAATAATTACAAGTAATAATAATTACTATGGGATTATAAACAAGCTTTAATAGTTGTTCAAGCAGTTGAAGTAAAAGTTTAATTATCGAAAATATGTCCAACCAATAAACTATTCTGCCAACACCAGCAATAATATGTGGAACAAAGAAATCATTGAACCAATAAATTGGAAGCAAATTTTTAAACCAATAAATTTAAAGCAAAGTACCATCACATACATAAAATAAACATTTTAATTATACATTTATTGGTATTCGCATGCTACGCAGAAACGCATTCGCTAAGAAGGATAATATAATAAGAAGGATAGTAAATAACATTTTAAGAATGAATAATAAAGGAAAATTGTTTGTTTGCTGTGTTTTAAACAAACGTTAAAAAGAGAATTAATTTGATTTTTTTTCATCCAAAATTAACGCAAAGCAGCTGTATTTAATACGCTATTTTTTTCTTTCTTTTTTTCAGAGGATGAAGCCCACATAGGATGAAGCCCCACGAATTGGATGATGGTGATTGATGAGTTGGACCTACAGTTTTAGGTGGGTTCCAAACCATCAGGAATAGATTTTACAGCAGAGAACAGTCTATTTTGCTGGTCAATCCAATCGGTCACCCTTACAAAGAGCACCCAAGAGCACCCTTACAAATTATACGCTTAGAGCATTCAAATATCGCTACGCTAATAAAAATGCAATCAAGGACGTAAAAAAATTGGGCATGCAACTTTTTCAAAAACTTTCATATGAAAAAATTATTTTTCACCAACTGTTGCAATAGCCAAACTTCACGCCAATACGTCAAGAGCATTCAAATATTGCTATGCTGATAAAGGATTGGGAGCCCTACAAATTAAACAGGAAATTTAGAAAACTTATTTGAAAAAAAACACAAAAAATTAGCGTCTATTGAATCATTATTTCAACAACAATTACGTTCCACAGCCACCTACAAATTGTATGCTTTAAATTGAATTGTAAGTTTGAAATTGTGTAAAGCACATACAAAGGGCATATGCTAAATTATCCTTTTTTATCCCTACAGCATTAAAATATCGTTACGCTAAGATACAGGCAAGCAGAATAAAGCCAACAAACAATGCATAATAACATATTTCCATCAACAATTACGCTCAGCAACACCCAGCCATTTAATACGCATACGCTAAATTTTATGCTAATTATGCTAAAAACATTAAAATTTCGCTAGGCTAAGTATATGATGCAGGCAAGCAATATAAAACCCACATATACTTATCGCATTCAGGCATATAAACATATTTCCAACAACAATTACGCTCAACAGCCACCAGGTGTTCAATACGCATACGCTAAATTTTACGCTAATTAAGCTAAGAACATTAAAATTTTGCTACGCTAATTATATGATGCAGGCAAGCAGAATAAAACCCAACTTATCGCATTTAGGCATATTATTTTGAATTTTGAAAAAAAAAAATTGAAAAAAAACAAACATATTTCCATCAACAATTACGCACAACAGCCACCAGGAATTCAATACGCTTACGCTAAATGTTACGCATTCAAGTGTCGCTACGCTAAGTATATGAGGTAGGCAAGCAGAATAAAGTAGCCCACATACACTTTTCGCATTCAGACCTACTTGGGCGCTGCTTTTTTTGACATACCGGATTGAGAAAGGAGGCGGGAACTTTTAAATTTGCTAGCATTGCTGCCTTTCTTCAGCTGAAACAAATAAATTGCAATTTATAAACAAGAAAACATTACAATTATTATTATTTCAAAGCTCAGCGCAAACAGATAAACACTGGAAAATACAATAAAACCAAACCAAACCAAAGGTGCCCATCCCCCCCCCCCCCACAAGTCTCATGACTCACCCCCCATAAATTCAGCACCAGCCCCACCCTTAAAATGGGCACCCCAGAAAAAATCCGAAAATAAGCACCTGTATTCTTTCTAAAATTAAAAGAATATTTATATAGGTATTGAAAAAATTCAAACCCAGTCGATAATATACAAAATGTATGTATATTTCTTGAGATTCTTTCAGGGCTTAATTTCTAAATTGAGAAATACCGGAGCTGTGACTTAACTGGAGGTTCGGGGGTCCTCCCCCGGAAAATGTTTGAAAATTACACTTGAATTATGGGTCAAAAGTAACATATATTTTAAGTTATAGTAACGTTTAGGTTGAGTAATAGTTGCCTATTTATTGTATTTGATAAGTTTTCTTTTCGTTCTACTGTTGTTTTGCTAAAGATAGTGATGATAGATTTTCTTTTTTGTTCTACTGTTTTTTTTTTGTTTTGGACTGTTTTTTTTTTTTTTTTGATTGGTTGGATGCTTGATTTAGTGAATTATTGATGAACATTCCAGTGTAATTTTGGGTAGTAAGGAGGAAAAATTTTCATTTGTAATAAAGGAGAACTCGTCGTTAGCGAACAAGCTATATGCTTTGCTGATGGCGCCAAAAAAAATGTATTAATTGTGCGTGATTGATTGTTATTTACAAGAGTTTGGCAATAAAGAATTTTGAATTTGAATTTGAATTTGAATTGGTGCATTTAAACGCATTTGAGCTTGGTTAGTGATGCACTTTTTTATTACATAATAATGAATAATTAAACGAAATTGTCACAACCACATTTATTAAAAATTTTGAGAAACTAGTTTGGTTGTTATACCATTATCAATCTCAATCAAAATAAAACTAAAGTACAGAGAAACTTAATATATACTGAACATGGAATGATACTATTGGCTAAGCGAGAAAGAGGCTGACCTTCAACGAAGGTTGTGATTGGCTGACAAGTCACGCCCCCTGGTGGGAGGAGTAATAAGCAAAAATACGAGTCAAATCAATAAATAAAAACTGTGAACCGTCTCTTTCTAGATGTTCAAAGTTTTTATTTATTGATTTGACTCGTATTTTTGCTTATTACTCCTCCCACCAGGGGGCGTGACTTGTCAGCCAATCACAACCTTCGTTGAAGGTCAGCCTCTTTCTCGCTTGTCTAATAGTATCATTCCATGTTCAGTATATACTTCTTTGTACTTTAGTTTTATTTTGATTGATAATGTTATAACAACCCAAAATAGTTTCTCAAATTTTTTAATAAATCTGGTTGTGACAATTTCGTCTAATTATACATTATGGATACCTTCCACAATATCACCTTCGCCACTACAAAGAAAATTACATAATATACAAAATAACAAGCTAGTTCAGATCTGGTTTATAATAACTGATTTTTTCCTGATTAGATAGCCGGAGCTCTGCTCCGGTGTGCTCCAGCTGAAATTAAGCCCTGTATTCTTTACTTAGGTAATATTTTTTGTAAAGGTAAAAATAAAATAGCTTAATAACTTCCTGCACAGATCCTAAACATAACTATTTTAGCTAATTCATATTTATTTATTGCATTTGTCACAAAACATCATTTTTTTGGGAATTTCCCATCTGACAGGTGACTTGTCAACTTAACCTAACATAACATTTCGTCAATAATTGCATTACAATATTACATCTAATAATAATTATAAATCTATTGTCATTAATTGACATTCTATATGGTGACTTCATAATATATTTTTGAATGTCGTCACGTTAAACACGGTTTCAATCAACTTTAACCCCCCACAGTTTCTTTAGACCCCCCCCCCCCTTCAATGATGCAGTCTGCTTCATAGCCCCTCTGTGAGCACCCTGACAAAACACTAAAAGAATAAAGTCATTGTTTATAATGCTAATACAGGATAATCCGGTGGTTCGGAACCCACCTAAAACTGTAGGTCCAATTCATAAATCATCATCATCCTACTCATTACCCACGCACAGGTCTCAGACCTATGTGGGCTTCATCCTAAAAATAAAAAAATAAAAAAAATTGATATATGAACATTCTATTCACCAGCTTCGACTAGGTAGTCTTAAATATTTTATAATGCTATATAGAACTAGGACACAACAAAGTAATGAGGCATCATTTCCGTCCGAAAAAAGCATACAAATGCGTCAAAATGGAACGATACGGCAATATTAGTGGTTGGTGTTTTATTATTATTGTTATAAGCGTATGGCTTTTAATGGTGGGGAGACCCTTACGGGTAGTTCCACCTCGCCGTTTGTGCCATGTTACGAGGAACATGGTGGACCTACGATTTTAGGTGGGTTCCGAACCACCGGGGTAAGTGATAATAAAGCTTGTAACACCTAGTCATTGAAGCACGGTCACCCATCCAAGCGCAGTCTTGAGCGGTCGTGACTGAACATCACGATCGCTTGAACACCACGCATGACCAATCACCACCGGTGTTTTATTAAAACCATTTTTTAAAAACAGGATATGACGTCAACTGTAATGTCTTTAGCATAAAGTCAATGACAAATAAGTGTGTCGCTTGAATACTAAACCGCCGCTGTTGAATATTATAAGCACCCGTGCAAGTAATTATGTCGAATGGCTGAGAGCTAGCTAATAGGATTGATCCTCCAGTGTTTAT